>KK120284.1:9990-45888 GCA_000611955.2 Stegodyphus mimosarum
AAATATATTGATTTAATTTTGTTCTTTTTCCTTGAAAACCTTTTACCCTATATATATTTATATATTTTAAAACGAATGAACTAGAAAATCAAGGAGGTACTAATAAATCATAAAACAAACTGCCTAAAGAGAATTGCCGAATGGCACAAACTGGCAAGCGAAGGCTCCCACCAGTGGCTGAATGACCACTGAATACTGGGTATTCGACTCAGGCGAAAGGGCTGCCTGCATGGTTAGTTCCCATGGTTTCCTCATTATTGATATGAATATGAGTTTATTTTCTCTTAGAAAGTCCTCTACGAAGGCGTCCCTTACCTTAAACAAATAGCCTCGCAGACTTTACCGTATTCAAGCAACCTAACCTTGCTCGTGGAGCCTCAGTGAATAGAGAAAATATTTATTTACTTCAGGTTCTGTTTGACATTAAACTGTTCATTAAACTTGTGAATAAAAAAGGATGAGTTCAAAAAAATAACAAAAAATCTGAAAGCTTATAGATTTTATATTACACTCAAAGGGGAGGTTTTTAACATTTCGTGTGTTACCTTTATTTATTAAATATCGTGTTCCTTGCACTTAAACAATAAAATTCAATTCAGCAGCAATATCAAAAATATTTAAAAGAGAATTTCCGATACACAGTCTCACGCGCTAGAGATAAATTTTTTTCCCCGTATATTGTTGCTATTGCTCGCTTTCAAATCGTTGAATTTCTTAATCAAAAACTTATAAATGCTTTACAAAATATGAAATAGATAATAAAACAAATTCCAGATTCCAAATTTGGGCTCTCAGATGCCCATATTCCGGCTGAGACGTACGTTATTCAAAATTTGATGGGTGCCGTTGTTTTATCGCAATGCAAGAAACACACATACACTTATGCAGATTCTTCACTATTTAATTTCTTTAACCATAATACAGGGCTCTAATATTTGGTGGCAACAATTTAAAAAGTGATTCGCCGTTTATAGTGAATCAACGCAAAATGCCAAAACGAAATTAATAGTCCTTCTCGGCAAATTGGGCTAATAATGGATTGAGCAGCATAAAATCTATGAGAAACATCTAAAAACGTTATGCGGGAAGGATTTGAAATTCAGAATAGCATTTTGTTTCTGCATATTATTTTATGGATGTTAAAGTGATGACAATTTAAGTGATGACAAAGTTAAATTAAAGACAGTGTTAAAGTGGGCATAAATACGCATATATTTCAAAACAGCACTTTAATGGGGGGGGGGATAAACATAGTGTTTTACTCAGGTGAATGCAATGCATATCTCGGAAATGAGTTTTATTTATAAAAATATAAGAGATACATATTTAAGATTTTCTTTTATATCCCTACGATAGCGGTGTTAGTATTTTTACTTTTCTTAACAGATGTTATAAAATGCAAAAATGGGTTATATTTACTTCGTATATATTAAAAACTATTATAATAATCTCATTATAACTATCACTAGATCGATCGTTTTTAAATAAAGTATTAGTTAATCAACTTGTTCTAGATCGATATTTGAGTTAAATTTGAAATCGATATGAGTCATAACCTGATGTATATAAATGCAGGTGATTAGAAATTTATATGAAGTAAATCAAATATCAGCTCCTGAAAGTCTCTTTTCGCTTTCAAAGAGCTAACTACAGATTTCTTTGCAGTTAAAAAAAATAACTGGTAAAGTCATTCTCGTGAATGTAATAGAGGAAAATAAAATAGAGCTTAACTGCTGAAACCCTGATACTGAAGGAAAAAAAGATTTAAGAACTCCATTCATTGTTTGAGCAAGTGTAGAAGGAAGCAGCATTTTAAAATGATCTAGAGATATCACGACCTTTATTGGCTACAAGGAAATAGCAGAATCTACTTCAATAGCGAATAAATACTTAACTTAAGGAATCTGTCTTTTGTGACATCGATTTCCTCATGTCTAAAAGTATATTAACTTTATTTCTCAACATAGGGAAAAGGAAATTTACTGAAAGAATAAATTAAATAATATTTGATTAATGATTTAAAACGAATTTGGATAACTTTGTTTAAACCAGGCTAGAATAAAGTTGATATCCTTTCATTTTTTCTTCATTTAGTCGGTTTGATTGAGTAAAAAATATTGAAGGATATTGATTTCAACTTTTTGGTCATAACTCACCAAACTATCAGTTTAAAATTCTTTCATAGTTTTTATTTTGAGGGTACGTGAATGGGAAACTTTCTATTTGGCTTTTTCCTTTACTTTTTGCATCTAGAACTATATTTCATAACAAGGATATTCAAAATGATATGTAATGTGTAAACCTACTTAAATTCGTGACACTATTTCATGATACGAGCCATATTATTCTTCATTAAGTGCGCATTACGCACTGAGTTGCATCTTTTCGCAAGAGATGACGGGGATATAGAGGTATGGTAAAAAACATCTGCAGCGACAATTGTGCTGACGTCACGCAGACTGTTAGTGGTGCGCAAGGTAAAAAACACTTTGTAGCCAAATGATATTCAAAGAAGTAATTTTGTGTGCTAGTGATTTGATTTCGTAAATGTCTTCTGACAGTTTAGTTATCTTCTTTAAAATAACAAATTTCATTAAAAAAATTTATTGATTTCCAAAAATGGTGATAAACAGAACATTTTTAAAACCCGTTTAAGTTTGTCTTAAAAGTCTAAATTATTTGTTCTATTTATTCAAAACCTACGGTTTTAGATATTTTTTCGCTAGCATTTTCCAAAATTTTTGAAAGAAAAGTCAGGCAATACAGACATCAAGCGAGAGGGTCACAACATGGTAAAATACAGCAGTACAAGAATGCCTAGTATGGTTTTCCAAGCCGTCAGGTCCATAAACACAAACAACTCTGCTTCTAATCATTGTTTCATCACTTTTGCAGTGCATTGGTAGAAATCAAAATTTTTATTAATTTTGTAATTCCCTGGAGCTATGCATGATACTGTATGATCAATACTGCAAAATGTTTCATTTCTGTGTATTGGCTACCGATACAGAAGAGAAAGAGTGAACTTCCACTATAAATGTGCATTGCATAATAAAGGGTCAATGATTTTAATATTATAAGCCCAGAAGGATTATTAATTTCGTTTTGGCATTTTGCGTTGGTTCACTATAAATGACGGTTCACGTTTCAAATTGTTGCCACAAAATATTAGAACCCTGTGTTATATTTAAAGAAATTAAACAATGAAGAATCTATATAAATACACTCATGGACAAAAAAATTAGCGCACCAAGAAATAATTGCGGGATCGCAACGAAACTTGCAATAAAGGTACATGTCGGGGAGATATGCAAATGATTAGAAATGCAGCCTGATTGCGCATTACGTATAGCCGGTAGAGGGCGTTGAACGTCGTACTCTGTGGAGTATAAAACAGATAACCAAACCTTTGTTTGAGAGTGCTGAATCATTTACAAAGGAAGAGCTGAGGTAGACATGCCATTACGCCGTGTTTGAAGACAATATGAGCAGTTGTCGCAGTTTGAGAGGGGGAGAATCGTCGGGATAATGGAAGCTGGGTGGACAGCTAGGCGAGTAGCTCGTCAATTAGGCGCTCTGATTGTGTTGTGAGGAGGTGTTGGGATCAGTGGACCCGAGAGATGTCATGTACACGAAGACCAGGCTCAGGACGCCCTCGACAGACCAGTTGTCGAGAAGACCGCCATATCGTAAGAAATGCACGCGTACAGCCAACTGCTTCATCGGCCGCCATCCAGGCACAGGTAGCACCTTCACTAGGGGCCCCTGTGTCTTCTCGAACCATACGAAGGCGCCTGGCGGAAGGACAATTGGTATCGCGGCACCCATTCCGTGTGCTGTCCTTGATGCCCACCCATAGACGCCTTCGCTTGGAGTGGTGTCGAGCACGAGGAAACTGGACTGCAGCGGAATGGAACCAGGTCGTCTTTAGCGACAAATCCAGCTTCAGTCTCAGCAGTGATGAGAATCGTGTTCGTGTGTAGAGATCCCGTGGTGAACGTCTCAATCCTGCCTTTGCTGTACAGCGACACATCACTCCCACAGCTGGTGTGATGGTATGGGGTGCCATTGCTTACAATATACGGTCACCCCTAGTATTGCTCCGTGGCACCATGACAGCTCAGCGATATGTTCATGAAATCCTGCAACCACATGTGTTGCCACTCATGCAACGGCTCCCAGGAGCCATTTTTCAACAAGACAATGCTCAGCCTCATACGGCAAGGGTGTCACAAGATTGTCTCAGCACTGTTACTACCCTTCCTTGGCCTGCCCGATCCCCAGATTTGTCTCCAATCAAGCATATCATGTGGGACGCCGAGTTGGGCATCCCACGAGTTTGAACGAACTAGAGGCAAGGTTACAGCAACTATGGAACGAAATGTCTCAAGACATCATACAGAACTTGTATGACTCAATGCCCGATCGTATCGCATCGTGCATTCGCGCTAGAGGGGGTCCAATGGAGTATTAACTCCTCCGTTCTTTTGCCTTTTTCTCTGAAATAAATTATCCTTTTTCTTTGATTTCCTTATCATTCACTTATATCAAAGCAGTCGCTACGTATGTAAAATTTCGCTTCATTTTGACGACTCCTTCTTGATTCGCTAATTTTTTTGTCCATGAGTGTATATATAGAATGAAGAATCTATATAATATATATTTTTATAATTTCTAGTGAATTATATAAATATATGTATGTTTCTCGCACCGTGATAAACCAACGGTACCTAGAGCCACCAAATTTTGAATAACGTAACTCTCCACCGAATATGGGCATCTGGAAGCCCTAATTTGGAATTTAGAACTTGTTTTATTATCGATTTCATATTTTGTAACACATTAAAGAATTTTTTATTAAGAAACTCAACGATTTTAAAGGGAGCAATGGAAATACGAGGGGGGTAGCATTTTTATCTCCAGCGCGCGAGACTGTGTATCGGAAATTTTAAAGATACGTTCATTTAAAAATTATTTTCCGATATTGCTGTTGCATTGAATTTTAGGGTTTAAGTGGGAAGAGCATGATATTCAATAAATAAAAGTAACACACAAAACGTTAAAAAAACGCCTCTTTGGGCCTAATGTAAAATCTGAAAGCTTTCAGTTTTTTTTTTCTTTTTTCTTTTGTCCATAGGGGCAATTTGCCCAGAAGGACTATTAATTTCGTTTTGGCATCTTGCGTTGATTCACTAAAAGCGTTGTTTCATTTTTCAAATTATTACCACCAAATATTATCGCCCTGTATTATATTTAATGAAATAAATAATAAAGAATATGCATAAATGTATGTATGTTTCTGCCATTGTGATAAAACAACGGTACCTAGAGCCATGAAATTTTGAACTGAAATTTGGAATTTGCTTTATTATCAATTTCATATTCGTAAATATTTAACGAATTTTTGATTAACAAACTCAAGGATTTCAAAGAGCGCAATGGCAACGTTGTACAGGAAAAACATTTTTATCTCCAGCGCATGAGACTGTGTATCGGAAATTCTAAAGATATGCTCAATTTAAAACTATTTTGCGATATTGCTCTTGAACTAAATTTTATGCTTTAGGTACGAAGAATATGATGTTTAATAAATAAAGGCAACACACAAAATATTTAAAAAAAAACGCCCTTTTGGACGTCATTTAAAATATGAAAACTTTCAGATAATCAAAAATCTGTTTTTTTTAATATTGATAATATATTACTGTGCGTAGTTTATACATTAAATTTCGCTGCATTCATGTGCATTACATGAATATCGGATATATGTAGCATTTGATATTATTTTATGTTTTACGCAACCGAACTGGATTATGGATACTGCCGGATACGGGGCCGCTGTATATTTTTATAATTCGGAAAAAACTAAACCTAACTAGCATATTTCAAGTCAGCTTTTTATCCTTGTAAAGCCGAATATATCATTATCAGTATTTATGTTTACAGAAGTAGATAATATAAAGAAAAAATGCTTTTCACTTGCATTAAAGTTTAGAAAGTTTTTAGTCCAAAGGGATTTAGTCCCGAAGGACTATCACTTTCGTTTTGCGATTTTGCGTCGGAAACACAAAAAACGGCGTATCACTTTTCAAATTGTTGCCACTAAATGTTATCGCTCTGCATTAAATTTTAAAAAATGAAAAATCTGCATAAATGTATGCATGTTTTTTTTTTTTTTTTTTTGACGTAGCTTTCTCTTCAAAAATCGTCTGCGTGCGTTGCACGGGAAAATAAAAAGGAATTTTAATTACAGTTCTAAATAAATAGCCAAATAAATGTGAAATTCGTAACAATATTCTCTAAAACTTTAACGAATTTTTCATTAACAAACTCAAAGATTTCAAAGCCAGCAATACCAACGTTGTACAGAAAAACATTTTTATCTCCAGCGCGTGAGAGTGTGTACCGAAATTTCTAAAGATATGCTCATTTTAAAATTATTTTGCGATATTGCTGTTGAACTGAATTTTATGGTTTAAGTGCGAAGAACATGGTATTTAACAAATAAAGGTAACACACAAAATGTTAAATAAACGTCCCTTTGGACGTAATTTAAAATCTGAAACATTTCAGATTTTTTTATTGCTATTTTTATGACATAAAGCTTCAACACACATAGAGTAAAAGTTATTACATACAAAATTAGTTACTGCAAAGCATACCTGGTATTTGATACATCTTAAAAAAGATGTTTTAATGAGAGATCTCTGGATATAAATTACATTTTTCTTTGTAAGAAGCGAAAATCACAAATTTTCAACGTGCCAAATAACGGTATTTTTTAACTTAAATTTAAATTTTTAACTTCTTCTTTCGTAAAAACGAAAAACAAAACATAACTTTTTTTTTGTTTCGCAATTATACGAATACCAGTAGGCGGAACCACAAATGAACATTTCTTCCTTTGACCGACTGTGTTTTTTGTAATGAACTTTGATTCTTCGCACCGGAAATGTTTCAGGATAAAATTTAATTTCGTATAAAGTATTATCCAGGGCTTAAATTGATACATAAGCGTATTTTGTGTTTCTCATATTACATGAAATGATCTAGGGCAACATGAGAAATAACTAGTCAAAGTAATATTTGTGATAAACAGTAGATTCATGTTCTCGGTTCTAAATAATCAACTAGAAATTTTTTATGTCAGCTAGCAAATATATGTATAAGAACACAAATCGTCATATATCCCGAATTTCAGTTTTGTTTAAAACATTATTGAAAACGAAAGTACTTTATACCTTTCTCAGTTTTAAAGAATAGTTTCACAATTATTGCGGAGCGAACTTCACAGAAGCTATCGTACCAAGAAATCATTTGATGTGAAATTCTTTAGTATACAGAAACTGGCGTTTTGATGACTTTTCATAAAAGCGAGTCTGAAAATTATTTGGCAGTAGGTTAGGTTAGGTTATTCAGTTATGGGAAAGCACACGAGGGCTATCTGCCTAAAGGGAGGGATGCCTTCGTGGAGGACTTTCTAAGGGAAACTGGCTCGTATACACGTTACACATGGGGAAAACCACGAAAACGCCCATGCAGCCAGCCCGTTCGCAGGATTCGAACCTCAGACCAAACTACCAGTGTTTAGCGTCTTTACCGCTCGGCCGCTGGTGGTCCTATTTGGCAGTAAAGAAAAGTGAAAAGAAATCAAAGATTATATTATAGATGTCGAGAAATGCGAGAGCCGTCAAAATTATGTGTTGGAAGATTGCAGTTTTTAGCGTGATTCAACAATTTATTACAATGTAAAAAGTATTTCTAATCTTTACTTCAACAAACTACATCAGCCATCATTTATTAATATAATTCAGTGCCTACTTGCCAATTGAGAATATTGTATATTCTGTAATAAATAATAATGTAATAAAATTTAATTTGTAAGAAAGTGATAATAATATAACTTTATTTCCGGTGCGAAACATCTGAAGATTCGTTTATTAAATTATAGCAAAGCACCCGAGGGCTATTTGCTTAAAGGGAGGAATGCCTTCGTGGAGGTCTTTCTAATGTAATTAATGTTTATAATGTTCTAATTTCTATGGGAAACTGGCTCGTATACACATCACACATGGCGAAAACCATGAACACGCCCATGTAGTCAGCCCGTTCGCGGAATTCGAACCTCGGACAGAAATACCAGTGTTTAGAGAAATTACCGCTCGGCCGCTGGTGGGCCTCGAAACATCTGAATCACAGTATTGTTTTAGCATGAATATACTAAGTATTTCTTTGAGTAATTTCTTTTCAATTCGGTATATTAGCTGCCAGTTATTATTTTTAGAGCTGGATAATCACGTATGATTAATTATTGCTTATGCTAATATATCAAATAATGATACGCATTTTACATTTCGTGGGTTGTTAAGGCGAGTAATTTCAGCTTAAGCTCTAAGATTCAATGTCCGTGTCTGCTGATTTAGTATAAATAAATGATTATTTGATATAGTATAATAAAATCCTCCAGCTTTCAAATAAATGAAAAAAAAAAAAAAAAAAAAAAAAAAAAAAATTCTAAAATTTCACAGCATATTTTTATGACCGGGAATAATTTATAATACACTAGAATTCTAAATGTCCGACTCTAGGAATCCGGATTTCAAGTTAAGTGGATCGCCTTTTGTCCGTTGCAAACTTAATTGCTGCCAGTTATTTTCTTTTAACCTTCTTGTATACAACGCATTGTTTCTAATGCGTGATTTTTTATTCTTGTGGCTAAAGATTATTTTTTTCCTTGAAAGGAATGTGAGTTAGCATGTCACTGTAAAGGTACTGCGCTGTATTCGCAACAAAGGGTAAAGTTAGACTGGAAAAAAAAAAAAAAAAAGTAGTAGACTGAAAAGACTTAGTAAACGGACTAGGGGAAAAAAAAGAGAGAGAGAGAGAGAGAGAAGCCGAAACGGAAATTAGAATGGAGGATGAATACAGAATCGGCACATGAAACGATTACAGATATTAAAAAAAAAAGAAACAAGTAGTAGTAGACTGAAAAGACTTAGTAAACGGACTGGAGGAAAAAAAAAAAAAAAAAGGAGCAAAGGAAAATAAAAAGGGAGAAGAATGGAGGATGAATACAGAATCGGCACGTGAAACGGCTACAGATATCAAGAAAAATTTAGAATTTTTTAATAAAGAAAAACGAATTTTAGTTTAGTTAAAGAGATATAGAACTAAGTGGTGAGGTTTTCCTAACCAAAATGTAAATAATTTCGATGCTTATTTAGCATAGTAAAAGCAATAAGGTTTTCTTTAGTTTCAGGATAAATATAAATGAAAAAATATTCTTTTGATTTAATTTTGATGAGATGTGTATGGATTATATGTTAAGACTAAAAGTAGTTCTTTTGGTTAACTTGGCGGAGGAAAATAGTTTTACGAAAGCAAAAGATAACATTTTATTTAATACATGTTCTTTGCTAAAATTCAAAAATTAACAAACTGGGGTAAATGATTAAAATAAAATTACTTCATTGCATTGCAATAAATGAAACCTATACTGACTTTTAAAGTATTCGAATGGGCTGCGTTATTAAGCAGGCGCTTGGAGTTCCGACTGTGCTATGATTAAAAAATCATCAAGGTAAGAGGAGCACGAAGTAGTAGGAAAATATTTGGCTCACTTTACACTAATTAGTTTGGTTAGTAGAACAAAAAACAGAAGACAGTGAAAAAGTTATAAAAATTTATGAAATCAAACATCAATACTCATGAAAAGGTAATAATTTCAAATAAAACTTACATTCGAAATCTTTGCTTTATGAAATTAACACGACAGCGTCAAAAGATGGCGCCACCAGATCAGGCAGAAACAAATGTTACGTTATTGCAGTGCTCTATGGGAAATATGACATTCTTCATGCTTCCTTGTTCTTTTCTCGTAAGATCTCCCACCTTGTAATCCATTCTTGAAACCGTTAGCATCAGGCCCATGGTGGATGTGAATTTAGTAGATTTAAACGGAAGAATTGCAGCTGCAGTAGAAGCCCTGTATCCGAGTGTTCAAGCTGAATTGCATGCTTTACCCAGAACTGAAGACTTCCACCAAAAAGACATAAAGATATTTTGTAAGCTTGATTTACTTAAAGCCTATTACCAGATCCCAACAGCAGAATAAGATAAATAAAAAATAGCTATAATAACACTATTTGGACTTTTCGAATTTAATGTAATGAATTTTGGTTCAGAAATGCTCCCTCCACTTTTCAAAGATTCATTAACGAAATTTTCATGGACTAGATTTTACTTTTATGTATCTAGAAGACATTCTAATAGCGTCGGAAACTGAGGAACAATTACATCTTACGGAAGTATTTAATAGAATTCAACAGTATGGCCTACGCATCAATCTATCAAAATCAGTGATGGGAGTGAACAAATTAAAATTTTTGGAATATCTGATAACACCAAACCGCTCAAGACATCATCCAGAAAAAGTACAAGCCATGACAAATTATAAACTTCCTGAAACTCTTCACGAACTTCGTAATTTAGGAATAATTAATTTTTAGAAGATACTTAAAAGATGTAGCAAATTCCCAAGCTCTCCTAAATGAATACTTGAAAGCTTCAACAAAAAAAAAAAAGATCGAAGTAAAATTCCACGGACAGAAGAAGCAACGAAGTCTTGAAAAATGGAAAGAAGATTTAGTAAATGTTGCTACTTTAATTTTCCCTAATCCAGATCTACCATTAGCTTTATGTACAGACGCCTTTAATTTTGCAATTGGATCTGTTCTACAACAGTATGAAAACGGGGATTGGAGACCAATAGCATTTTACTCCAAAAAATTAAATGACCCCCAGAAAGTTTATAGCACATATGACCGGGAACTTTTAAGTATCTATCTTTCCATCAAACAATTTAAGTATATATTAGAAGGACGAGAATTTACAATTTTCACAGATCACAAGCCAGTTATATTCGTATAAAAAAACATCAACTAGACAATTAAGACATCTGTATATTTCCCAGTTTTCGAGAAATATAAAATACATAAGTGGGAAACATAATATTGTTGCAGACTTCATGTCTAGAACTGAATCAGTCTCGGACATCGAGTATGACAAAATTGCGGATGAACAAATCAATAATGAAGAACTAAAAGAATTACTAAATAGTAGCAAAAATTTAAATTTTAAATAACATACGCTACCCTTCGGAAAAATAATCTGGTGTGATATTTCAACATCAAATATTCGACGGTTCATTTCACAACCATTTCGAAAGAATGTTTTCGACAAAATACATGCCTTGAACCATTCTGGCATCAAATCATCAGTGAAACAAGTAGCATCAAGATTCATTTGGGAAAATATTAAAAAAGATGTTAGAAAATGAGCTAAAAATTGCATTAATTGCCAGAAAAGTAAAATTATTCGCTACACGTATTCAAAATTCAGTTCATTTGAAGAACCCGATGAAAGATTTAGTATAATTCATATCGATATAAGTGGACCATAACCACCATCAAATGGGAATAACTATTGCTTAACATGCATCGATCGTTTTACTTGCTGGATGGAAGTTATACCAATAGAAAATATTACTACAGGGACAATCACAAAAGCATTTTATGCAAATTGGATTTCTCGTTTTCGTGTTCTTTTCAATGTGATCACAGATAAAGGAAATCAGATCAGATCAGAACTTTTCAGAAGTTTAGGTATTATATGTGGAACTAAAATGCAAACAACAACTTCATACCATCCACAAAACGGAAAGATTGAAAGACTACACAGAACATTAAAAGCAGCCATTAGAGCTCTCAATTCAGTCAGATGAAGTGAAACTTTACCAACTATACTCATTGGTATACATGCATCTCTACGTGATGATACCAACTGCTCCATCGCAGAAATGGTAAGTCACTGAAGCTACCAGGAGAATTTTTTCAAGAACCAAAAACCAAATCAGAACCAGATAGTTTCACTAGGGAACTCCGAAAACAAATGGAACAATTAAAACCAATTAAAAGTCAATGTAAAAGAAAACAGAAATTATTTTTCCATGAGGATTTAAATTCGTGTTCACATGTATTTGTCAGAGCGGATTGTGTCCAAAAGGCATTAGAATCTCCTTATGAAGTTCTTGTCCTGTCATTGCCAGAAATGACAAATATTATAAAGCGAGAATTAAAGGAAAAGACATCAATGTTTCCGTCGATCGATTAAAACGAGCTTATTTGTTAACCTCAGGTGAGAATGATTCTCCAAACCTAACAAATAAAGAAAAACCAAATATTCCATTAAACGGAGATGAATGTTGAAAGACGGATAATTTAAAATTTAAAACAACACGTAGTGGGAGAACAATTAATTTTCCAGCACATCATCAAGATAACATGAATATTTAATGTTGTATACTAATTTTTCATAAAATGATTGTAATATTCTGTAAATAGCATTTTATGTAGTTTATTGTAATGTAAGTATTTATGTGAGAACAATTATTTTTCTCCTTGTACCGCAACTATGTTGCTTGGAAGGGGAGTAGTGTAACCTCTACAAATCATATATAATCTTTTCTTTCGTACAAATTTATGTTGATTGTAAGTGGTAACAGTGGAAACTAAAACAGTTATAGTTCAACTGTCTCAATCGCAACCCTGGCTGGCATTCTTCCAAAACACATAGACTCGTCCAAAAGGGACGTTATTACTTGCTGCGACATGAAAGGTCACGTGAAAATCTTCTCTTCTCCGGAAAGAAATATGCTGGAGCGAAAGAAAGTCCCTATCCTTCCACCCTATTTTGAAAATAATCCTATTTTGGTCCGAATGGCGCATGCGTGTTTGCGCTCATGGTCGCGGATGAGGCGGTCGAACTATAGGATGATGTTGTTTTAAAAAAAAGACTTTAAAAAAGTGAGTAATAAATTGTTTTCTTTTAAATATAGTAGTGTAAAATTATTCTTAAACAGAAAAATAATCTTTATGATGTATCACCCGCTACAAATCTACGAAATTGTACACAATAAAGCTGTAATCATCGTCTTCAAGTTGCTCCGTTTTATATCTCTGTCAGCGGTCTAAATAGATCGTTAATCCATCTTGAGCATGTTAAATGATTTTCTTCTGATAAGTGTACCAGCATCTCTATTCGAGATTTGAACGCCAAATCGTCTGCCGTCTATCCGACATATTCCTCCCCAAAATCCATGTTGTAGGAGAATTTCTGCCATTGTTGTTCTTACGTCGACGAGCAAACTTTCATCGATTTCAACTATTTTATTGGAACCGTTTATTCGTTCATTAAATCTTTGCATCAGATGTAGGGTACACACTTCCTGCATTTAATTATTACAATCAATTACAGCATTTTTACACATATTAAGCTATTTGTCATACAATTTTATGGACTTTAAACTGTCTGTCCAAACGTTTTTATTATTATTTCTCTTGCATGAATCTAATAGCAGTGAAGAATGATATTCTAGAACCATTGAACTAATTTTCAACGCGAAGGGTTTTCTTTTTACATTTTTAACACTGCAGCTCCAAATGGTTAGTTTTATGTTATGGCCATTATTGCATTCTTGCTCGACAGGTAAAAGATTTCTTGAAATTATGATATGGCATCCACCTCCTTATTTGTTGAATTAAAGATTGTTAGTCGCATATTCACGAAATGTAGAGAAAATTTTTAAAAAACCAATGCGAAAGCCTTAGCAAAAATGTTACACGATGCTAATATAAGAACACATGGCCAGATATCTCTGTTGCTTAGCGACTCAACTTCGGGAGCCGCTATAATAAGGAAGATTTAAATCCACTGAAACATCTTTTCGCGCGACAGTTACGTATTTTAACTGAAATGCACACATAGTCAATGAGTTGGTATAATTGAATTTTATTCGATTTTCAAAGTTTTGTTTTAAAATGCAATCATGCTTCGAGGAAATGCCATTAAAAATAAAGTTTTTCTGTCTTTTCCTCGCGATCATTGTAAACACATTTAAATTCAGACTTTTTTTAAAGCTGCTTGTTCCTTTTAAAAACGACGATTTTGGAAATTTAATGCTGAAATAATACTTAATTTCGTCAAATACAATTTAAACTTTCCGTAATACGATTTCCTAAAGCAAGGTTTCCTATTCTGTTTTATGTTGAGTACACCTTTTTTCAAAATTTTCTTTTCGATTTCGTAAATGTCTAATAATAAAACTTGCAGCAATTTAAGAGCAACTGCAATGGAGCAAAATTCAACATCGCAACGAAAACTTGGAGAAAATGAAACTATGAATTTGTTAGTAAATGAAAAGACAATTAATGAAGAAAAATGCACCAGTGCACTCGGGAAGCTTTCTCCTCCAACAAATATGTTTTGGGATATGAAATTTCAGGAGAAACAAGTTCAAGTAAACTTTTCTTTCTAATTAATTCCTTTCATCTGCTCTTTAAAATCAATTTGGCTTATATCTTTGGTGGTCTAACAGTATGATATAAAATGCCAAATTCGCTTTCTTACTTCCAACCAAACATTTTAACAATGCATAATACTCATTTTATTAAAATAATCCATCAATTAACGGACTGATACAAATATTTAGCTTAATTTTTTCATGAAATCGAAACACATAGCAAGTTATTATATTTTAGTTTTTGGATAATATAGGTCTATGTATTTTTATGAAAAATATTAAAGAAAATATCTAGGTAGAATATGCAGCTTGAATATTAACGTCATTCGGATAACGCTGTCAAGGGCAAATCAGTTGAGCGTCAACTTTTTTAAAAAATGATGGAAGCTTATTGTCAGTTTCCATTGTTAAAATAATGCAGTCTGAGAAAAGTAAAAGGTTGTCAAACATAAAATGCAAAATTTAGCGAATGTTGAAACTAGCGAAAAAATAATGAGTTTCTTCAGATTAATAAAATCTAATATTCATAGTATTTTTTACTAACGTAAATATAAATTAAATATATAGACTCTGATACAGATATAAATACTTCTGTGGTAGTACATATATACTCCCAATTAAGAAATGCTAAGATCACAATTGAAAGAAAAGCGTATCTTTATTAGTTGTAGATACGTTCTTTAAAAGCAATTCTTCTAATGCTTTTATGCATATATGAATTCCATATCTGATTTTTTTAGAAACAAGTAGCGATGCAAGGGGTACATACTAATGGTAACACAGGAACAGAAACTTCGAGAGTAAGCTCATGTCCGAAACCTATAGAAAATGAAGATCCCACTTGTAGCATCAATGAGAGAGTCTTTATTAGTGATGAGAAAGATTTACGGCAGAAATTTCCTGATCAGAAATCTGTGCTTTGGAACTTGCACTTAGAAAGGAAAGCGCTTTTGCAGGTAAGATATTCCAGAAAGTATTTTTCTTATTATTTTGTACATGTGACAATAAATAATTCTTTATTTTCGGCTTGGAAAGAAAAACACCCGGGTTTAGGGAAGTGCCTTATCGCTTTAGGTCAGGTGGGATTCACACTTGACTGGTGGTGATGAAGAATTATTTTCATATATTCTTTTCTATCTCACCGTGATACCTTTGTTATTATTAATCTTTGCTGTTTCAGTTGAAAGATGTAGTTGGAAAAAAATAATGCTGAATTAGTGTATTTTTTTATTTATTTTTTCCTTCATTGAATACTGAAATGGAAAACTATTTCTAAGAAATTAGTTTGAGAATACTCAATTTATATTTAAAAAGAGAAGAAGATGTAACGCAAAAATTTAAATATTTGTTGAACTAACAGTAAAATATACCAAACACACTTAAAACTAAATTAAATATCTACCATTGTTTTCTAATTTAAACATTAAATTTCTGAACAATCGAATAAAAATTATAAAAGTAGTCATATCTCATATACATTCATAATATTTTGTTCTGAAATACATCATTACTGATTGGATGTAGCGTCATGTCCAAAGCGTTATGTCCCATAAGCTCGCCGATTACTTTAAAAGCATTATATACTTTAAAATAGTTATTTCAGATAAATGTTAGTACTTACGTATTATCGTAACCACCTTAGTAGAAATCGTCAAAGCTTCAGAACACACCACACTCTGGTAACCACTCTCATAGCAATTCTTCAGGTAGCCATGTGCATGATAAATATTCATTCTTTTTGTTGCATTTCAAGTCCAAGCGTATGCATTCTTTTTGTTGTATTTCAAGTTCCAATGACTTTTATCGAAAACTTACGATTATTTTCTGTCTTAAACTTGATTTTAAAATTTGTGCTTGTAGGAGTTTTCTATACTAACGCTGTTCGCACCTTTTTTAGACGACTTTCATTGTATTTACAAAAATATTTTACCTAAAACGTTTGTATTTTAAATGTTCCATTTATAACACTTATTCTTCACTATCTTTCTACAGCGTAATTTCCGAAGATAAATTTCTTTTAAGTAGTGGAAGAGGTGTTCTATCCCATTCCTCTTGAACAGCTTTCAAAAGTCTAATGAAGTTCGTAAGTCGATGACGGGACAATCTGCTTTATAGAAGTCCAAAAGCGCAAAAATCCATGGCTGATACATCAAGAGATTTCGTAGAGATATGAGTGAAGAGTATGGCATTATACACGTTTCTTGTTCCATTTTGTCTGGTAAATAAACAGTGGATTTTCACGTGCAGCTGTTTGTGATGCAGTTCTACTGATTGATGGTACGAGGGTAAAGAGAAGGTATTTCATATTTGAAAAATGGGTAACAAATATGTTTCTGATAATATGTGGAGTTGACCTTAACAGTTTTCTGCACTCTCTTTAATATTTATTTGTCGTTACATCAAAAACCAACCACAATCATAAATCCCTTTGAAAAACGTCCTTTAGATTCTTTGAATCATGTTCTAAGATTTTTTTCTTCTCTTTGATGAAAATAAATGGATCTTTTTATTGCGGTCACTTAAATATACCCAATATCTATACATTGGTACAGCATTTTTCCATTTTTGTCCGAATAATATTTTCTCTTAGAGAATTCTGCAGAACGTTCTGCTTTCTGAGATATGTCGTGGAGAAAAACAATGAACATTATGTTTTTTCGCTTTTTTAAGATTCAAATCAGCATTAATCACTTTATACACAATTGACACTGATCATCATTTTAATAATTTAATAATTATGCAATTGTCTTTTAAATTCAAAGATTTTCTTCTAACATTAAAGTTCTTACTTTTGCAACATTCAAAATATTCCGTTTTTTCTTCCCCTTGGATATGTATTTTGAATGACTTTCCACCTTGAAGTTAACCTTCGACTTTTTTCTCCTCTCTTACTGACAATACTATTTATCATTGCTTTAGATACCGAAAACTCATAGCTTTCACAGCAATTTTTATTAATTAAATATGTATAATTTTCTTCGGAACGAGCACAAAAATGGGCTTCCGTTCATCGTTTCTTTAGAAGCGCCATTTTGCATGAAAATAGCACACGATAATTCACACTTTCAAAATATATATTGCGGGTTAAAAATTTTTTTCCTAGCAGACGATTTTTTTATAGCAAAGCAAAATCGTCTAAAAAATGTGCAAATAGCCTCTGTGCTAGAAGAAAGAGAGGTGAAATTTCTGCAGGAATACGTAATTTTGCCGCAGTATCGCTGAAGGAACACAGCTTCAAATCCTTTCTCAAGGCGATCGCTACGAAATTTCCACCACAACAAAAACAAAAACAGGTTTAAAATTAGGTTTACTGATTGTCTTTTAGAATAAGTATATAGTTGAAACGTAAGAATATGTACATTACGCAAAAAAAGGGGGGGGGCAGTTCTATATCTCTCGTTTTACTGGGCTGATTGACAAAATTCAAATTGCATTCTTCATGTCTCGAAAGTGCTACTTAGAATATATATTAGATTTATATGTAGCACTGTTCTAAAAGGTATTTTGATACAAAATTTCAGGACTTTTCTGAAATAACATGCCAATTTTTTTACATATTTCGAGTCTACAACTCAAAATTTGCCTACATATTAAATTTTGTAAAATTTGGTGCGAAATTTACAGAGAAATTTAAAACTTTAACTTGGCGCAATTTTTTCAATTTGCGCCAAGAATGGTTCACTTGGTGAACTGCTTAATATATGGCAACCTATTTTCCTTTCCTTTTTTTCATGAGCGTGACTGAAAAAGTCACAATCGTTAACTACTTTCAAATAATTTTCTTTATATTATGTTTTTAATTATAATTGTTATTATTTTAAAGGAACTTTTTCTTTTTCGAATTTCATTTTAATTGTTTAATTTGCATGATTTCTTTCAAAGAACTGTTTTAAAATTTTCTGTTTACTCATTCGAACTGCGTAGTTTAAATAAAAGGTGCATCGTTTATTTTTTTCAAATAGTTACTATATTTTTTAGTCAGTTATTATTTTAGGTCATTTTAAAATTTTCATAATTTCATTTTAATTGTTTGTGCTGCATTGTCCCTTCAGATAATTGTTTTAAAGTTTTCTATTTATTCATTCGTGCTGCGCATTTTAAATATATTTATTAATATAAAAATTTTCCGGAAGTTGATTTTATTTATTTGAACTACGTTTCTTTCGAAAGCATACTTTGTGGCCCAGATTACGATGCATTTGAAAACTGCATACATTAAAAGAGAAAATACAGTAAAGCACAGTTGACACGCCTTTCAATGGGCCGTTCAGAAAAGATATATAAATAAGAGAGATATATAACCGACTCAGGTTGCTGGTGCACCGATCAGGATAACACGACTGACCTGTAATGCCCATTGAGAGGTGAAGCAAGCGGAATAATAAATAAATAAATAAATAAATAAATATAACCGACATTTTAACTTAAGATGATATTTATGCATTGCTTTACACAATTTTATCATCCTACATTTAGTTTCTTAAAATGTTATTCATATTTTAGTCAAATATTTTATTTTTGAAATCGGAAGAATCAAATATCATAAGATTAAAAAGGTTTTAAATTAAAAAAAAATACTAAATTTTATGTAAAAATTAAATTTTTCTTCTTAATAGCTTGCTCTTTTTCTTCAGGCATTCTGCAAGTATATTAAAAAGCATCCAACTTTTCGAAACATGTATTTCTGACATTCATTTTAAATAAAGTTATAGCCTTTCCTTTCATAAGGCTGGCTGCATGGGGTTTTCGTGGTTTTCCCCATGTGTAACGTGTATACGAGCCAGTTCCCTTAGAAAGCCCTCCACGAAAGCATCCCTCCCTTTAGGCAGATAGCTCTCGTGTGCTTTGCCATAACTGAATAACCTAACCTAATAACCTTTCATAAGGGCCACCAAACGGCCGAGCTGCAAAGTCTCTAAACACTGGTAGTTCGCTCCAGGGTTCGTATCCCGGCGAACGGGCTGGTTGCATAGGCGTTTTCGTGGTTTTTCTCATGTGTAATGTGCATACGAGCTTGTTTCCCTTAGAAAGTTCTTCACGAAGGCATCCCTCCTTTTAGGCAGATAGCCCTGCTTTGCCGTAACTTAATAATCTAGTTCAATCCATTTCATCAGTATTTAGTCAGAGCCTTTATCAGCTTTTAGAGGCTAGGCATTTTGAAGGCATGAGATGAAAGGAAAGACTGGTTTCATCAAGAGGGAAAACGTCTTTAGATGACATCCATATACATCACTGGATAAATTCCTGAATCTTCAAATAATTCGACTGAGAAATCATGGGATTCTCCGTTTATGATACGATATGATGTTCTAGGACGTAATTTAAATTTATACCAACCATATAGTCGAAAACCAGTCGTTCTTCGTGTTAATCTATCAATGATATCGTTTTTGTCTTTTACGTCAGCACAAGCTTAATTGATAACATTTGCTGATGTTACACGTCCAAGTCCTCTTTGAACACCCAAATTCCTTGAAGTATTCTGAAAGTATATTCAAAAGCATCCAACTTTTCAAAACATCTTAGTATTTCTAACAGCCAAATTCCCCTTCAAATTTTTGCTTACTTTTCTCAGTAATTTTCTTCTTTTCTTCATTATCTATTTTCAGTGCTCACACAAGAAAATTAAGATTTTTCGATTGTTACATTTCCACAAATTTTGCATTCTTGTCAAATTTTTTTAAATATCAATTACATCAGTTGCGCTTCAGCTGAAGACAGCTTTTCATTTTCTAGGCATTTTAACTATAAATAAAGTTTAAAGTAAAGTCCAAAGGATAAATATTTTAATTAAAAGATTTTTTGCTAAATGACAAAAGAAATATAACAGTTCATAAAACATCAAGCGAGAGTTTTCAGTTTTAGACAATTCAATTTAAATGAAGTTAAAAGTAAACTAGCAGACGATAACATGGCAAATGTAAAATTTTACTATTACCAATATTTAAAAAAATGAAAAAAGAAACAAATTAAAAAAATTTAAAAATATGAACAAAATGTTCTATAATTTAAAAAAAAGTAGCTTTTCATATAGTATTAATAAATATTTATTACGCATCATTGAGGGGAAAAATTCCATATCATTAATTCTCCTTAAAAATTTATTTAAAATTTTTAACATTAAAAATAGCTGTGGCAGTTCACTGTAGCAAAATCCATAGACCACATTTGGCATTATAATCGTTCAAAAGAAAAAAAATGCCAAATTTCAAAACGCTCCAATATGTAAATTCATGTACATCTTAAAAACTTTTGAATAAAAAACTCTAGTTTTTTGCAGGTGTGCCTAGAAATACATCTACTTTAAGATGATGCTAAAAATTTCATAGTTTATAATTAAAAATTTGTTTCGAAAAATATATAAAAATGATTTAAAAATACAAATTTAAAAAATAAATAATAAAAAATGGGTGAATTTTATTTGGAATAAACTTAAATCTAAATTCTAAAAGAAGGAATCAAGTAAGTTAATTAAAAAAAGCGACATTAATAAATATATACCAAATTCAATTAACATTGAAGAGCTAAAATTTTGAGAGCCAATATTTAAAAAACTACTCTTGCGAGTTTTACAAAACTTGGCAGTTTGGCATAATTTGAGTCGTAGAATAGAAGCATGTAAAAAAATTGGTTAGTTATTTCAGAAAAAGACCGATTTTGTGTCAAAATACCTATGTTAGAATAATGCTATATATAAAACTAATATATAACCTAAGTCGCGCTTTCGAGACATGAGAAACGCAAGTTGAATTTCGTCAATCGGCCCAGTAGATCGCGAGAAATAGAACTGTACCATTTTTTTTCTTACGTAATAATATGCATGTATGCAGAGCCGGAACAAGGGTAAGACAAGTGAGGCACCTGCCTCAGGTGAATCACTAGAAAGGGCGCCAAATTGGCTATGCGAATTCGAAAATTAGTTTAATTATGGTTTTAAATTATTAGGGGAAATAAGCTTCGGCAAACTTAAATTAATTAAACAACAGAAAGAATTGAAAGAAAACCTGGAAATGAATGCAATGTGTATTTCAGTGTTATTTCTTATTTATCAAAAAGGGATTTTTTAATATTTTCATTTGAAAGTTATAAATGATTAGCTATATTATTCTTCTGAATTTATAACGCTACGATTAAAAAATACTTTAAGGATTATGGTACAATTATGTTATTAGAATTATGATATTTTGATTTAATACAGTTACTTTTATTTAATACAAATATAGCTCCGTTTGGAGTCTCAACGGTTCTGACAGACGAAACGCGTTTGCATGTTCTTTGTTAACTGACTTAGCTTGGGGCTATAAGCACTTTTCGCTTGATAAGTCCTGTTTGAAGCTTAGGAGCTTCTGTTTGGAACAGAGGAGATTAACAATCCTATTTTTTATGCTTTTTTCCCTTTTGAATGCTTTTTTCCCTATGAATAGGTTTATATTACCAAATTATTTCAATTTGTATTGTCAGTCATATTACATCGTGTTTTCTGGAAAATTGATGGTCTACTACAAATGATTTTTACGATTTTCACAAGTTTCTAACTTACAATTCTTTTTATCTTTATTTTGATATATTTATACAGGGGCGGGAGTTTACATTTTTGCCTCAGGTGAAAAACTATCCTGGCACGGCTCTGCATGTATGTAATTATAATTTTTTGCAATAACATTAATTGCTGATTTTTTTCCTCAAAATTCGCCAAACTACGCCATGGTGGTTAGGATACGTAATGGTCTAAATGTTTTCAGACTTTTATAAAACACGAGACTATATAATTCTTGTTTAATTTTAGAAATCTGCCACCTCTCCGACTAAATCTTTTCATTAAGTTATCAGTTAATAATATTAATTGATAAATTAATCAGTATCTTCATTAATTTACAATGTATTAGGAATTTCAGTCGAAACCGAGTTTTTAATAGGGAGTATATTATAATTGATTTATATTTCACTAATAGATGTCATAAACACAACATGGAAATTACGAAAAATCATTCTTTTGTAAAAAGCAAATTTAAAAGAGGAACTTGAAAAAAAATATTCGGAAAATTTTAGTTAACATTCATTATCAGAATAAATAATAATAATTATTTTGCATGCATCTTAGCTTGTATTTTAACACAGCATGAAAAGCTGGAAAACAAAAATAACTCCTTCAGCTGTAAGGTTTGTAGAAGGAGAAGCAGATTCCAAGTTTCGCAATAGTTATGACTCTAAGATGGAAGTTTTGAAAGATTTAACTTAAAGTGCAATTATATTGTGTTTTACATAAACTTTCTCTGAGATAAAAGAAGTATTTGTTTCAGTCTTGTCTAATTTCAGACAATGGATTACGATTTGGAAGATTTAGTAAAGAAATGTCTTGGCCTGAAGCAGGAACTCAACGCGCTTGAAGACAGCAACCGAGAATTAAAGAAGGAAGCAAGATCTCTAAGAGCAAAATATGAGGCTATGTTAGAGAAAAACAAGAAAGACAGTAATATAATCCTCGCTCTTCAGGTAGGTGAGCCAGAAAACTGTGATGTACCACCGAGTTTTAAAGCCTGGTATTTTCTGGTATTTTGCAAAAATTGCATATGGAAAGTATGTGTTATTCTTTCTACCCTGAAGTCACTGCATTACATTATATACGCCGTTTTAAATACCGATCTGTAGTCTTGGTTAAATTAGTTTAGGTTATCTGACTATGAAAAAGTGCTCAAGAGCTATCTGCTTAAGGGATGCTTTTGCAGACGACGTTTTAAGGAAGACTGGTTGATACTGACATTATTCTTGGGGAAAACTAACTAGCAGCCAGGCCGTTGCTTGTTTGCAAACCCAGGTCGAACTCCCAGTATTCAGCGGTCTTAAATCACTGGGTACCAGAGGAGAGATTTGTAATCAAGTAGATGTGCAGGCTTAATATAGAAACTGTTGTTTTCATTTAAATTTTTTTTAATATTTACTCCTCAATTATAGCAAATTATTAGCAAAAAAAGTAAAATATCATGGATATTTGAAAAATTCAGTTCTCTGCACTGTAGAATAATTTCTTCGTAATTAAAATTTCAGTTTATTTCAGTACTTGAATACATTTTTAAGTTAGGTACTCGAATGATGCATTCTCATAAATTCATTCTCAGGTTATACATAATTCCGTGAGACATTTCAAAAATTCGTGAAAATATAACTACAAACCGGTATCAAATTTTATAGGAAAAAAAAATAACCAAACATAGTAATTATATTAATTATTATATTTGATTCTTTTTATAGTATTTAATTTTTATAGAATTTAATTTCTACAGTAATTATACATATATTTCGCAAACCGTCAGTGTATAATATTGTTGTGGGCGTACGGGTTCGTAACGGATTGAATGCACAAGTCGTTAAAAAGTTTATAAAGTTTATTCTTTTCACACGAAATAAAACAAAATACTAAAATATTTCCTCAGAAATATTCGCACAATCGCAGTATCTCAAACGTTAAACAGAATTCAATTCAAAACAGATAAATTTAATCCAATCTCACACCGAATTCGCTACAATCAATCACAGCATTGAGTAAACAAACAGCAGTTAACTTAAGACAGCTACAACTACAACTGAGATGAGATGTTTTAATTCTGTTTTATAAGCTTCTTAATTATTCACTAGAATATTCTGGTAAAACTTGTTTTCTCGATGGCAAAAGCAATTACGAGATATTTATTTATTAAATATTAGATGCACGCTCTCTTTTATTCTTACTTTTCCGACGTAGCTTTCCCTTCAAAAATTGTCTGCGTTGCACGGGAAAATAAAGCAATTTTAATTACAATTGGCCCACCAGCGGCCGAGCGGTAAAGTCGCTGAACACTGGTAGTTCGGTCCGAGGTTCGAATCCCGCGAACGGGTTGGCTGCATGGGCGTTTTCGTGGTTTTCCCCATGTGTAACGTGTATACGAGACAGTTTCCCTTAGAAAGTCCTCCACGAAGGCATCCCTCCCTTTAGTCAGATAGCCCTCGTGCGCTTTGCCATAATTGAATAACCTAACCTAACCTAAGTACAATTCTATATAAATGCGAAATCCGTAACACTGCCCCCTTCCCAGGGACTGCACGTCCCGGGCAGTACAATCCCTGGACAGGAAGTCAAACTTACAACAAAGTCATCAATGCAATAATAAACGTTGAATTACAGTAACAAAATAAACAATAATTGCAATAAGTAACTTTCACCAAATCAAATACTATCAAACGCTAAATGGTATCAAATACTATTAAATACAAATACTATCAAATACTAAATATAAATCAAATACTAAACACAAATTAAATACTATCAGATACTATCAAATACTAAGTACAAATCAAATAGTAGCAAATACTAGCACATACTGAATATAAATCAAATACAAAAAGGACCATGGTCTTATACTATTTACATTACTATTTACAATTATATACACTACGTACTATGGCCATAATAAGGAGCTAACCTGTCGTAATGAACGACTTTAGGCTTAGAGTTCGATGACTTACGATTCCGAAACACGACGTCGTTCAGCCTGTTTTGGACTGTCCCAAGGTGACTGTAGTTTCGGACAGAGTTCTTTGAGCCGAATTGGGTTCCACAACCACACCTTGTCTCCTTCGTTGAAACGATGCCCAGTAGCTCTCGTGTCGTAGCGGGTCTTCATCTTCTCCATCGTCAAGTTGACTCGCTCGCGTGCAGAACGGTGCATCACTTCAAACCGGACCTGGACATCTTGGTTGTATTCCTCAGGCGATGAAGGCGTATCTGCAGGGTGGCCAAACAAGAGATCACAAGGCACACGAAGATCACGACCGATGACCATCTGGGATAGAGAATTGCTGGTAGTCTTGAGTTTCTCTTTGACCCTAGTATGATTTCGGCAGCTTTCTGAGCAGGGGCTTTGAGACGAGACGTCGGCGTTTCCAGCTGAGGATCCCTTCTGATGATCGATAGTCGTGTCCTCAGATGCTGAAAGCAGTTTGTTGTTTATGAAGTTTAAGGAAAAATTGTATTTCCTTAAAAAGTCCAATCCAAGTAGGCAAGGATCTGCAATATCTGCCACATATGCTGTGTGATGGTAAGGTGCACTTCCAAGAGTGATGCTCACGTTTAACTTCCCGTCGGTGTCAATTTTCTCGCCGGACGCAGTCTGGAGGGTAACACAGGATGGCGTTCAAATCAGCTTATCTTTAAATCGTTGAGCTAAATCTTTCCGAATGATGGTAACATAAGCTTCCGTGTCAATGATCATATTGCAAGGAACTCCATCGATATGCTCATTAATAGATAGTCCATTATTGTTGCCACTCACTGCAGAAATATTGAACGCTTTAAAACAGGGTTTTTCACTATCTGGCAACTTCCGCTCCTCGACATGGTCATTAATTTGCCTCTTGGAAATAACTTTTACCTCTCTTTACTTTTCCGACGTAGCTTTCCCTTCAAAAATCGTCTGCTTTGCACGGGAAAATAAAGCAATTTTGATTACAATTCTAAATAAATGCGAAATCCGTAACAATATTTTCTTAATATGGCAGATAAATATAAGTCTCTGAAAAAATTTAATTGGACGCACTGGAGAAATGGATGGCGTTATAATTGAAAGAAAATAGTGATTAACATTTAAGCTGTCCGACTCACTTCTGCAGGGATCGTATTCAAAATAGCTTCCTTGGGTATCGCAATTAAAACTGGCCATGCACAAAAAACGCCGGAGGTTAATGTGGTAGTCATTTACGTCTCCGAATGTAATGTCATGTGACTTTTATTTAGAGCTGTTTCCAAGAGCACTGTCTTTGTACTTGCACTCACTGCTAATCTCCAGTATCTTCGCAAGCATATCAAAAATGCTGTGTCATCTGAGTAGTAAAATGATCGGGCGAGGACAATTAGAGGGTAACAAAAAGGAAATGTAATTTTTCTGATAAGAAAATGTTATTTTTTTCCTTCTTACTTATGTTAAAGAGGTTTGTGGATTTGGAGTGAATAACGACCACACTTGATGAAGAATAGAAACACAATTTATTAGCCAGTATTATTCAAGACAGCTCCCAAAACACTTTTACACTCGTTGAAGAACTACTCTAAACACGCTAAGACAATCAGTGACATGGCCTTCAGACTATCAGTCTATAACGGTGAAGACAGTTTCACGGCAAAGCACCAGAGTACAGCTGCCGACTCTGCTCAGTCCTTCTTGGAACTATACGTACTCTCGAGACACTCCACGCTACAACTCGCGATGCACTCGACGATACACTAGAGTACAGCTCCCGAGTCGGTTCATTCGTTCCCGGAGCACACTCTAAGATAAAACTCTAAGACAAAACGCACTCTAAGATAAAACTCGACGACGCACTGCCTCGCGATACACTAAGAGACTCTCTCGATGCACTCGACGACCAACTCAGCACTAGACTTCGAGACATTCGCTCACTGACTCGACTAGGCACTCACTGACCAATTATCAACTCGATAGACGTGATACTGACTGACTCTTAGTGTACTAGCAGGGTTTATATAGCTTTTGGCTTGTGTTCGAGAACATTCTGGGCTAAACCAGTAAGAATTCGTTCCAGAAAGTTCTCCATCCATCTAAGGCATATCGCCAATTTTGTCACCAAATTTCGCCAAATGGGCGATTTCTTGCGAAATGTGGCAACCCTGCTTTTACTTGCCCTTTTCTGGCAACCCCAAACCTGCTTTGCGGGGAAGCTATCTTAACGCTTGTGGACATTTCGCAACAAAAGAATATAAAACAAATAAAGGTAAAAAGATATAGCTAAATTAACAATTTAAAAAATTTTCCCAAACTTCTTTTATTTACAGGATGAAACTTCCAAACTGGAGATTAAAACTTTTTATAATAGAAAGGAAATAACTAAAAAAATGATGAGAACCAATTCAACAATTGAGCTAAATTTCTAAAATAAAAAAGCCTTAGAAATGCCCATAAAAAGTTTTACAAAAACAAGGACGAGCATTAAATGAATTTTTTAACGGTACGATAATTTAAAAAAGTGAAGAGAACAAGTTATATAAAAAATTTAAATAACAAAATTTAGACGAAGACAAAATTATAAAAAAAATAGAAAAGGAAGTAAAAAATATATATAATTTTTTTTAATAAAATAATTTAAATCTATATATATATAAAGAAGAAAGTCTGTTTGTTTGTCCTCTAATATCTCAGTCACTACTATAGCTATCGTCGCCAAACTTTCTATAATTCTTTCCAGGCTTCTGGAAAAGATTGATGTCCACCTTTTCCCCCCAAAAAAGTAGCTAAAATCAGAGATATTAATTAAAAACTAGGAAAAGCGATAATGTTCGCCCATATTTTTCCGAGTGGCAACAGTGTCGCAAGCTGAAGATGAAAATCTGCTTCATTTCGAAAGTTGTTGCCACTGCTCGCTTTCAAATCCTAGAATTTGTTAATAAAAAATTTTTAAGTTTTACGACGAAATAAAAATAGCATTGCCAAATATTAAATACATTATTCCCCATTCCAAAAGTTCGTGGGAAGCCATTTTGGCTATTTCCATCTTCGTACGAATTTTATCGGCTGAAATATTAATTAAAAACTCTGAAAGCTCTAATTTTCGCGCTCATTTTTGAGTGGCAACAGTATCGTGCGTTGGAGATAAAAATGCGTTATCTCGAAACGTGTTGGTACTGCTCGCCTTCAAATCGTAGAGTTTGTTAATCCAAAATTTGTAAATTTTACAAAATCAATATATATAAAGAAGAATGTCTGTTTGTTTGTTCGCGTTATTGATTTCTGATCGATCATGATGAGTTTTTTGCCTCATTTAATAGACAAAAATTGAATATAGGTGAAATATTAGATGGAACTTCAGCTTTTACGCCCATTTGATTAGAAAGACGAAAATTATTGAAAAATGCGTGCCATTGTTGCTGATATAATGAGAGTCAATTAGCTTATTTTTCTATGGAAAATTTTTTATGTGTATTCCATATCGCATCAGAATGAAAAATGTATGTCTATGAATTGTATTTTTTGCATTGTTATTAGAGAAGTATTACAGCGGTGTTCTCTTTGTTGCTAGATGCATTACTCTCAATCTAACTTAACTGGCATCGGATACTTCCGCTAGTCATTAAATAATAAAAATATTTTGAAAAATATTTTTAAAAGAAGAAATGAATTTATATTTAAAAATATTTTTCAAAATATTTTTTAAAGAAGACATAAATTTATATTTAAAAAACAATAAAGATCGATTGAGGACAAATCAAAATTTTCTAATAAAAATGTATAAAAATATACATAAAAATTGAATTATTAATTTTCTAATAGAAATAAAGTATTAAAAATGCGCAAAAAAGCATGACGACAAAATCAAATGAAGGATTAAAACCAGCAAGTTAATTGTCGCCGTCTTTTGCAAGCGAAACTTTTTATTCTTTGTGGAGGAAGTGATTAGCTTCCTGTCTCTTTCGCCGAGCTCTTAGCCTTGAAATCCTGCCAATACTCCATTTCAGTTGAGGATAAAGTGTTTACAAATTCAGTCTCGATTTTTACTCCGAAGCGGAAACCAGACAGATATATAAGCGGAGTAGCCAAGTTTTGCGCTTGAAAAAATGATGTAATAAAGAAACTATTTCCTTAGCTCAAACGCCTTACCTAAAGAAAAAATTTAAAAAAAAATTAACAGGTGTATGTCATAATCTTGAAACAGGCTATTGTGGCATGTAAGAATTACACAGGAAAAACAAAGCTCAAAAAGGAATAGAAACCTTTCTACATCAACAAGATGTTTAATACTTCATTTACTTTTCAAGAAGATGTTATATTCAGCTTACAAAACAAAATGTTAAATTCAGCTTACAAAAAATACCGACAGAAATTTTTAGATAGGAATTAGTTGCACTACCTTTATTCTGCAAAACTGTCCAGGCTACTTTCCAGTGATTGATTCTAAAGAGACTCAGTGCAAAGGGAATGTATAAAGCCGAAATCAGTTCGCAAAGTATTTAATTATTTTTTCATTTGACTTATAAATTTCTGTTTTGGCAAAACTGATAGATGAGAATAGAAAAAAATATAAAAGCAACTCTTGCCAAATGTTGCCACTGAACAAAGCACAAGGTTGTTAGTTTATTTTGCACTCGCTGTCGAGTGTAGCGAATTCCCAGGGTGTTGTCATCTGTAAAATGTGTTCTTTAATTTATTTTTAAAAATTAATTAATTTGTTAACAATGCCTTGTAATATCGTGAAAGTAAAGATCTTTGATCTACTTTATATGCGCCCTCGCGCTCATCCAATTCTCAGTATGTTGCCATTCATCAAAGCATAAGATCTTTACTTTATCTTTCAAATTTAATATATCTGTTATCGATGAACAAAGTTAGCGACTCAGCAAAAATAAAACAGGTTTCTTAATGATTGAAATATTTACTTTGCTTTTCTTAGTAATGCAGCTAACTGATAAAATTTGAAATACATTTAATGTATAGTAATCAAGCCGATAAATTTTAGCAACATTTGTAGCTTTTTTGCAGTTATTGTGTTGGGACTTATCTCACTTATTTGACAGCAACATCAGATCAAGCCCACGGAATTCGTCGTGGTAAGAAGTGCAAGATTGCGCCTGTAGTTGGCAAGAGCTTTAAGCACAATACAAGTGACAATACGACCTCGTTCCGTTACTCCCACAATTTTGATGGACAGCACCCCGGGAGAACGAGTCTGAGGTCTCCCACCTCTCTTCCTCTACCACCAACCCGTCCGGATGACTTTATGCTGGCTGCTTATTTAGAGTGCCTTATGCCGCACAGACACTATACATTTACAAATATCCATACCTTTTCCGGGATTCGAGGACGGTCTTTCGGAACCGCAATAAGTTCCTCTAACCATCATACATACCATCTGGGCGGCTTTTACAATTATTAAAAGATGCTATACTGACAACATCTAACACTGACAACATCTGGTAGGAACATGTGTTTGCTGAAAATCATTACTGAGAAAAATTTTAAGTACTTAAAAATTTTTATGGTGTGTATTTTTTAAAAAAATATTAATAATAAACTCTTCTTCAAGATGTTAGACTGTTAACCAAGACTTCAGTTTTCTACTTTTTTTATATATTTTTTTATTTTATACCATAAACATAGGCATTTCGCACATATAGTAGCATTCTAATGTGTTCTATCTCAACTTTCATTGCAGAATTCTGAGTATAAGTTGAAGCAAGCGATGAAGGAAAAGTCACATCTTGGACATGTTATGGATCATTCTCATCAGCGGAAGATGCAGCTATGCATAGAAAACCGGAGACTGGAAAACGAAAGGAACCGCCTAGTATGCAGATCACAAGCCGATAATAATCGCATAGCCAAAATCCTTGTGAGTATTTTACGAAAATATTTAAATATTAGCTTAATGGAATATAAATGACTTACAAGCTCGTGCTTAAATCCCTATTTATGTTGTAAGATATTTTATATAATTAATCAATTATGATTTTAAGCCTTGAGCATAATTTCTTCTTTCTGTATTCCTTACCAGAATGCAAATCAGGTGTTTGTGTATTTAAGCTGAAGGTTTAGAATGTTTAGGTAAGAGTTTCTGGCAACTGTTTCTTGCTGTTAATTACTCTCGCCAGCTCTGCTTAAAAATTTATTCTGATTTTAGAATCTTGTTAGTCGATGTTTTAAAATAGGCGCCGGTAAAATTCTGAGTCAGCTCAAGTAATCTGTTTTATGCGTAGTCTTAGACTGCGTTATCTATTACAACTGTACGTTTGAATTTAACTGTCTGTTATGTTAATTTAAATATCCACAAGAAGTGGAATTTTCATCTGTAGTAACAGTTGTTCCCGTTCTGTTTAATTTATGACCAAATAAAAGATCTTCTGCAGTTATTTTGTGAGTTATGTAAGACCTAGCCATAGCTCATTATCATTCCCAGTAGGCCTGCAAGACTTAAGCTTCCGGTTAATCCTATAAAGTGATCTTGCCAGTATTTCTCTGATTCAATTTTTTATCTTAAAAGCAAAGGAATACCAATCCACTGAGTAGTACTTGAGATATTTGTGACCATTCAAGCTTGTTGATGAAAAGACAATAGAAAGCTGTTATTAAAACTCGACTGATAGATTAGCGCTAAATTTGCAGTAAAAACTCCTGCCTCTCTCCACCTCAGATCGGATATTTAACAATATAAAAAAACAAAGGCAAGTTTATTCAATATATTGAAGGTTATTAAGTTTTATGCGTGTTACATGTCCTTTCACAGTTGATCTTCTGAGTCTACGTAAATGTACACAACATCAATTTCACAATATTTCTAAAAATCACGTTATATTGTAAGGTTCTCAATTATTTAATTTTGATATCTTTTCTGAATTCTCTTATTTCCCCACTCATTTCCTCCCCAGGATGAAAATTAAGTAGGTGAAGGAGAATATTTAAGCGGTGAAACGGAAAGGTTAGAAAGAGCGAGATTTCGTTAGTGTAGCACACGTTTGTTATTTTGTCCTCCAGCTGTTAATCTTAGTAGCGGCTGCGTGTTCTGGTCGTTTAGTTAGTCTGTCGTCGGTGTAGGTTGCTGAGTCATCCTGTTAGATTAAATTAAATTGTGTAGTCTAGCACTACTTCTCATATTTTGCATTTATGATTAAATTATCTTTAAGTTCTCACGGCAAGTAATGGGTGTTATTGTAAGCACGAAGTCCGTGCTTTTCTGTTAAAGAGTTGTGATAAATAAAAAGAGATTTTTACCCTTTTCCCCCGTTTTACTCGTCTTCATGTCTGTGCGAGAATTCTCCAGGTTGAACTTTGAGATATAAAAAAATTACATGATAACTAAGAACGACAAATCTTATAACTGGCCCCCAAAAATTTCGGACTAATTGAAAGTGAACCAAATTATTCGCTGGTACCATCAATGTCGCAGACCCCACCGGTTCCTGTAAACCCAATGGAACGTTTTCTCTTCCTTGTAGATAGAATGCGGGCCTCCACGAAATTCGCTGGACATTCGACGGGAGAACGTTGGTCACAAATTTCTTGGAACAGCAGGACAGTCACTTTTTGCTGTACCGGTGCTGGAAGTGCAAAAGATAAAGAAAGCGACTACCGCCCTACGAGGACAGGCATCAAACTGATTCAAAGCGATGGGAAATTTTGTTGTGTGAGAAATAGGCAGCCAGACATATATGTTTGAAAGATTAAAAAAATGCCCTTGTGAAAACGTTCTCCGTGGTCAAAGAGTAAAGCTCGAATCCGAATTGTACGGCAAGTACCAATTTAAAGTTGACTAGTTATATACATTCGTATAAAGAAAAATTCAGGTTATTAATTTACTGTATGGGAAAAGGCCCGATACCGACATTATCCAGATTATTTTGCCTCGACTATAACCCCAGATTCAAGATTTTATTGAATTGAGAAATCCCAGCTTGTTGGAACAGTTGTTTGAGCTGGCGATTAAATTTGAATGTCGGAGAGTACCTGACAGTAAGTAGCTCGGAAACTCAGCTGCAGCTTCGACAATGAGGAAACTGAAGGGGGTAGTTGAAATTGACCTTCTGTAAATTCTAAAGAAAGTGATGAAAAAGAATTAGTGTTCACTGCTCAAGTTTCCCATCATTGACGAACACTTAGAAAAGTAAACGTGTCGCCTTGAAGTTTTCACTCATATATTGTACCGGAGAATATATGTTCCGTTTTCATCATAATGGGGATATATGACGTAAAGTAGTAGATTTTGTATGATAATGATTGACGATTTTTCCAATCGTTCGATACAGATGAAGCCCCAGAACAGAAGCCGTTTGAACCTCCACCAGAAGAAAATAATGTAGCTGTTTGGTTGCAAGACATGGTATTCTTTCTTGAAATGTGGTGAAATCATTAATGGTCAAACATACCTCAGCTTGATTAAACGCATCTGAATGTGCACGTTAAGCGGCCTGCGTTGGTGAACAGAGATGAAATTATTCTGTTTCACGAAAATGCGCAGTAGCACATATGAAGAATTGAAAAAGTGCAGAACATGTGGTCTGATTCTCTTTCCCGTCGACGACATTTACCATACTTATCAGAGTTATTGGAAAGTGGAGACATTTTTTAATCTCCCTTTTTTCTGGGGAAGTGTTCAACAATAAGACCGCCGGGAGAAACACCCTTCAAGAATTTATTAATTCCAGAGCATCGAATTTCTGTGAAACTAGCATAGATGCATATACAAGGTGGTCATAAAAGACTTCTCCTATATATGAACCCCTAGTGACCTATCCGACTACAGCTATTGTTATTTGTAAGTATGCACTCGAGATTGTAATGATTTAAACAATACAGCTCTCACGGTTACGGTTACAGAGAAAACATTTTGAAATTTTTGAATGGCAATACCCACGTTTTGCCTGTGGAAATTAATCAGCGTAATAGAAAACTAAGAATGGCTTTGGAACGATACACGAATATGACGAAACATGCGGGAGTAAAATATTTGCAAAGAACAGCATTGTAAAGGACCACAATCGGTATCGGTTTTAAATAAGATATGGGCTTCAAATAACTGTATCTGAAAATTCATAGCGATTCGTTGAGCTTATAGGCCATTAAGGGTTCATATACCGAAGATGTGTTTTTATGACCACTCTGCATCTATCTTGTCTGGGGAAAGTATGAATCTAATATAGTGCATATTTTGATTAATGAAAGCGAGTTTTAAGAAATTTATAATGTTATCGTTGTTTGCAGTTTCACTAACAAATCCGACATTTCATGGCCAAAAGCTTAATAAGATAACTGCAATATATTGTTGTTGTCAGTTTCTTTGTACAGTTACACTACAAGAAATTTCTTAATTCTTGTTTTAGAAATACTTGACAAAATATTAGAATTTTCCTCATTTGCATTATTTTAACTTCATCTGTGGTTTTACTGTTTTGGAGCTTCTTAATGGCGCACGAAATTTTACCTTGTTTTATACCTTGAAGTTTTATTAAATTGTTTACTAATGTTAAGGATTATTAGGTGCTTTTTTAATTTATGTAAAAACAAACTGTTTTTATAATTTAATTTTTCTCTAATTCATAAATTTCTATTATTTATAATTGGCTCAAGTTTATTTCGATCTGGCCTCCAGAATTGAATATGTTACTGTTTCGTTCTTTCTTTTTCTTTTTACCATTTCTTTTTTTTAACATTACATTACATATAATTTTTTCTCTACATTATACAATCAGGGTATTAACTGTTACAGAAATGTGAACCTTCAGTTCTGGGCAAATAAATGTTTCGCGAGGCATCGTTCTACAATAAGATGATTTTCAAAATTTCTTCAAGTCTGGCAAATTTTTGTAAGATTCATTCCTTTTGTTATACTTTTCATATTGCTCACTTAATCTACATTACTTATTGTTACGAATTTTGTATTTAGTTAGACATTTTTAGTAGAATTGTAATTAAAATTGTTTTATTTCCCCGTGCAATGCAGCGCGTGACAAATTCTATGAGAAAGCTACGACAGAAAAGTAAAAATACAAGAGCACGCGCATTTAACATTGAATAAAAGTTTATCTCGGTAATTGCTACTTTATTTGAATAAATGTATTTGACTACTATCTTAGCTGCAACCGTAATTCTATTCTTTTTGCTTTCCAGAACTGCCTCGAGCGGGAGATTTAAAAAGCTATAAAAGCCGGAGTGAAACATCTCAGTTCAGTTGTTGTTTTTAGTGAGCTGTAGTTGTTTAGATAACTGCTGTTGTTGATTGTAGCGAATTCGGATTAGCTTTCTCTGCGCTTTAAAATATGATTAGCTTTCTCTGTGCTTCGGATTGCGTTCTATTTAACGTTTTAGTAGTTTAAAATATAGCTACTGACTATATTGCGTGATACTGCGATATTGTAAGAATATCTTTGAGGAAACATCCAGCGTTTTGTTATATTTCTTGCGATAAGAATAAATTTTATTAATTTTTTATGGACTTCCCTGCTAAAAATGCCCCACAGAAACCAGTAAAATTTTTTATGGGTACCCATAAAATTCTATGGGTTTCTGTTGACTTTTACTGGTTTCTGTTGGTCTCTGTGGGTTTTTCTTACTAGTTTCAAAATGCCCCATAGAAACCAGTAAAACTTTCTGTTGGTCTCTACTGACTTTTACTGGTTTCTATTGATCTCTGTGGGTTTTTCTTACTGGTATCATCTGACACCATACAACCAACATCAATGCCAGAACTTTCTACTGGTTTGTATTGGTTTATCATGACTTTTATTGTTTTTCTTACTGGTATCAATATAATAGAAATAGATACCAAATAAATCTTCTGTTGGTTTATATGGGTTTATTCTAATTTTCTAACTGACGTCAGTAGACTTCTTTCTAAACAATGAAATTAATACTGGTGTCAGTAAACCAAAATTCATTGGTATTCTTGTTGTCTACTGATTATTTTAAATTATTTATTTATTTACTTTTATTTCGTTTATTTGGACACTGTTGAAAATAAGGTTATTTCTATTTTGTAACCAACAGAAAGCTTTGAAATTAAAAAAAAAA
>KK120284.1:50728-61137 GCA_000611955.2 Stegodyphus mimosarum
GATGCATGATTGGTTTTTGTGATTTCTCCATATATAATATCAATACTAGACAGTTCCTTTATAAAGTTCTCGACAAAAGCATCCGTCTCCTTAGGAAGATATCCCTCGTGTGTTTTATATGCAAATAACTAAGCATTTTATTGATGCTACTTATGGTCAAGAGGTACAACTGCTAAACATCTGTAATTCGACGCGGTCTCTAAATCTGACAAATGGGCTGGCTGCATAGAAAGTTTCATGGTTTTACCGATGTATAATGCAAATATGAGCCAGTTTGTGCTAGAACATCTTTTACGAAGCTATCCTTTCCCTTAGGTAGACAGCCTTGGTGAGCTTTGCCATTATCTACTGAATCCAATTAATAATTCGTTCGGAGAATTTACACTATGGGATTCTCGAAATTGCATTTTGAAATTCTGGTACAAATTCACAAATAATACTGTGCCGATAAGTACCGTATTTTTCACATTTTTAAATACTTATTCGTATAAATTCCGCAGTTGTTTGCTATTATTACTATCCAATTTTAGATAAAGCATCTGTATCCTCCATACTCACAAATACCGAACACTTTAAACAGAATATTCTTCGTTTCAAATAAATCAAAAAAATATTCGTTTCACATAAAATATCCAATAATGAAGTTAAGGAAATATATGATAGGGAATTTACTGGCAATTTTCCTCAAGATTTCTTACGACTACTTTTGGTTCTGAAATATAAATAACAAAGTAATATTCAAAATTACTAATAAATAGTCTACCAAGTAGTATAATGTAAATTTAATGCATGAAGTAGATAGATATATAAGGTAAGTCTCCTGCCTTCTTAGTATACCTTCGTGGTGTAATGGTCAGCACACTCGGCGCGTATTCGAGAGATCCGTGGTTCGAGTCCAGCGCGAGGGCATTGCTCATTTTTTATGTTTTCGGCTTCTAAATAACCTGATTTCTCTACAGATATTAAATTTTTGTATACGAAATACGTTAATTATATTGCTTCAATTACAATAATAACAGTTTTCTTGAAGTGTGCTTCGTTATTCATTTGATTCTGTATTTAAATAATCACATGAAGGCCACCAGTTAAAGCGAATGATAGCTCGGGTTACAGCGAATGACAGCTCGCTATAACTAACAAGGATATATTCAGCTTAATTTTTAGCTTTAAAAAATTTTATATTTAACAGGATGTCCAAATTTCAAAAGCTGCTTTTCAATTATATTTGTTAATATTGTAAGATAGTGCTTGTATAGAAAGAAGCTTAAATTAAAGTAGTTCAGATCCTACTAGATCGACAAGTCGCTTTAGTCTGAATCAAATGACAAAGCCTTAAAAAGATAAATAAAATGACCTTTTATTGAACTCTTTAAGTCAACATAAGGCATCACTTGTGATATAGAATATAAAATCGTTACTTATGGGTATTTAAAATAATCCGAAATTCAGTTCGAATTTAGGTAACGTATTCTGAACCTACATACAAAACACTCTACCTAAGCTGGCTTAAGTAATTAAATTAATGGCATGCGTTTAAATGTCGGCTAACAAAATGGCTGAAGCCTGAATAATTTTGGCAGACTTGGCAATACTACCTAACTGTAGTACGAGGCTCTCAGAAGAGCGAACTCTTAAAACATTCAAACCCTCATATACACAACTAAATGCGTTTTGGTGAGAACTACGGAAAGAAGAAGTTAAAGTGAAGATTCTAAATATAATAACTGTCTAATTAACATAGAATCCTACACTATATCTAACAGTTTATTTAATTTTTTCTAGTTTTTTCTTTGTTTTCAAATAGGAAAGACACAAAAAAATTCATCATTCGATTGACGAGCAGACGAGTCTTGGAAATACTTGCAACAAACGCTATGAAGAAGAGGTTAACGAAATAATGGCAAGTCTGAAATCTCTTGGATATCTTTTAGAAAATATGAAGGCAATGATTCATGATCGAGATTCCGTAACTGAATGTTTGAAAGAATGCATGACTGATGGTTTGAAGGTAAATGAAATTTTCTTTTCCATTAAAGAGCGACATAGAACAGAAATTTTTGCCAGTATTGCTTAAAGATTACTGTATAAAAGGAATTATATAAAAGCGATTCAGAATAATTCGTCGGTTATGCAATTAATTGGGACGAGTACTCTAAATATTTAGAGAAAAGAATCACTTTTAGCATTTGATTCATGATTTGGAAGCTATCATTAACTGCCTTAAATTAATGACTACATGTAACTATGACTACTACACATAAGATGTCATTTATTGCATTTTCACTTTAAAAATGCCTTCCGATAAAAAATATTTGCTTGAAATATTACCAAGATAACAACAAATATATTTTTTAGAAAATATGTTTTGTAGTGTTCGCTAAAAATGCAGTTTTGTGGTATGTTAAATAATATCTGTTACGAATCTCATTCTTTTTAGAAATAATTATATAAGATTTTTTTGAATGATGGTTAAAAACTTGCGTCATCAGAAGAATCATGAGCATAAAAACTGGTTGAACAAAAATTAGAATTATTATTCAGGGAAAAAATAAGGATAAAAATGTGAAATAATTATTTCTTATTATTAAGTTTGTAGGGTTTCTCCTATTTATTTCGCAGTTCAATATTAGAAACCCTTTACACTGATAAGCGAATAATCGCTTGAGTGTGTGAACAGAAACGTAAGACTCGAGATGGGTTAACTACCCTTTATTTCTCAAAATAAATATGAACACAGGCAGCTCCTAACTCGGAGCGTACAGCAAAGCCTCCACTTGGGCTTGAACTCAAATTCATAAGAATTAAAACTTAACTAAGGCTTAAGAAAAAGATATAGCCGAAGCAATCAAGATTTTAAGTAGTTGCCTCTAAATCTCAATTAAGTCGGCGAAGCTAATCAAGGGCCTAAAGTATGGCCGAGCGTAGCAATAGCTTAGAGAGAGAGGTAGCCAAAGGCAAACGTGCGCTAGTCAGGAAATCGGGTTCTCTATCGAAGTCAGTGAAACATCGACTTAAATACCACGCTTACTCATTTGCATTATCCGCGTTTCTGAAAATACATTCTGGTAGGAAATTGTAAGCTGAAACTAGTTGAGACAGGAAAGGTGCATAAACTTAAAATAACTGTTACAAAATAAGTATAAAATTTACAAATTTATGATTATTAGTTAGTAAGTCTTTGCTTTTATGGAAACGATCAAGACACGTTGAAGCCACGAAACGGAATAAATCAAGAGACTCCAGCTAGGATTCGAAACCACAATCCCCCAGTTGTCTGCTGAACGTGTTAAATACTTATAACCGACCCGTCGAGGAAGGGATATTTTTTTGCACTTCACAAACTGCCATAATGTTCCTGCTAAATTGTACTTCTTTTGTTATTATCAAGATTAGTTTTCTTAGATTCAGTTTAGTTTGACGTGTACTTATATATGTAATAATGCATTCTGTATTGTATACTTATGAATGTAATAAACCGTTCTGTGTAATTCCAATATTACGGTGAAAAACTGAGAGGAATGATATACCAAAATTTTGTAATGTTCCAAAATTTTTTCACTGAAGTGCATTAAAATTTTTTTTGCGTACTTACGCTTTATTTATTTAAAGTTACTTCTATCTTCACATGTTTTGTTCGCCATTGTACTTTTTATAATTCAGATTTTTATTGTGTAACTCCTTTAGCCGTACTTTTAGAAGCTTTAGCAATTCGAAAATCAACAATTGCCTTTACCTTGATAAACGATAATAAATATACTACTACATTTTATCAGGCTATATGTTTCTGAAAGAAATCTTTGATACTCTGTAAAACTTGTAACTTAACTATTCTTTCAGTTTATGAGTTTTATTCTCAAATGGAACCAGTTGGGCTCATTATTTAATCATTTTATTTTTGTAGGCTTTATTACCTACAGATATGGAAAAACCTGAAGGAAAAGTTGAAGAGGATGAAGGTAAAGAAATCCCGTGAGTCTATCTGATAAAATATTAGACACTCAAAGTTGCCTGCATCAATTTGGATCGTCACTCGAATTAAATCGACTGTCATGAAGAACAATTAAAAGATATAAATGAAGAGTAAATATAATGTTAACAGTTTTAAGATATAAAATGAATAGTGTTTCGAAAGGAATAGGAAAGTAATAAGCAGTTGTTTCTTGTTGGAACTTAACGCAAAGAAGTATATAGTATTAATTTTAGAAACATTTACAATCAGGCTTTGCTATTTTTTGGCTTCATGATATATTCATTACGTCATGTTTCCAGGACTTTTATAATCCGCACTATCTGAGAAGTATAGCCATTCCACAAAAGTTCTTTTACTTAATTGAGTTCTTTCATTTATCCTCCAATGTGTCTTATAACATTCAAGATTTTTAGACGTTTTTCCGTTCGACGTAGCATAAATTATTTTAGTTTAATTCATTTGAGATATGATTATTACAATCTGAATGCATCTTTTATCTTTATTGTTTAGTTTGAAACACCAAATTTTACTTTTTCTAGCTAATATGAAATATGTATGGTATGACTAAAAAAATATTGATCTTTTTTTTTACTAATTTCGTCGCATGCAGTGAAAAAGAATTATTGTTTTGAAGCATATTGTGTTAAATAGTTTTTAAGAAATATACTGTACTGCTGTTAATTTTAAAAACATTTATATAAAAATATAACTTAGGTAAGTAAAACATTTATATATAAGTCAATTAAGAATGGGACTAATTTTATGGGAGCGACTTTTATGCTAGATCTTTGCTATAATGACGTTTTCAATTTTATAAACATTTCTTCCAGTCTTCAAATACGTTCTTATACGTAGCCATTTTTCTTAAGGCCAATTTAGATCATCTCCGTATGTTTTAGGAAGACTGAACAATCACTGAAGCACTTTCTTCATAAGCACTGTGGCATTTAAATTTTACTAACGAAATGTTGTTCCATTTAGTTCTTTTCTTTTTGCTTCTTTTCGCTACGAGGTTCGTTCATTACAGAATTCATGTAGATTTGAGTGATAGGTAGGTTTACTATAAAGTTTGTAAAGTATCTTACGTAATTAACCAGTTATTATTATTTTGTGATATCACTAGAATGCAAATTTCTTTTAACTGCATTTAAGCTGAAGGTTTTGAATCTTAGATGGAGCTTCTGGTCTAAGAATTTTTCCCAGTTCTATTTAAAAGTGATATTACGTCTTTGACATTCACTCTAGCCTAGGTTTCAAATTTATGTTACCCGCATTTGAATTTAATTCCCTGTTCTTGTTTAATTTAAATAGCCACAAATGGTGGATCATCTGTAATCCAAGTTATGCCTTTATGTTCAATTTTCTACTAAAAAAAAGGTTATAAATCTTTTCCTGTATTTGTAAATTGTTGATATGTAGCGATAACTCTCTATAGTCTGGTAGGATCTGCAGGGTTTTAACCTTCAGCTTCAGTTATTAATAGCAACTCTACAAGCTTCGAAATTTACCAATAAGAGTGGGAGTGTGATTTACAGCTCGCTGCCTTGCAAATTACAGAAAACGTCTGTTTGCGACTCTAATGCTTGAATTGGATGTGTGCTGTAGAGTGAGATTAGGTCCTGTTTTGGAAAGTGCGTGTTTGAATTTATATCTCAGTCTAGTTATTGAATTAACAAACATTCTGATGCAAACAGTTTGTATTGAAATCAGGTTCAAGCTGTTTGCTAATTTTATGTTTGTATATTTTAATTTAATCCCTGAAAAGCGGTGAGGTAGAATAAACCTAAATATTTTAATTCTCTGTTTGTTAGTTTGCTGGTTATTTATTTTGGTGGTAGTAATTCCTCTCACAGAGCACAGTACTGGAAGTATTCTGTTTAGAAGAAACTTAACCGCCGTCTCTTTTACTTGGCTCTGGGAAGTTCTTGAAATATTGAAGCACTAAAATGAGGTAGTGTGCCCCTCACTGTATACTTTGTTGATCGTTTACTGTACCCTTTCCTGCAAAAGTTAAGCTCACAATTCAAGTAAATAATTTTCGAAAGTGTAATTGAATTTGAATGACAGAAAATTGCTGAGGATACCGATGGCAGCATCTATATATCCTATGATACAGACAATCACGACTGATTGTCCGAAATAGGACAATTAGTCTGTCTTTGAAAACACCAACACAATGAAGATTTTGAGAAAGATTCTTTATAGTCGATACGGGATACTTATAACTTTCATAGAATAATTTTCAATGATATTCGCGCTGAAAGAAGATGAATGGCAGACAGTGAGCGCTGGTGTGCTAACGGATGCATTGAAGCAGGACAATCAATGAAAAATATAACTCTTTTCTCTGGCGTTGATCATTTGGTAATCTCTCGAATACAGAAACAATTTCAGACAAGTCAAACAATTCTCGGAGAACTATGTCCGGTCTACCAAGAGTTTAGTACTGAGGTATAGTAACTTTCAGAGGATTAGATTGGTATAGTAGCCAAGCAAAATCGACGAGCGACCTACACAACTGTTACATTCATGGTTGCAGCATCACTTAAGACAATATCTGCCAGCACTGGTCACCAAAGCCTTCACACGAAGGTACTGTATGCCTGAATATCAACCGCCCCAGTGAGAGGGGCAAAACTAAATTCATAGTTTGCCTCTCTGTCTTGGTAAACATCTCAACTGGACTCAACGTCCTGTTCATGGATGAGTCCAAATTTGCCGTGTAATAAGGTGATAAGCACATATGCTTCTGGAGAGAACGGGACATACGGAATCAGACCCAAAGCATCATCGAACATCACGCATTCAGAGCTGGACTGATATTTCAATGGGAAATCGCGCACAATTCCACATATTTAAAGATGCTTCTGTGATGGCTGAGCGGTATTGGGATTAAGTTCAGCACCTCATTAGGAGACTTCATACTGCAGCAGTTGGTCTTGAATTCCTCCTTATGAATGATAATCATACCCACTGAGCCAACATCGTTAATAGTACTTCAGAGTGATAGCATTTCTCATATGGCATGACCACTTATCCCTCAGATCTTAATGCGATTCAGAAGCTTTGGAATTTCCTCTGGCTCGTTGTCGCTGAACAATTTAACTGCTTCTAGGCAGTCTGGTTGCAAACTTCCCTAATGAAGAAATGGCCACTGTTAGCAACTGCAGTGGTTATTCACGTTCTTGAAAGCACAAAACACTGCTGTAAAGTGTTTGTGAAAGGCTAGGTTGGACACATGTTTTATTGATGTAAGTTTTATTTGCTTGGTTTTTGGCTTTAAGCATCAATTTGTTAATAACCCAAATGAGATGTTATCATATATAATTCATGAAAAAAAATTCTTTCAATCTTTGTACACAGTGCTTGTTTTCGTTCACGCATAAATACACTTGTTACCTTCATATGAAATTTGATGTTAATCAAAACTTTACTCTTCTTTTTTTGTTGATTTTCCTGCCACGTGCTTTACTTTTGGAAGCTAATTTATTTCTTCTGTCAGCGAAACCTGGCTTTTATGGCAGCATATTTCCCGTTGCGAGATTGGATTGGATTGAATTATTTAGGTTATGGCAATGCTTGCAAGTGTTGTCTGCTTAAGGAAAGGGATGCCTTCATAGAGGACTGTTTAAGGGTGATCGTTTCCAACAATATCTTCTTAGAATTTAGACACAAGGGGAAATGCATTTATTTGCATGCGAAAATTCACGCGAGCACTATGATACCAGGTTACACTTTAGAGGCATATTGTGACACACAAAGAGCTATTTAAAAATATAATTCTAATTTATGCAGGTTTTTTTATGCAGAAAAAACACAATTCCAGCACAAAAAGCATTCTCATTCGTTTTCGAATAGCTGTCGTGTATAATGAGCAAATCTGGAAGTATTATTACGATAACCTTTTGTATAAAATAATATACGTATGTGCTGTAATAATAACACGATTTCAGATTAACTGCATGAATTACATAATGTTGAAATAACTACGTATGAACGTAAAGTGAAGTGAGAATAATATTAAAGACATCTTATGAACGAAATAAAATAATAATAAACGAGGTTCTAGTTTGCATCAAGAAACTAAATTTATTCTTATAATTTGGTATTTTAGCTGAGTTTCACTAACGTCTGCCTTCCAGCACTCTTGCGTCTTAGTAAAACCGCTGCTTAAAAGAAAGTAGAAGCTCCAGACAATTTAGCTGGGTCTAACCCTCACGGGTGGAGAGGAAAAATAAACTTAAGTTAAATTTGAATAGTTGTGCCTTTTTGCTTTCAGAAATTAGCAAAGCTAATAGTCATAACTCGTCAGATTTTACATAACATATGAGATGTTAAGAGTTCGACTTCAATTAGTTAAACAGCATTTAGTAAGCACCTTTTCAGTGTTACAATGCAATTATTCTAAGATAAACTACATTTCCATTTAAGGAGCAGAAAATCGGATGAACAGATTTCTGATATTTCTAGCACCACAAAAGATGAAGATGAAGATGAAAAAGTTTCTGTTGATGACAAAATTAAACTGAAGTGGGAACAGAATAGAGTTGTCTTTGAAGCAGTTCAGAAAGAGAAAGATTTTCTGTCTCGAATCTATTCAATTTTCAATACAAGGTAAATTTTGTATGTTTTATTATAAGGTATTTTCTTCCTTCTTTCCGCATATCTTCGTGGTGTAATTGGAAGAACAGTCGACGCGTATCCGAGAAGTCCAGGATTGAGTCCCGGCGAGGGCATTGCACGTTTTATACGTCTCCTGCATTTTTTTAAAATTTATAACTATACTGAGTTAATAAAAGTTTTTTTAAAATATAAAAATTGTAGGGATTTATATTTATTTTCCATAACCAGCTAAGTTTATGCTTTCTTTCTTATAAGCCTTCATTCCCCTAATTGTCAGTACCAGAATATTTAAATTTGGTACCCCGCGTGAAGGAATCCAAATTCTACCATTAAGAGTAAAGGTTTAAATACTGAGCTCTAGAAGGAAAAGAAAGGTGTGAGCGAGTACTATACCTTTGTAGCGTGAGCTTCTGTTTCTGCATTTATTGCTGATTAAAGTAGCGTAACTGCTTTTGCTTTGTTGCCAGGATACTTCGACGCGGTTTGAGCCCTGGGGAAGAGTCTACTGTTGTGTTAATATCTTCGAATTTTAAGTTTAATTCTTGTAAGTTGAGTTACCGTCCGAGCGAGGCGTAGTCTATTAGCGTCAAGTCGACGCATTGTGAATTTTTAAAGAGTTAAATAAAGTGTTCTTTTAACCCTTCTTCTTTCTGGTCCTTGCACCTACTTCAGCTGTCACTCTAAAAGTTAACTAACTAGACATCACAAAGTAATAAAATTAAATGACATTATAATCTGATTTTTGTATGTAAATTTCAGTTTAACATCTGAAACAACTTAAAAATGCAGTAGTGATATCTTATACTTAAAAGGAGCTGTTTAAATAGCAAAGCGAAACACTAGAAGAAAAATTTGCGACTTTTTTTATTTGATATAACATTCTGTGGAGGCTTGTACGCTTAATAAGTAAAGGTAAGACTTTACCAAGATGCAGCTGTACATTTATTTCAATGGATCGTGTGACAAACTGTAACAGTTAATGGATCATTAGGAAAACAAACAGCTGGTTATTATTAGAGACTTCCTCTTTCGGACTAACTTAAAGAAACTCATTTTTAGAGCCAGGCTGTAAACGATCGGCGAGGGAGAATGTCCTGAAGGCTAATGGGTCTCTATCCACTAATGCTTTTATGATGCCGACTTATTTACGGGTGTTCGCTGGTCTTTTGTTAGAAGAGACGAAGCAGTTGAGTTGAATGGACATGTAGCCCGAGAAAAGGCTGGCGGAAAGCTCGCTCTTTCAATTCTGTAAGATTCCCTTCTGTAAGATATAACTATGTAACGATTTACGCTATTTATCCTGTATTTAACCACGAATGAATTTGTTGTTAAGTTTTAAATAAATTTAAAAAGACAAAAACTCGGAAACGTTACAATCGCTTCAGCACAAGGCGTGCGTCCAATATTTGCCTTAAATGAAAATATTTTCTATTTTACCAGGCCTTAAACTTGCAAACTGAAAGCAAGAAACACTTGCTTCAGAAAATATTTCCTTATAAGAATTAAAAAAAATTTTTTTGGAAACTAAATAATCCTATTTTAATCATGCAGTTAACTTGCTGTTTTCTGAATTTTTAAGTTTTTATCTCAGTTTTGGTAATAAAAAAAAGTTATTTGCTGGGGTTTCTGAAGCTAATATGGAATATATGTCTGCTGCGTATATAATAAGTTCAGAAATTTAAATGCACAAGGAAAATAAAACCTATTTTGATTAAAGCTATATTTTAAATTGAGCTTTCAAGAAGTCTGGAGATGTTAAAAGTCATCAAGACTTGTCTATGTCTATTTAGGGAACTACAAATGTAACTACAGACTA
>KK120284.1:71665-194576 GCA_000611955.2 Stegodyphus mimosarum
GCGCATCACTGTGCTGCTGTTACGCTGCACACGAGAGGCTACTGCACGATACGACAATCCAGCTTCACGAAGGCCGATGATTCTCCCTCGTTCAAACTCTGTAAGTTGTTCAAATCTCGCTCTCTTTCGTCGACGAGGCATAAGTACAGATTGAGTTAACGTTTACCACTAGCAGATAACCACCGATAACCATACACGCCTCGCTACAGCCGTCTATTTATTCGGATCCATCAGCCGTTCAGAGGGCGCTGCTCAGCATACGCATGCGCTACGGATTTGCAATTCTAATCATTTGCATATCATGCGCTACTTTGCATTTCCTGAAAATTTCAGCCCACTCGCGTAAGTCCTTCATGGTGTTGCAATTTTCACAAACGTGAGTGTATTTGTTAACCAACATTTTAAAATAACCTTTCCAAGTAGAGTTTCGTGATATTATACCGAAAATTGCTCCTTTCGACTGAGCTCCTCATAGGTTAGTGGAGAGGACGCAGGACTCGAGACCCAAAGGTCCCAGGTTCGAAACCTATCAAAGGCAAGATGCCTAATAATCGATTTTTATGTAAATTTTCTTCTTATTAACATGTTTTCTTTATATTCTAGAACATTCCGAGTCTGGAATGTTTCAGAATGCTCATCAGCTGTAGTATATGAGTAGTTCTTCATTCAGTTCGAATTAATAAAGTTTTGAGTTTAGACTTGAGTACTTGCCTATTCATTTGTACGATCCCTTCATCTACGCGATAATTTGGTGGAGGTGTCGGGTACCACTCAGTTACTACGGCAGAAATACGCCAAAGCCTTCGGATTCGAGGAGTTCTCCCTGAGTTTGGACTCTTACAGGATTCAAGTAAAAGATCGAGAAAGATTTTTGATGAGAAGGAAACCGAGCAGAATCCTCCAGCAGGAGCTAGTTCCGCTTCGAGTAACATCGCACCAATACAGATCCTAACGTACCAACTACGCAGAAGTCCGTGTAAAATCACCGGAGACAGCCAAGAAGAACTAATAGATGGCTCAAGAACTTTGATCGAATCGCCAACTATAACCACTGGGATGATCAAATGTGTCTTAAGAACGTCATTTTTTTACCTCGCCGGAAACGCTTGACAGTGTTTCGATAATAATGAAGACACATTTACTAGTTGGACTGTTTTCAGGAATGCTCTTAAGAACACATTTTTCCGTGCAACTGACGTAAAGAGCCAAGCTGAGCGATTACTACTCACACGTGCGCAGCAAATTGATGAGACGTCTGAAGCTTACATTCAAAATGTTCTTGCTGTCTGCCGAAAAACAAACCCATCCATGTCTGAAGACGAGAGAGTTGCCCATCTCATGAAAGGTATTGCTGAGGAATTGTACCAGGTTCTGTCGTCACAGGACTATGACTTCGTGAAACGCTGCCGTCACACAGAAAGCCTTCGACAAAGACGTATCGCCCTACCACGATTTCAGAGGCTACCTGATGTTTCCGCGGTGTCGGCCGATGCGGACGCCTGTGAACTAAGGTCTGTAGTGCGCGCTATCGTCAGAGAAGAGCTTCAGAAGGTCCTGCCTAACGGACAGCGTGTGAAAGCTCTTGTTGGTTAGGATGCCGATGATTCCGTCATATCCGAGGAGTTACGTGGACAGCTGAATGCTCCTATGTTTACTAAAAATGGACTTATATTGGAAACTGCTTGTGGTAAACCTGTAGCCGCCTCGGGACGCTGTGTATTAAAAGTTGATTTGAATGGGACAAAGAGGCCGTTTGAATTCCTTGTGTTTCCTGAATGTAATCACCAAATGATACTTGGATGGAACTTTTTCCGTGCCACCGATGCTGTTATCGATCGTGAAAATCAAGAACTTCAACTTGCAGAAATCCTTTCAGACAATGAATATTTGAATAAGTCAGAGTCCTCCTTGTTTGCCGCAACCGATTATTTAATTGAAGCAAACACCACAAGACGAATATGTGACCTGAATTCAGAACTACGGGAAGCAGATGGAGCTATGATTGTTGGAAATAATTTTCCGATGTGCGAAAAAGAACTATCGATGACAGCTTCAATTGTCACTATAGAAGGTGGCTGTGGTAAATTATGGGTAACTAATTGTTCTCAACGAACCCTACTGATACCGAAAGACATGAATGTAGGCTGTTTAACGACCATAAAAAACGACGCTATTTGCTCCCTAAGTGGTCAGACTTCAGAAGGTTCCAAGGCACATAGGTCCAGGAAAAGGTTATATCAAGAAAACGTAAAAGAAATTTTCGATACTGATCTGACTAATGCTGAGAAAGACGACCTATTGAGTCTACTAGATGAATTTAGTGACATTTTTGACGTTAACAGTATTGCGAGAAAATCCCGATGCAATGCAATGAAGCAAAAGATTGATACAGGTGACAGCGCACCAGTGAAACAAAGACCGTAGCGTGTGTCAGCCACTGAGAGGCATGTGATTTCAGACGAAGTGCAACGAATGCTAAAAGAAGACGTGATACAAGCGTCAGACAGTCCATTGTCATCTCCAGCAGTGCTTGTGAAGAAGAAAAACGGTTTTTGTGTCGATTACAGAAAATTGAACATGGTAACCAAAAAAGACGTCTATCCGTTGCCTCGCATCGATGATGCTTTGGACTGCTGGCTGGTGCAAAAATTTTCTCTACGATGGATCTGAACTCAGACTACTGGCAAATAGAGATTGATGATAAAGACAGAGAAAAGACAGCTTTTGTGACTCCAGATGGTCTCCATGAATTTAAAGTCATGCTGTTCGGATTATGCAATGCTCCAGTCACATTCGATCGGATGATGGACATGGTACTCAGAGGCCTCAAATGAAATATTTGTCTTTGCTACCTCGACCACATAATCGTGTACGCACCTAATTTCAAAGAACACCAAAAGCTCTTGAGGGAAATACTGAAACGTATCCAAAGAGCAGGACTGACGCTAAATGCCAAGAAATGTTCATTAATAATAGCTGATTATACTGGGACACTTAGTCGATCAACATGGGATATATCCCGATCCACAAAAGGTAGAGGCTGGAACAAAGTTACCTGTTCCGCAAAATATCGCCGATGTCTGAAGTTTTCTGGGCTTGGGCTCCTACCACCGACGATTTATTCGAAATTTCGTGGATATCGCAAAGCCCCTGCATGACTTGTTCAAGAAAGATGCAAACTTTTCTTGGAACGCGTTGCAGATTGAATCTTTCTCAACGCTCAAAAGGTTGCTGACCAGTGGCACTGTTTAGGGACATTTCATTCCAGACGCAGGAACGAGGATACATTGTGGCGCTAGCGGCTATGGCATCGGTGCAGTACTGGTTCAGATTCAGGATGGCAAAGAAAGACCAACAGCCTATGCATCCAGGTCCGTTACAGCTGCTGAAAAAACTATTCCACGACCGAAAAAGAATGCCTTGCCGTCATCTGGACAATCAATAAATTCAGGCCATATCTCTACAGAAAACCCTTCACAAAAGTCACGGATCAACACTCTTTATGTTGGCTGGCCAATGTTAAGGATCCATCCTGAAGACTTGCACGGTGGGCTCTCAGGTTGCAGGAATACGACATAAATATCGTCTACAAGAGCGGTCGCAAACCATATCTAAATTATCAAATAAGAAATAGTATACTGTACAAAAGAAGCTATGATCCTATGGGACAGCAATGGCTGTTGGTAGTACCAATGCAACTTCGTAGCGAGGTTCTAAGAAGTCTTCATGATGCTCCAACCGCTGGTCATCTTGGATTTGCTAAAACGTACGACCCAATAAGAACGAAGTACTACCATTGGCCAGGGCTACATGGGTACTACCATTGGCCGGGGCTATATGGTACTACCATTGGCCAGGGCTATATGGGAAGGTACGTATAACACTGCCGAGATTGTCAAAGACAGAAATCGCCGCCGCAACTTCCACCAGGACAGCTTCATATGATAAAACCCCCTGACACACCGTTTACCAAAATTGGAATAGATCTACTTGAATGCTTTCCTATTACTCGAAATGGGAAGCGGTGGATTATAGTTTGCACAGACTACCGTACCAGATTTACAGTCACAAAGGCAATACCGACAGCTGAGGGCACAGAAATTGCCAAGCTTATAGTTGAAGAAATTGTACTGAAGCATGGTGCCCGCAAAGAGATGATAAGTGCCCGAGGACGAAACTTCCTATCCACCGTTGTTAAAGGAGTCATTCAGCTATGCAAGACGTCTCAGCTTCCGATGACTGCATACCACCCTCAGACCAATGGCTCAATTGAAAGATTCAATAAGACACTTGCAGAAATGCTGTCCATGTACATAGACGTTGAACAGAAAAATTGGGTTACTCTTCTACCATTTGTAACCTATGCCTATAATTCAGTCAAACAAGACACAACGGGATTCAGCCCATTGTTTCTCATTTATGGTAGAGGTATCCAGACTCCTGTCGACGTAATTTTCCCATACAGTATCGAAGATTCCGAAGATAGTTATGCACAACATCTGATTACTGGAGCTGAAAAAGCTAGACAGCTTGCAGAACTCAATATTCTTTAACAGCAAACCAGAGATAAGTGCCGATATGACGAGAGGCATCAACCTGTCAGCTATAACATTGGAGACTTAGTCTGGGTCTTGAATCCTGTACGAAAGGTTGGATTATTAGAAAAGTTCCTTAAACGTTACTCTGGACCGTATCGAATAACATGACAGCTCTCTGACGTGACATACGAAGTAGAAAGTATAGCACAAAATAGGAAACGACAGAATTCAAAAGTCATCGTTCACGTACTGAGATTGAAGCCCTATCTTGATCCAAAAGTACAACTAGACGATGAAAGAAAGCCCAATATTTCCAGCAGACCTGTTACAAGAAGCCATACAGATCGCAGCGGGACGCTGCTTCTTCCTAAGAAGGGGGAAATGTAGCGAAAATTGCTCCGTTCGACTGAGCTCCTCATAGCTTAATGGAGAAGACGCAGGACGCGAGACCCAAAGGTACCAGGTTCAAAACCTATCAAAGGTAAGATGCCTAATAATTGATTTTTATGTAAATTTCCTTCTTATTAACTTGTGCTCTTTATGTTCCAGCATGTTCAACAGCTGTACTATATAAGTAGTTCTTCATTCAATTCGAATTAATTAAGTCTTCAGTTTAGACTTGAGCCTGTTCATTTGTACGATACCTTCATCTATGTGACAATATGATGCTTTGAGAAGCGCATTTCTGCTTCAGTAATCTCAGTTCATCTGAAGTAAATGACATGATATGTTGTGCAGCACACGTTTCTATTATAATAAGTTTAGATAAATAACATTGAGAAATGTAAAACATTTAAGAGTAGAAGAGGAATATTTAGTACTGATTTTCGCTGCAGTAAATCATTCACCATAATTAACCAGTTGAAAAAGGGAACTCTTATTTGAAATTCACTGACACATTTTTGAGATGCTTGAAGAATATATAGAGATGTAAAAGTAAACGTTGTATGTTTTAATTTTTTATTTAAATAAAGTATGCAGCTTTAAAATTTTTAATGCTTTGAATTCTGACTGAAAAATGCGAATGAACCTACAAGTCACGACTCATAGTTCTCACATATTCTGAACGAAATTGAAAGCGATGCATGTCAGCCTATTTTGAATGGCTCTTCAAGAAAGAATGCTCGCGAACTTTAGGTCGTGCATCTCAAAACAACAATCTAGTTCAGTTGTTTTGCAACTGAAATAAAAGATATATTTGTTCTTAATACCAATAATATAGCTAAAATTTCAGACTTTTGGATCAATATTTTGGACATCGATGTTACAAACAAAGCAGTAACAATAAATGAGTTAAGAGTGCAAAAGGATAAATTATTTTTAAATTCTATTGACTCTTCTGCTGATGGAGTGTTCAGGTCTACTTATTTCTGAGATTTGTTCTCAAAATTTTGCACATATATTTATAGTCTTAAATATCTGGGAAATTCATTACATAAATTTTTAATATTTCTCTTACATTAGTGCGATTGTACTTACTTTAAGGAAGATGGATTCTTTTGTCGTGTACTCTTGTATTTCGATGATATCTTCATCCTCCATTTCTGCACTTATAACGCAGCTTCCCAGATGCAGTGGATCCTAATGCACGGAAAAAATGATAGATATTATTATTTTAGTAATCACAGACTGAAGTGTTGTGGGAGCTGTCATAGTGTTTTTCATACTATAACTAAAAGACAGTTTTTCTTATAAACTGCTAAGGTTTAGACTTCGAATCATTAGGCAGATTGCTTCCTCTGAATGATTCCTTAATTAGCCACAACAGAACCTCGGATCACAAACACTCCTTATCAAGAATAAATCGGTTTATGAGCAAATTATCTGAACAAAAATCTGTCGGGAAACTAAAGTATCTTGAGTTATGAAAACTCAAGTCGACAAAATATACTTTAAAAAATGTTTTGAGGTAAACTTTGGTACATAATTAATATTCACGGACTTCTGTACGTATAATTTTAATATTTTCTTAGATTAAATCTCATTAACAAAGCCTGGTAGTAAGTGACTCACAGAAGCTGAATTCGGCTTGGGGAAAATTAAGGATTAAAGCAGATTATATTCCATGTAGAAATTTTGAGAGATTTGATACTGACGAGCTTTATTTGATTACTTGTGATACTATGCATCTAGGCAAAACCATGGCTCGATAGTTAACAGTGAAGATGTGAAGAAATTACCACCGGACCATAAAAGTAAGTTCAAAAAGAGAGAACTGAGTCAGCTTAAGTAACAAGAAAGGGCAATTATGGAGGAAGTGCCTTCAGAATAAAACAAAAAGTAAATTAAAAAAAGGGGGCGAAGAGAAGATGAATCAGCTTCTTTGATCAGCTGTATTTGTGCTTCGCTGATCTAGCACTATTACATAGCTTAAATGGCCCTTTCCCTGTAAAGGCGGACAAATTGTTGCAGAACTCTTTTGCCCATTGATGTCTTAATTACTTGGGCTATATGAATTTTCTCAGCCGTCGTAAAACATTGTTACTAATATTTTAGTAATAATAGTTATTTGGTTGCACGCTATTAAGTTTGACACATAGATATATTTTAAAACTAGACTGTTCTCTTTCCACTTGCAAGAATTTCACTGAGGATTTAAAAAAAATGACAAAAGAGATTTAGAAATATTTTATTTCTATTATAGATGTGAGTTAGCCTGTAAACAATTTTCTGTGCAATATAAGCTAACAAATTAATTGCAGTTTTAAAACTATAGCAAAACACCAGTTTTCTGAACTCCTGATGTAGCGTGAATCATTTGGATCATTTATTTTTCTTCCTGGAGAAATTAATATTTTTGGTATAAGTAATCGATATTAATTCATTTCCGTACTATTATTAATTTAAGTGTTGGTTTAAACAATATAGAAAGATAATAAAATATAGTGTATATTTATAATAAATAAATAACGTAATTTTGTTTCACATATAAAATATGAAAATAAGCCTCCTATACTCAGCATATTCAACATTGAAGTAGCATATAAATATTAATGAAAAAGGAGCTATATATAACATATGGGATTTTTTTCGTTTTTTACTCCTGGTGTTTACTTCTGTTTCACTGCCTTATTTTAGTTGGCAGTGTAACAAATTGCGTATCAACGTAAATAAAAAGACATTAGACAGATATAAAGACTATATTAAACAGTTTTGAGAAGCTGCGTGTTTTGCATTTTGTTTTACAATAAGAAATATTTTATATTTTTAAACGCACAATTTTTGAGCAAACAAGATAATAGGAAACAACAACACCAACGACTTCCACTTACATTATAGTAAGTACTGGTTATAAAAAAATTTAGCTTCAAAATAGATATACAACCGTATTATAGAGAATCTTCGAATATCCAGAAGGGTTATGAACCAGTTATTTCGGATACTGAAATTGTATTATGCCCTTAAAAAGTGTATTGTATATTCGCGAAATTAGACCGATTCCAATATTACATTTCTGAAGAAGCTGGTAGTTTTCAGGATAAAAATGTGTTTATTCTAGAAGCTACAGCTAAGAAGATATTTCTATCAAAAAGTATCTTTTCATTTCCGGTATATAAACGGTGGGACAAATAATTTAAAAATGTAACTTCAAAACGCTGATGTTTACAAAATTGCTCTGGAATTTCTTGTCAATCTTCTGGAAAAAAAAGAAAGAAAATCTGAAAGGTTTCAGATTTTAAATTACCTCCAAAGGGGCTATTTTTTTAACATTTTCTGTGTTACCTTTATTTATTAAATATCATATTCTTCGCACTTAAACCATAAAATTCAGTTAAAGAACAATATCGAAAAATAATTTTAAACTGAGCATATCTTTAGAATTTCCTGTACACAGTCTCACGCGCTGGAGATAAAAAATATTTTTTTCTGTACAACGTTGCCAATGTTCGCTTTGAAATCCTTGAGTTTGTTAACCAAAAATTCGTTAAAGTTTTACAAAATATAAAATCGATAATAAAACAAATTCCAAATTTGAAATTGGGCTTCCAGATGCGCATATTCGCATACCGTCGTTTTATCACAATGCGAGAAACATACATACCTTTATGCACATTTTTCATTATTTAATTTCTTTAAATATAATACAGGGTTGCAATATTTGGTGGCAACAGTTTGAAAGTGAACCGACATTTAATGTTTTCGACGCAAAACGAAAACAATAGTCCTTCAGAGAGAGAAAAGAAAAAGAAGTACGAAATCTATACATTATATACTCACCCTCGCTAGGCTGTATCTGCCGTTTTTCTCCTTCATCAGCAAAAGCGTGGCATCCTGGATTCCTGTATTTCTGGGAAAGAGGATGCTATTTTCTTGCGCTAAGTCAGGCCTATAGTTGTTGTTGGGCTTTCCTTTGGTAGCAAGCAAGGCATGGCTGGGCGTGAACTTGATGGCACGACCTCTCCTCGATTTAGTGAAATCGATTGTGCCACTGAATGCCAGTTTTCCGGCCATGACAAAGCGGATGTCTTCTTTACTCCATTCGAGTACTTCCATTGCCATCTGCAGATAAATATTGAGATTTAAAAGTATTTTTTAGGTGAATTTTTGAATTTAAAAATAACTATCACTGCGTTTTAAAGAACTGAAAGCTTAGACGGAAAATATAGTGCTCATGAACTAAGCAATTAATTGATGCATCGAAATGTTACATCATTTCACAGTCATTAATTTATCTTAGGACTACATTCATAAGATATATTAACAAGTACTCATACCCAAATTAAAATAAATGGTTTATATCCTCAATAAAAATTTTATGGATTTGCTGAATAATTGCGATAAAATAAATTTTAATTATAATGCCAGATACCGGGTTCATGTACAGAATGAAATGCGTAGAATTAATTACACCTTTATTTTCTGTACTTTTACCGTGTTTTTTCCATTCTAACACGCAGCCTTTAATTTCAGAATTACCGGAATCATATAGGAATGCAGGATCGGAAACATCATCTTCATATGTTAGTGTACAGAGACGATGACAAGTGGAAAAGCAGCAAATCAGAGAATAAAATGCTTTTTATTACTAATAATACATTTTCAAACTGCACTGAGATTACCGAAGGTGTTCACATTTGCAAATATGAAATGCAATACATGTTTGAAAACGTCACCGCATGAAATTTCTTCACATTTTGGAAAATTTCTGGTGCATTACGGATTTCCGAAGCATCTGTAGAGATATATGTTACAAAGGTCTTATCACTTTCAACAGGAATTGTAATTTTCTAGTCCTCTGATATAACCCCAGAAGAAGTATTCAAAGCTTCTTAAGTCTGGCTACTTTTCAGGCAATGGACGGACTACGGCGATCAGTTTACTAATGCTCAATTGTCATGTTTAAAAGATGATGGTGTTTCCGATCCTGCATTGTTATTTGATTCCAATTTGCCTTTGTACAACCCACCCACCTACATCTCCCAGAAGTTTGTGCAAGCTTAGTCGAATAACTCTGTAAAATAAGACTTTTTCAAATAAATGTATTATTGAACTGTTTTTCATTTTCAGTAAATTCATGAACCTGTTTATATGCCCTTTTATTAAATAGTTAATTTCTCAATTATGAAACTCGTTTTTATAACTATGTGGAAAAGAAATTCACATTTAAAGTTATATCCAATGTTAGTTCAATTAACAGTTTGTTAAGTTAATATGCATAAAATGGAGAATGAAATAAAGCAGAAGACTTTTTTATCCATGTTTTAATTTGCAGAAAGATTTAGTTTTCATATAGAGTGCTTTGCAGCTCCAATTTTCATCACTTTTTGAATTCAATATCTTGGAATGATATATCGCAGCAAAGAAATCTTTGAAAAACTCGACCTTTAGTTATTTTGTATACACGTTTGAAAACATGTAATAGTGCAAAGAAGCACTGATATGATGATATGAAACTAGTTCTTACTTATCACTACTTTACAGGACAGGCACAACTGCGTGCCCGTTATGAGTAAAATGCGCGGCATTTACTTTATAACTTTCGAAAGCACATGCTGTCACTAGCACTAGCACAATGACAATTACATAAGCCATATATCTAATTTATGCGAGCTCTCTTTTAAGTCAAAGATTATTCAATACAGTTAGCATTAGGCAGCATGCACAAAGCACTAGCAAATCTTAATACATTACTATATGCAATCAAGAAACATTTATCTTCAATAATATGTCTGTTCATATAAAGATAAGTATATACTCACAGTTTCTTAGTAGAATCACTGTGATAAAAGGATCTACCGTATAATTTAAACGTATAAGAGATAAGTAGAGAATCTCTCTTTTGTGCATGAGAAAAATAAAGTTCACAATTTATCTGAAAAATATAATAAATATAACATTTATTATTGCTATCAAACAGGAAAATCACTTCGGCGCTTTACGTAAATTTTTTTTCCGATTTAAGAGTATATAACACCAATGATAATAGATGACGTATGAATTCAAGGAAAAGTACTGTTTAAAAATTTTGCGTATTTTCTTTAACTTCTCACAATTTAGCGTCACGTTTCTTCGAAAGGGGTGGAACAATTGAAAACCTGACGACAATTCAACATATGAAGGAAACATTTAGCTGCCATTAGTACATGCTGGTTAAAGCAGCAACAGAAATTTTATGCTTCCTTTGACATCTTCCTCGGAGATTTTATGCTGCCTCGGAATCTCAGTTTGTACATAAAATGTGAGTTAAAAAAGATATTTTGTGCCCTTTTGTCATTTAACAAGACCTGTTTCTCAAGAAGTTACTTCTAGAAGCAGTCCATAGTCTTTATATTTGTTAAATTTTTTAATTATTCTTACGAGAATATCAGAATTTTAAAATCAGTACTGCACATCATTTCAGTAGTTATTCCCCCATACAAAATAATTTTGCATTAAAAAAAAAAGAAAAAAGAGAAAAAGATTGGATTATAGAGATCGGACATTCTTGAATCGTAAAAGATGCCCGACATTTATCGACAAATGTACAAAATGCCCATCTCACATTAAAAGATCGAAATTACTTAAAATTATATTAGCTCAAAAGTACGTTACGTATGCAGAGGAGTTAGCTAATTTTCTTTTTGAAAAGTGTTACATTTTGCGCATCACCAGCCGAATGTTAAGACCACAGTATCCTGGTAATCTAAATACTAATGTGCTGCGGTTTTATATTCTAGAAATAAAAATAATCATTTTGAGATTGGTTTGTTTGTCATTGATTTTAGTGATGTAAAATGAACGCGATCTAACTTCAGAAACTTCAGAAATAACCTCAGAAATATAACCTCAGAAAGTCCTCAAAATAAGGCAGAGAGCTAGCTATTTCTTGCTCTCTAAACTAAATTAATCTTAATTGCTATAATATTGTTACGAATTTCACATTTATTTGGCTATTTATTTAGAATTGTAATTAGATTTGCTTCATGTTGCCTTAGCAACGCAGACGATTTTTGAAGAGAAAGCTACGTCAAAAAAAAAAAAAAAAAAAGCGTACATTTAATGCTTAATAAATAAATATCTCGTAATTACTGTTGCCATCCAGAAAAATCGTGATTGTTCTACTGATAATTAAAAAAAGCTTATAAAAGCCGAGGTGAAACACCTCATCTCAGTTAGTTAATTGTTGCTGTTGCTGTTATACTTGTAGCTGTAAAAAGCGAACTGCTGTTTGTTTACTTAATGCTGTATTGATTGTAGCGATTTCGCTGTGAGATAGAATAATTTTAGCTGTTTTCAACTGAGTTTTTCTTAAACGTTTCAGATATTGTGATATTGTGCGAAGATCTGTGAAGAAATATTTCCGCATTTTAATTTATTTCTTGTGGAAAGAATAAATTTTTATTTACTTTTTAACGACTTGTGCATTCAATATATAACGACCCCGTACGCACGTAAGAATTTTTGGTGTCAGGAGTGGGGTACAGAGACTCCAGGAATATGACATCATTATCCGTCATCGCAAGGGACAGTCGCACGGAAACGCTGACGCCTTGTCTAGAAGACCTTGCCCAGAAAACTGCCGATATTGTTCCAGGATCGAAGCTAAATACCAACTGGTTAATCCAGTCGCACGGCAAATTACAGCATCAACATCGGCTGATCCAGACCCATGGAGTGACAAGGAAATCAGGAAAGACCAGTTGGAAGACCGTGATATCAAACCCATAATTGAGTTAATGGAGACCTCAAAGATAAAACCTACCTGGCAGGATATTTCGAGCTATAGTCCCACGACAAAACAATATTGGGCTCTCTGGGACTCACTCCATATTCGAAACGGCGTCTTGTACCGAAAATTCGAATCGGATGATGGAAAGACATTCCGATGGCAGCTGGTACTCCCAAGATCCCGAATCCCGGACGTCCTTAAAGAACTACATAGCAGCCCTGCAGGAGGTCACTTCGGAATAATGAAGACCTTGCAGAGAGTTCGGGAGCGTTTCTACTGGAATAATGCAAAGGATGACGTGCAAAAGTGGTGCCGAACTTGCGATGCCTGTGCAAGTCGGAAAGGACCGAAGAAACGCAGCCGGGGGAAGCTGCAACGTTACAATGTAGGAGCACCTTTTGAACGTATCGCCTTTGACATCTTAGGACCTCTGCCACGAACTGCTGATGGCAACAAATACATCCTCGTTGCCATTGATTACTTCACCAAGTGGCCTGAAGCGTATCCTATTCCTGATCAAGAGGCTGTCACAGTAGCAGAGATGATGATACAGCACTGGATTTCCAGATTCGGAGTGCCTCTTCAGTTACATTCCGATCAGGGAAGGAATTTTACCTCGGCTGTAGTCAAGGAACTCTGCAAGCTACTCGGCATTGACAAAACCCAAACGACGCCTTTACATCCCCAGTCGGACGGTATGGTAGAGAGGTTTAATCGAACCATCCTCAATAACCTCTCATTAGTGGTTTCCAGAAACCAACAGGACTGGGACAAGAAGTTGCCACTATTTTTACTGGCTTACCGCAGTGCTGTCCACGAGACTACCGGCTATTCCCCATCTCAGATGCTCTTCGGTCGTGACCTTCGTCTGCCATGTGATCTTTTGTTTGGTCGCCCTCCGGATGCGCCTTCATCGCCTGAGGAATACATTCAAGACCTCCAGGCCCGGTTTGAAGTGATGCACAACTTTGCACGAGAGCGAGTCAACTTGGCGACGGAGAAGATGAAGACCCGCTACGACACGAGAGCTACTGGACATCGTTTCAACGAAGGAGACAAGGTGTGGTTATGGAATCCGACTCGTCGAAAAGGACTTTCTCCGAAACTACAATCACCTTGGGATGGTCCTTACACAGTCCTAAACAGGCTGAACGACGTCGTGGTTCGGATCCGTAAGTCATCGAACTCTAAACCTAAAGTCGTTCATTACGACAGGTTAGTTCATTACTATGGCCATAGTACGTAGTGTATATAGTTGTAAATAATAATGTACATAGTATAAGACCATGGTCCTATTTGTATTTAGTATTTGATTTGTATTTGTTAAGTAGTAGTATTTGATAAGTATTTGTGTTTAATAGCATTTGTATTTGATAGTATTTGTACTTAGTATTTGAATTGTATTTCGCGTTGGATAGAATTTAATTTGCTGAAAGTCACTTATTTTAATTATTGTTTATTTTGTTATTATAAAGTAATGTTTATTATAGCACTGATGCTTTAGTTGTAAGTTTGGCTTCCTGTCCAGGGATTGTACTGCCCGGGACGTGCAGTCCTTGGGAAGGGGGCAATGTTACGAATTTCACATTTATTTGGCTATTTATTTAGAATTGTAATTAGATTTGCTTCATGTTGCCTTAGCAACGCAGACGATTTTTGAAGAGAAAGCTACGTCGAAAAAAAAAAAAACAATAAAAATAAAAGAGCGCGTGCATTTAATGCTTAATAAATAAATATCTCGTAATTACTGTTGCCATCCAGAAAAATCTAGAAAAATCGTGATTGTTCTACTGATAATTAAAAAGCTTATAAAAGCCGAGGTGAAACACCTCATCTCAGTTAGTTAGTTAGTTGTTGTTGTTGCTGTTATACTTGTAGCTGTAAAAAGCGAACTGCTGTTTGTTTACTTAATGCTGTATTGATTGTAGTGATTTCGCTGTGAGATAGAACTATTTTATCTGTTTTGAACTGAGTTTTTGCTAAACGTTTGAGATATTGTGATATTGTGCGAAGATTTGTGAAGAAATATTTCAGCATTTTAATTTATTTCTTGTGGAAAGAATAAATTTTTATTTACTTTTTAACGACTTGTGCATTCAATATATAACGACCCCGTACGCACGTAAGAATATTTAGTATAAGTTTGTATACGTTAAGTCACCTTCAAGCATATTTAAAACAGATAATCCTCAAGTAAAGTTTGCTTATTAAATAGAATATTTAGTTATTTTCAGATACATTTTATGGAACTACCTCGCTTTCTATTTAATAACTAATATAAAAAATTTTAACATCAGATTATACACTTACCTTTCTTAGTTGAATGCTACCAATATCGGAGATGCTGTTGGCCGGTCGCCGATGAGCAGCAGAAATATTCGATATCCTCCTCCAGATTTTCGTTCCAGTTATTCCCTTGGTTTGCTGCAAAGATTTAAATGAAAAGTCTATTCCATTATATGTTTAATTATCAGAAATAAAAGTTTGAAAACACTGAACCTGTTAACACCTGTTTAAAAGGATTCACAAATCTATGTAAATGTTTATTTACACGAATTATTATTAAACTAAACGTTTATTCACATGAATGTATTCACACGAATTGTCTATACGTTATTACGTCGTTATAACAAACAAGGTACATCTTTCGCATATGACATTTAGCATTTAAAGCCACTATATCGACACCTCTTAATCCAAGGGTGTGATCATTTGTGATGTCAAAATTTATTAAAGAATCACCGATATATAACATTTTTATGAAAAATTAAAAATTAAAAAAAAAACTTTAAAAAATAATATAATGATGAAATCAAATATTACCTTAATTTTATCATTATATTATTTAAAAAAAATAAGTTTCTTAAAACTTTTTAAATACTTGATATATTCCTTAATTCTTCCTATCTATACTAACTTCTCCTAAATATTTTTAACGTAAATTTTATATTAATGTATTCTAATTTAATGACTTTAAATTTAAGGAATTCTTTGATTAGTTTTACACTTCATCCAGATATGGTGCAGAAAAGGAAGACTGCTGGTAATTCTTTCCATTGGTTCTTGACACTGTTTAAAAGATTTTCAACCGTTATTTGATGTTATGTGAGTTTTGTTTTATTTTTTTATTAAATTACTTTTGTTTCAGTTTTGTTTTAAAAGTTTTCAAATTATTTTAATTGTTCATGTTAGAAAATTCTCCACTTTAGGTTAATATTAGGTAAATATATTTTATATTTTTCTTAATTAATTAATGTCGTGGCATTTTGCACGACATTAATCGCATTTATTAATGGATAGTGATGGATGGATAAATACAAAGAGAAAGATCAGAAGTTGTTGAAAACTATTTAATTAATAAATGCGATTAAGATAAGTTTTTAACTTTATTTTTTAATACCTTCTACAATCAATTTTAAATTTATAAATTTGTATGGTTATATACAGAGGAAATGGAAGCGTTCACCACTACCTATTACTTACTACTGGGTTAGATAAAACACTCTAATTGTTTCATAATTTAAGTTGAGTTTAAATTTTAATAGTACACATACACATATACAGAAGCGACATAAAGTGCAGTATTTGTAAACCTTAGTTTTGTCTTTAATATTCTTTCCAGAGAGACACTTCCTGACATAGTACGTTTTTAATAATAATATAATACGTCTTTAATGTAAATGAGCATTCAAAATGCATTTTAATGAAAATTTCAGCTCTATATTATATTTATATTGTGGTATATGATTTTCAAAGCAAAGTATGTTTTAGTGCGGTAACACTTGTTTAAACTACTGACTTAGAAGTTTACCCTACTGTCGAGATTATATGTCAAAGTCGACAAGTTTTCATCTAATAACTAAAGTCAAATAACGCAGAGTTTTGATAAAATTGCAAAAGATTAAATCAGTTGATCTAGATATGATCGCCTAGAGTTAATTCACACTTGGCTATTAAATAGCAACTTCAAAACTTTAAAAATTACAGTCTACTACTCAAAGCCTTCTATCGAACTAACATCTTAGAGACTAGAAAGAAAGTGATCATAAACGATACTCTGCTTCAGAGAGAGTTTAATCACAAAATCATTAGATACCGTTAACGCGTTCCATACACTTAATCAGAAGCGATGGAAAAATATGAAAATAAAGTATAACTGACTAGAAATGTACAATAAATATTATACTGTAACGCAAAAAGTTTGTAGATAACAAATTGGTATTTTTTTTTAATTAAAATAATTTTTTTAAGAAATGTGTATAAATATTTCCTTATTAGCATACTTATGTTAAAACTTGTATAAGCCATATGTTTCTGCCCTACTTAATAAATTCTACTTACAAAAAATTCTCTTCGGGAAAAATTTCATGTTTTTTTTATTAATTCTGGTGTAGAATTTGTAGAATTGCAAATTAAAAAAAATATTGTGTATCTAAAATTTGTTGCAATCTTGAACAAAACAAATTTCAGTGCAATAAAATTTCTAATAACTTAAAAAGCTCAAAATTTTAACTATTCTAATTCACGTAAGGACAGGTAAATACTAACAACATTTACAACATGCTACTTAAATTTTATTTCAACTACACATCTGTGCATTAACAAAAAATAACTTCCTAATAAACTAATAACCGAAACTCTATTTACAATTTAAAAAAATGGCATTTAATATGCGGCGAAATACTTCACATTTCTTTTGAACTTATTTCGATAATTAAGCAAATAAATTACTTATTTCTTAATTTTAATAATTAATTTAAAACTTAAATTATTTCAATATCTTTTTACCTATTTAAAAATATAATTAATCTATAAATTTTATTTAAAAAGTACTTGAAGTTTTCTATTTTTCTACAGCACAGGAATATCCGTTAAATACAAATTTACGCAATTTTATTCATAATTATTTAATCGAAGCTTTCAGTTATCTTCGTGGCTTTCCAACCAAAACCTTTTATGTATGCTTACTAAAGTATAGAAATTACCAGACAGAAAGTATTAATGATAACGTGCTTACCTTTCGGTAAGTAAAAATATCTAACATCAGAAGAAAAAGTCTGAACTGCAAAACGGATATCTCTCCTCAAGTTCCAAGCCACAGGAAAACACCGTATGGCAAAGACGCCTTTGCCAACTACCGTAGCGTTTCGTGGTTGTGGTCCATTTGTCGAAATTACGTTTCTGTTAGTAACATATCAACTCCAAAGGTAGGATACAATTTTCTGCTCGTTTCAACTGCGGGCGGAAGCATTTTTTTTTTGAAAATTCTGGTCTTCCAGAAGGAAGAGGCAGAGCATGCGCGTAGATTCAAAACGTCATCATCGGTTGGCGGAAGAAATACGCGACAGTAATCGCGGTATCTAGTGAAAATGATATATGCGGTTAAAAACTACGTTGTCCTTGCAATCATGTATGCCAAAAATATGAGTAACATTATTCAACCTCATGTAATGATTAACGACTAAGTCTGTAATATGCGGGTAGTAATAAAAACATTGACGTAAAGTTACCTGTCCCATGGATTTGATTCCAGCTAATTTCACTTCTTTGTTATTAACGAAATAACCAATCTTTCGGTTCATTCGGTTAAAAAAGTTAATTGCTTAAAATTCGAGTAATGAAGTGCTTTTAAAAGCATTTAGATATTGAACAAAACTGCAGATTTCTACCTAACATCAGCAGCAATAGAACTACAGAATCGTTTTTAATGCAGAATATGCATAATAAAAAGATAATAAAAAAAAAAGCTACTGGTTACATCATTTAAATTTTAAAAAAGCTTGCAGTTTTACATCATTAAGATAAAATACCGCAAGCTTAAATTTCAGTCTGACAACCGGAAGATAATTAATTCCGTTTGTTTATTGGATGAACGCAGCATAATATGACAGTTCTTTAGCTTTGCCAAAGATGTTGCTAAATTAAAGCACAAGAACACTATTCCCAATCGTCAAGTGATAAAATATTTTTAATAACAAAAATGCATTGCTTGCGTAGTACTAAAACTGCACGTTAAAAAAGCATTTTAAATCACATGATGTTAGTTAAATTCTCTAAAAATAGAAAGATAATGCTTTGAGTTACCAAAATATAACAATTTTTGTTGAATATGTATAATTAAAATTAAAATCATTTGGCTGCTAACAGTGATAGTTCCAAATAAAATTTGTCAAAGAGAAATTTAAGTAAAATAAACATAATTCTATGTATGTTTTCTATACTATCGCTTCTGTTGCTCAGTGAAATTTTGTTAATTTTCTAATATAATTTTGAGTGTCATTTGAGTGTTTGACTAAAAATGTTATGACAGCAAAAAAATTGTTTAAGTTTCAGTCATTGAATTAAAATCAAGGTTTTATTTATTTGCTTAGTGTTCGTTAACTGTAATTCTACTTCCTCTCGTTCCACAAAATATACCACAAGGCTTATAGACGTAATTTACAGCATAAATTAAATAAATAAACAAAAATAGAGTAACATTGCAAATGGAGAAAACTTGAAAAAATTAAATAAATATGTAATTTAAAATGTACTTTTGATATACTATTTTATGCTTGGGAATGAACAGAAAATAATATAGAAAGAAAATTGCTGTTGCTGAATATTATTCCTTTCACTCAACGTAAAAACAACATATATTAGAAGTCATCTTTTCCTTTCAAGGTTTTCCAATCTATCCGTTGCATCCAAGTCATTAAATTTATGTGTGATTTAGAAATATGATTTCACTGTAATTTAAAATAAAAAAAACGCCCCTATATAGAAACTGAAAGCTTTCAGATTTTTTTTTATTTTTATTAATTTTACTTAGTGTTTAACTTTACTCATGCGTTTTTGTTGAACAGTCAACTGTTCATCTTCATCACAGAGTTTTATTCTTTATACCATCAGATCAAAGAATATCTTACAAGTAGAAGTTTTTCGAATTTTTCACATAATTTAAGGAATTTGGTGGCTTTTCAAATTTCATAACACTGCTAATGATAAACGATTACATCTTTTGATTTAATTAATTATTATTGTTATCAACTGCACGGCAACTAAAAAAAAATACGAAAGAAATTTGAAAAGCCACCAAATTCCTTAAATTATGTGAAAAATTCGAAAAACTTCTACTTGTAAGATATTCTTTGATCTGATGGTATAAAGAATAAAACTCTGTGATGAAGATGAACAGTTGACTGTTCAACAAAAACGCATGAGTAAAGTTAAACACTAAGTAAAATTAATAAAAATAAAAAAAATCTGAAAGCTTTCAGTTTCTATATAGGGGCGTTTTTTTTATTTACACACACAGCCACGTTTCTAGAGCATTTAGGCTAACACCCCTTTGGGCTAAAATATTTTAAAACAGTATATTTTTAGAATTTTCAGTAGACAGTCTCGTGCGCTGGAGTTAAAAATGTCTTGTTCCGTACAGTGTTGCCACTACTCGCTTTGAAATCTTTGAGATTTTTAATCAAAGATCCGTTAAAGTTTTAAAAAATATGAAACAGATAATAAAATAAACTCGAAATTCAAAATTCGGTTTTTCAAGTTCCCCTATTCGGGTGGAAGACTACTTTATCGAAAATTCGATGGCTTTAGATACCGTTGTTTTTCACAATGCGAGAAACATAGATATATTCATGCAAGTTCTTCATTATTTAATTTCTTTAAATATAATACAGGGTGATAATATTTGGTGGCAACAATTTGAAAAATGATTCAATGCTTTTTATCGACGCAAAATGCCGTTTAGAGATTAATAGCCCTTCTGAGCTAATAATAATAATAATAATGAATAGTCCGTGCCGAATTGTGAAAAAAAAAGTAGAATAATTCATTGGTAAAGAAAATGTGCGAGTGAAAAGAGACAAAAAATTAATTTAATGATCTGCACACAGTGGATGGTTATTTATTGAAAACTCATTTTCGAAAATCGTTATAACCGATAACAAAGCAAATATCAGTTTTTCTAAAACTGTTAGACAGCGCCGTGTTAGTTATACCTTCAGAACAACGTAGAAGTTCCCAAAAGAGTGTACATCCTTTAATTTAAATGCAATCAAATAAATTCAATAATGATTAAAGTGAAAAACCCTTGAACAATTGATCGGCAAATAGATATTACATAGTTACATAAAAAGTTTATCCAGAAACTGTTTCCCTGAAACTCTGTAACATTTTCGTCTATAGATTGAGCAACGGATACAGAGCAAGTTGTGCATTATCCGACAGAATTTTTAAACCACTTGGACTCTCAGGAATACCGCCACAAAAGGTCACTATAAAAAATTTGATATGGTCAAGCACAAGATCTCTCGCGAATTACCCGTTTTAAATAATAACGAGTTTTAAGTAAAGTATCGAGCGATACTATACATAAAGCTCGTTATAAAATAAACATTACGAATAGAGAAGAGAAGAGAAGAGAGAAAAGAAACACGTCAAAGTAGAACATAAAATTTGGCAAAACAACAGCCTTGCGTTTGGCGCAGAATTTAGATAAGTCTACTGATTTCCAAGGCAAACAGGTGTAGCACCTTCTTCCAAAGGGAGCAAAGAAATCTTCAACGAAGGGTATTTTCACGCTGTATTTGTACTAAAAAGGAGAAAAGCCAATGAGAAAGGAGCGCCATCCGTCCGCAGAAATAATAACAAAAATTGAAAAATTAAGTTAATACAATTTAAAAGCAGTAGGAAGGACTGGATTAGAATTAAAGTTATTAACTAAACAAGATAAATATTTGTGAATGTAAAAAACTTCAGGAAGATCCAATTCATCAACCGAAGATACGTTTTATATAATTTCTTCAGGCCCAAAAATAAAATTGTGATCAAGTTTCCAACAATGATTAGCTACCAAAAACTTCATAATTTCGCATATTCGGACATAAGATTCGTGTTCCTTGATGTGAAACTTTAAACGCTTTTTTTAGTTTTCTCGGTATATCTCAACCCAGTCTGATAAGATATGTTATAAACTTCCCAAGAATTAAACCGAATTTCTTCCCAAGAAGTTAGAAATGAAATCCAAGAATTAAACCGTGGATTTTATTGACAGGTGAGAAAATGTCTTGAAAATTGAACTTCTGGAGAATCCGTGCAATTTTGTAACTGACAGAAGGATGAAATGGAAGAACGAAGGGTTATTAATCTTATTTCTAACAGCAGAATGCTTTTTTTTATGGCAAGATGAAAAATGTTTTAGAGGCTTTATTAATTTTTTACTGTTTCTGTGGACAGATGATGCTACATTCTCATTCGCTTTACTCCTTTTTGGTATAAATACTGCTGTGGCTTATCCTTCGTTGCAGATTTCTTTGTATCTTATGAAGAGGAATCTGTACCAGTTTGCCTTCGAAAACAAGAGGGTCTTAACTAAAATCTACGCCAAACACAAGACTGTTGCTTTGCGTAAACATGAAAATATTTGATAATTTGCAAATAAATTCTAATATGTTTACTTTATGGCTCAGTGTTAATTACAAATCCTACTGTTTTTTTATTATTTTATTCTCCCATACAGTGAAAAAAGATAACTATACTTGCTCATATATACATCCGTTCTCATGCTTTCATTTGAGAATATCACTCGATCGTAGAATTTCCTAATCATAAATGTATCGGATCCACAGATCAATGACTTAACAATCACAGAACGTTTTAAACAGACATATGTTTATAATGAATACATCCTACTAAATGCATATACTTTATACTAAATTTGAGTAGTTTTGGAATGCCTTATAGCATACTTTGTCACGAAATTTCTTTCAGAACTTCATTAAAGTATCATTTCCCGTTTGTTAGTTTAAGCCAGTGTTCTTCAAACTGCATTCTGGGAAATTCCGGGGTTCCGCGAGTCAAAATAAAAATCCAAAAAAGAGAGTTATAAGGCACTCACACTAGTTGACTAGTACGTATTAACTTAAAAAAAAGTTCGGATACTACGATAAATCAGAAGGCTTGCTAATGAAAGAAAAGGAATTTCCTATAGTGCATATTTTTCTTTCTTATCTTCCTTATCAATAGATTCGACATTAAAATCTAAATTTAAGCAAGAGGAGTTCCTAAATTTTTAGTAGCAGATTCTTGCAAAATCCCAGAAGTTTCTCACATTCATTTTAATGCCATTCGGAACAATGTATTTAAGTGAAAACTCTTTCTTAACGTATATGGCAAAGGCCCACCAGCGGCCGAGCGGTAAAAGCAGCTGAACAGTGGTAGTTTGGTCCTGGTTTCGAGTCCCGACGAATGGGCTGGCTGTATTGTCCGTTTTGTGGGTTTTCCCATGTGTAATTTTCCCTTAAAAGGACCTCGAGTGTATCCCTTCCTTTTCGGGAAGTGCCTAAGGGCGGAACACGTAATAAGTAAACAAAGGTATTTGGCAACAAAATGCCGAAACAAATTAAAGGTAAGGTTATGAATGTGACCAGAGATATTCATAGAGCTAGACGTCAAGAGTTTGTATAAAAAAATGCAAGCACCACCTAGTCACTAAATATAATGCAAGGTCAGGTGACAGGAGCATGAATTAATGCTATTAATGAGTAAATTACATTAATTTTATATTAAAATATTTTAATAAAAATATAGTACTTTTCTTTAATTCTCTTTACATAAAGTACTTGTAGCATAATGATTTACTTTAAATATTATTTTAAGATATATATTTTTCTAAGAGTAAGATGGGTTCCCCGAAAAAAAACCTTTTAGTTCTAGGGTTTCCATGAGTCGACAAAGTTTGAAGACGACTGGTTGAGCCATAATCTAATATGTTGTTCCCATCGGTGTAAAAGTCTTAAATAATAAAATTGACAATTTTAGATTAGAATTTATTATAGTTTTCATTGAAAACTGTTATGGGCTTCAAGTAAAATACCACTTCCGACTGGTTATTAAAAACTGTAATAGAGGTCTCACTTCCAGTTGTCCAGTTTTATCCCAAATATAACCAATTCTAAACATAGTAAAAACGTATTGTAGGGACCCTAATTTTGTGCTTATACACTGAAAATTCACTACCCAATTTTTGGACTGAAAACATTACCTTCTTACCTATGTATACAGGTTGGCTGGAAGTAAGATGATCTCTTTCTATTATTATTCTGAGATTGCGGCCCTCTTTTCCGTAACAACGAATCGTCAAAGACTGAACAAGGCTCACCGTATAATGCCGAACGCAATACAGCTCACCATCATCACGGGGAATATCATAGATGAACAGCTATTCAGGCCTAGAATTTCTTTATTACTCAGTGGTTCAAATATACCCTTTGATATCAAGGAATAGCAGTTTCTCATCGGGCTTGGATTCGCTATGGCTAGATAGAAGTGGACCAGAATTTCACCACCGGTCTTACAGGTAACGTACCGCCACACTAGCAGTACAGTTCCGCCTCAGTTTTGAGGAAACACGTCTCGAAAACCGATCCGAAGGTGTCCCGGACCTCTTCACCTACCATCAACCTCTCGAGAGGAGAGAGGACTTTCTGTTCGCCGATTATTTTCAGTGCCCGTTGGCCGCAGAGCCACTATGCACTTGCTACATCCATGCTTTCTCCGGGATTCAAGTCCGGGCCCATCGGTACAGCAGTCAGCGTCGCTAAACACTATGCTGGCTGGAGACTGAAATGAGTATCGACAAAACATAAGGGCAGTCACTTTTCGCCACAGGTATTAGTTTGAAAACGCCATGTTACACGCATGGTCAATTATACACGGCTTGCTCAAGAGTCGCCACGCCGTATAGTCTTTTGTCTACAGTCCGGACGGACAAACGAAAGCAGTGTGTACTCTCAAACTTCGCGATAAAAGTACTGCTTGTTTTCTGTCTAAATAAAATCTACAGTTTTATTAGAACTTGGTAAAATTTTGCACAATTCTCCTTGAACAAAAATAAAAAGAAAATCACTGTCTATCTGAGATTTCGAAAAAACTACTTACAGCTCCCTAATGAAGATTCTTTATGCTGTTTATGAACTGGGTAACGCCGGGTACTTCGCTAGTTTCTAATATTAATAACCCGACAACTATAAACCGACAAAGTTTTCCAGTACAAACAACAGCAAAATTACCGTATAAACGTTCCTAAAACTTCTTCTGAAGCTGATCAGTTTCTCGAGAACACGCATAAACATCGATAAAAAAAATCACCTCTCCAAGTCAACTACTTCCAGAAAAGATCGAAATCATCGTAACCGAAGATGGTATCTTAAGTTTTATTGTTTACATAAACTCTTGCAAGAAAATGCCCTCATTTCCATTTACACAAAAATGCTTTCAAAATATGTCATCTATATTGGGAAGTCAACGAAGCAGTTATTCTGATAACCAAAAATCCTTTCAAAAATATAATATAAACAAGGAGATAAGGCGCCGGTCTGCCCAAAATGTCAAATACCATTGGCATACCTAGGAAAGAATTCTTGTTTCTACATTTCGCTTTACTTTTAAAAACACAGACTGGAGAAAGCAAGAGAAAAAAAATGCTCTCCTTGATTTATGCCATCACGCTTTTAGCACTGTTGACTTACAGACCCAGAGTAAGAAGCAGAAATAGCGCGAGAAACGCTGGAATTCTCGACTCGCGGTTTTTTCCGACAGCATTTTTGTAAGCTATTCATCTGAGAAGCCATCGTACATCCATCTTCACGTGCATATCCCCTGTTGCCACCGCGTATTAGTCTTTCAACATTTTTATTTTATTGGATTTAATGGCATTTGATGTTTATTTCGCGGCGAGGTCAATGACTCGTCGCGTTGAAGAATGACTCCGAAAACAGACAGCTCAATTTGAGAAGTTTGTAAAACTGGATTTAACAAGCTTATAAAACACTTTCAGCATGACGACAGATAAATATTTCGGAGTAATGTCAAACTTTTGAGACTACCAAATAAGCAGACTGTATTTTACAAATTATTTTATATTTCATCAGATACCAAACTGAGAAGTATTTGTCTATAACTAGACTTAATTTTGAAACTTGTAATTCGTTTGTATTTTAAGATTTTCCAAAAAGAAACGCTCAATGTCTTTATGAAATTTCTTACGATATCTAAGAGTGGCACATAGTACGATGCGAAGTTATCCTTACAAAATAAAACATTATAACCTCAGTATTCATTATAAAAGTCTTTAACGCATATGCATACAAAGAACAAGAGAGCTTTTGCATTTAATGACTAATTTAGGTCACTTTAAGATGTTTTAAATTAAAAATTCACAAGTGCAAAAATTCTCAGCAGACTTGCACAAAACTGAGCAAACTTGAGGTCAAGACCATATTTGGTACCGCAAGGGTTTATTTTATTGAATACTTTTATAAGAGGGAATGGCATGAAAAAATTGCAGGATAAAATGCAGCTGGATTCTGAGATTAATTTCGCGGAGTACGTCTCAGCAATTCTAAATTTTTCTAAATTTTTTTTCGAAAATTACAACAATTTGAAAAAGCTCCCAGTCTAATTGAAATGAATGCAAAATGTGTATGTAATCTATAGACACTCACAAAATTTTAAAACTGTAAGTATGTCAGAATGCATAAAATGTACACAGATATACATGTTTTTTATCTTTTTTTACCATAAACTCTACCAAATCTTTAATAAAATGTTAAAGTTTATACAGATATTACCACACAAACGCTTGTATTATTCAAATGGTGAAGATAATAGTAAATGAAATATAAACAAACATAAATAAATCCGCATAAATTAGCCTTGATGCCTGCTATGGTATTTTTAAAATTTCAAAGCCACTTTCTGCTGCTTGTATTGTGATGAGCTATGTATCTGCTTAAAACGGCATATGAAATCTCTCATCTTTCACAATCTCATCACAATTCATTAGTCCAGTAATATGAACACTGCAGCATTCTTCTAATATATTAACAGTATTCTTTCAGTATTCGTTTTCTTTTAATACATTCAATACATATGTAGTGTATCGAAAACTTAATCCTAATTGTTCTTAAAGCTGGCGCAGTGTCAAGCGCGCGAAGTTATTGAAAACCATAACTAAGACGGGAGTAGTTGCGATTATGCTTGTGTAAGCGAGGATGCTATGATAAAGTAGGTGTATATAATAAAGTAGCATGTAGTTTAATAGTGTGTCTTGCGAAATAATTACCCACAAGGATACACGATATCTGGCTACGAGGATGTCAGATTTTTAATATTAATAACAGTACCTTCGCGACATGTTTTAAGGCTATCGGAATACACTTGCATAGGAGAATTCTCCGAAGACTGCTCAAGGTAAAGCTTTTAAAATCGTTTTCTTTCGAAGGATTCACCATGGAGCAGCTCGTAACTGAGTTAATAGAGCAGAATAAAGCTCTAATGGAGACACTTACTTCAGCTATTACTTCACAAATGGACAATTCGAAACTTTCGGTTCAGTTCGAAAAACATAATGAACACGAAGAACAGTTTGATTCATTTTTAGAGAGATTGGAAAGATATTTAGATATACAAAACGTTTCACAGGACAAGCGTGGCAAAAGTACTGATTTTCAGTTTGTCCGAAAAAATGTATAGTCTCTTAAAAAACTTGCTGGCTCCTGATAATCCTTCCGATAAAGATTATGATGTGTTAAAAACCACATTGAGAAATCATTTAAATCCGAAGCCACTTTATTATTCTTAGCAGACATGTATTTTTAAATCGAAAGCAGCACGAGGGGGAAACAATCAGTGTGTATATGGCAGAGTTAAGGTCACTTGCCATACCATGGGCTTACGACCAGAACATGTTAAATACGATGTTGCGGGATGTGTTTGTTAGTGGGCTAAGAGATAGGGCTATTCTGGCTAGAATTGTTTGAGCAGGATAATATCAGTTTAGATCACACTTTAAAAATAGCTTTGGCAATGGAAAAAGCGTTAAAATGTGCAACCAAAATAATTGGGAAACCAGTGGAAATTAAGGAATTTAGTGCCAGGAATACAGGTAAATCTAAGTCCGTCACTCCACAACAAAAGTTTGAAAAACAAAACTTCGCAGCTAAGAGTGCTAAAGGCAAGAGGTGTTTGCGATGTACGGGGACTGACCATGATAGAAATTCTTGTAAATTTAAGAGAAGTATCTGCAGATTTTGTAAAAAATCGGGCAAATTGAAAGGGCATGCTAAAACGCTAAAAGCGGTGAAAGAATGAAAGCAAAACAAAAAGAATTAGATGTAGGAAATGAAAACACAGTATACATATACTATACACAGCATACATTCCAGTGAGGTGAAAAAAAGGAAACCGCCCTTATTAAGGGCGGTTTCCTTTTTTTCCAAGTGAACATAGAAGGAAAACCGGTAGCTATGGAACTGAATACAGGGGGTGTGGTATCGGTAATGAGTTTAAGAAATTTCCAGCAAATTTCGGAAAAGAAAATCAAAATTTAAGTCTGGCATTTAAAACATATAATGGAGAAAAACTTAGACCTTTAAGATTTACTACAATTAAGGTAGAATATAAAGGTCAAAGTAAAAACTTAAACCTTTACATTGTTAAAGAAAACCTTGATACAATATTTGTAGAGAATGGCTTTCAGAGATAAATTTAGATTGGCCCTCAATAAAGTCAATCTCTGTCTTTCAAAAGAGTATTTAAATAAATTATTGAAACAATATAAGACATTTTTGACGGAAATTTAGGAAAGATAAAAATTATGAGGTTCAACTTGAATTGAAGCCAAGTGTTTCACCAAAATTTTGTAGAGCTAGGCAAGTACCATTTGTGTTAAAAGGCCGGATAGATGAAGAAATTAATCGCTTGGAAAAAGAGGGTATAATCGAAAAGGTAGAAACATCGGAATGGGCAACTCCGGTAGTACCAGTAGTTAAGCCGGACGGTTCTATACGACTTTGTGCCGACTACTCCGTGACAGTATACCCAAATATTGTTACGCATCAACACCTTTTGCCTACCATTGAGGAAATATTTTCATGTTTGAGCGGGGGAAAGTATTTTTCAAAAATTGATTTTAAACATGCTTATTTACAAATGAAAGTAAACCCTGAGACTCAAAAATTGCTAATAATAAACACACAGAAGGGATTATATAAGTGTAAGAGATTAATATTCGGGCTAAATGCAGCGCCGGCAATCTGGCAACGTTACATAGATGGACTATTCCAAGGAATGGAAGGGTGTAAAGTCTTCATGGATGATGCACGAATAACAGGGTCTGATGATGAGGGCACATTTAAATACTTTAAAACTTTTCTTCGAGAAATGTAAAACTCATGGAATAAAATTAAAATTTAGGGAAAAGTAAATTTTTTCAGGATGAAATACAATTTTTAGGTCATAAAATTGATGCTAATGGCCTTATGAGAAAATATCAGAGATTGCAAATGCTCCAAGATCCAGAAATGTCCAGGAAATTAAAAGTTTTTTGGAATTGGTTAATTTTTATGGAAAATTTTGCCTTAAATTAGCGACAATCGCAAATCCCTTATACCAAGTAAACAAGAAAATCTCAAAATGGGTTTGGACGAAGGATTGTCAGGAGGCTTTTGTAAACATTAAAAAAGAACTGTGTTCATAAAAAATTGCATGTGCTTCTAGAACACTGACTGGAACGGAAAAAAATATTATCAAATCGATAAAGAAGCCTTGTAAGTCATTTGCGGAACTTAAAATGTTTTTCTGTACTTAAAAGGTAGAAAATTTACATTAATTACAGACCATAAACCTCTTGTTGCAATTTTCGGCTCAAAGAAAGGCATGCCAGTTTTGGCAGCAATAAGACTACTACATTACGCTTTGGCTTTACAGTCATTTTAATTCGACATTATTTACCGCAAAACAAACGATCATGGTAATGCTGATTTTCTATCACGATTACCGAGAACTCAGAACAAATGTCTGTTCAGGATGGTGTAACTATTTTTCAATTACAACAGACTGAAACTCTTCCAATCACTACCAGAGATTTGGCTAAAGAAACTGAAATTGATGCAGAACTCAGTCCTCTACTACGAATACTTCAAAGCGGCGGTGAATTGAAAGGAAGGGAGATGGAGTATAGTCTCCAAGATGGCTGTATAATGAATGTATGGTCAACGCGTTTGTATTCCAGAATGATACCGTGAGTATGTTTTGAAAGAATTGCACTACGGACATTTAGGGACTGTAAAAATGAAAGCAATTGCTAGATCTTACGTGTTTTGGAATGGTATAGATAAAGATATAAAAAATGTTGGTAAAAACTGTTCTGAATGTGCAAAACATAAAATAGATTCTTCTAAGGTAAAGGTTCATCATTGGGAAAACCCGACAGCTCCAATGGAACGTATTCATATCGATTATACAGGACCTATTTCTGAGCATATGTTTTTGATAATCGTCGATGCTCACTCAAAATGGCTAGAAGCCTATCCAATGAAATTAAGCTCGACTTTCAGAACAATAGAACGTTTACGGCGACTTTTTTGAACGATTCGGATTACTAATATTGTTAGAGAGTGATAACGGGCCACAATTCATTTGACAAAATATTTCTACAGAGTAACGGAATCAAACACAAAACTACAGCCCTATTTAAACCATCTAGTAATGGGTAGGCTGAACGGTATGTGTTTACAGTAAAACAATCTTTAAGAACAATCAAAATTATCCGCGAACTTTAAGACAAAAACTCAGTACATTTTTGATGCAGTATAGGAAGGCTTCGAATTTAACTACTCTACAGAGCCCTGCAATGGTAATGCTGAAGAGGGAAATTCGAACAAGAATAGATTTATTGAGACCAGATCTCAAAAGGAGGGTGGAAGACAGAATTCGAAAAGGAATCTACGAGTTTGCAGACCGAGGATTTAGAGATGGCGATAAAGTGGCAGTAAGAAATTATTGCCAAGGTGACAGACGATGGAGATTTGGAACCGTCCAATCCAAGGGTGAGGAACTTCATTACACGGTAAAGTAGATGGTCAGCTATGGCGACGACATGTCGATCAGATGCGAGATGGAGGAACCATAATTGATTTCTGCATACGTCCACCTCCAGCTCTCGTGATTTCCAAAGAGCCTGTTAAGAGTGGAGTTCCAGAACCATCCAAAGATAATAGCCACCAGGTATATGAGTCTGCGTCGTCTTCCAAGCACAAGGTTTTACCGGATGTTACATCCACCGGATCTGCTGCTAGAACTAGGTTACTAAAGAAACCGGCTGTGCCACAACCTTTACGTCGGCCTAGTAGAATTCGACGTCTCCCAGATAGATTGCAGTTGTGATAAAGGGGGAGGAATGTAGTGTATCGAAAACTTAATCCTAATCGGACTTAAAGCTGGCGCAGTGCCAAGCGCGCGAAGTTATTGAAAATCATAACTAAGACGGTAATGCGAATAGTTGTAATGATGCGTGTGCATCTTTTGTATGTAATAAAGAAGCATGTAGTTTAATAGTATGTCTTGTGAAATAATTACTCACAAGGGTACACGACAACATACAGTTTTGTATATACACAGTGTTGTGTATAGTTCCATTCTACAGAACATTGAAGTATTCTTCTTCCATTAATATGAACATTGCAACAAAATTCCTCTAGCTATATTGTAGAGATGAAAGAAATAACTAATATATAATTAAATAAATACTATTTTACACATTTTTTATAATTAGTTTCTGGCAATGTAATCTCCATTCTTTCATCCAAGTGGTCGGTGAATGGATACACATACATATTTAATGTATAACAGTAAATAATTAAATTACCGCGCAGTGCAAAATTAAATGGGAAGTTTTTAAATTTAGAAAAATAAAATCTATGTCGAAACTGTGTGTAAAAATACTATTCTGAAAATTATTCTTTGTATAAATTAGGGTGGGAAATAGTAATTAAGCTATTTAAATTCAAAAAATAATCTAGTCCAAGTGAAATTTTTAAACAAATGTAGGAAAAATCTGAAATATGAGGATATACTTAATATTTAGGAAACAATTTTCTATTCGGGAAATCAAAGTCCTCTAAAATTCACGAAAAGTATTATGGAAATTCGCGCTGCGATGAATGGCATCAATGACAACTATAACTGTCGTGTAGATGCTCCGATCGTTATTAAATAAGGAAAGGAATAATAATGCTGAGGGAGAATACTTGATGTTCTCAAAAATATTCTCACAACGCATATTTTAATTCTTGGTTTACACTTTCTTTTGGCTGATCATAAATTATTGATTGAAACAACGTGCATGTAATCCTACAAATTCTTTAGCTGACTGTACACAAGACATTCATCATACTCTTAGCCAAATATTTCAGCCCTTAGTTACTGCAGAACTCGTAAATGATCACTCAGTAGCAAACAAAAGAGCAAAATGCCAAGTTAAGTTCTTTGAACTTAAAATCTCTCATTCCCTCCTCATTTTCCAGAGATGAGACTGTTAATTAAAGCAAACAGAGGAGAACGCACAAATGAAGATCTTCAGAAAGAATTCAGAGATAAAATGAAAGTGGTATACCAACATTTTAATGTCCGTTTTCGTTGTTCGCAGAGATAGAAGAGACAACGTTAGCTTTTAAGTAACAAGACGCATAAAGATACTGATAAAACGCTCAATCGAGTTAAGAATATCAACTAAAATTTGTGTATTTCAGTTAGAAACGTAAGCTAAGTTTTCGTACATTATTTAAAAAATTATTCAAATTCAATACTTTTATTTATTAATCAATTTTTTATTAATGTCATTCTCCTCGCCTTGTTTCGTCTAACGGATTTATGGTCAGCTTAAGGTGTACGAAGTGTTCTCAAATATGCTAAGTAAGTAATATTAAGAAAGTTAAGTCAAAAGTAGAAAAATGTACAACTTCATAGTCTATTAGCATGCATGTACCACATCCAGAGATAAAATGCATTCTACATTTCTCTTTTGATGCCATTATAGTCACAAGCATTGAAAGGCTACAGAGTTACATTTTGGACGTGGAAATAGTTTTACACGAAATTGACCCACAACAAATTTTTGTTAAACGATTATACAAAAAGTTATTCGGATATTCATATAAATCTAATATGAGAAAATAGATAGAAAAAAAGCTAAAAGTCCAAATGAATTCTGTGATGCTAGACCACTCGAAACTAGTCAGATAGCCAGAGTTTAGCTTGAAGAAAGGCCAATTTGGCAACTCTTATGCACTGTATGTTAAACAGCACGTCAGTAAACGAAGTTCTCAAAGTTTTGCTAGGGCGTGCAAATGCACTACAACCGGAAGTAATGAAAAATCTTAATTGCGTCCTTCCGTCATGTTGAAAATAAGTATATTTTACATTTAGCATAACAAGTTGACCTTTTTATTTATTTGTCTTATTTTTTCGTAAAAGATAGTCTACTCGAGAAAGCTTTTTTTTTAAAAAGAGTTATGTTTTTGTTTCGAATTTTGGCTCTATCCATAGCTTTGATGTAGAACCTTCTAGAAGTTTGAAAAGGGGAGACGCTGAAAAGATGGATGATGTTTACCACCTCATCTGCCGGATTTACAAAGTTTTTAGATTTATTCAAAGCAAGGTTAAATAAGCTTAACTAAGAAAGTAGTTTTTAGCTGCATTCATTCACAAAAATAACTTCTATTTATTTTGAAAGCTTTAAAAATTAATGGAATTATTTATTTTTCAAATAAATGAGATATGTAACATAAAACTGCAGAATATAATTTCGTAGTTTTCTATACAACATTTATAATTATTTCAATTACATATTCCTTGACCAGAATAAAAGCAATAATAATAAAAAAAATAATTGTATTTTAATGGATGTTTTCAGTTTTGGAACACTACTATTTCAAAGAATGCATGCAATGTATTTGCAAAAGAAACACGAAAATGCCATAGTAATTAAAATAGAAAAAACTTTGTAAAATGACTTTATTTTCTATTAAAGAAAACACCCAGTGGTATGCGAGAATGACATAGTCATTAAAATAGAAGACACCTTCTAAAATGGCTTTATTAAAGGAAAACATCCAGTGGTAAATACAAACATAAACACACCCACGTAACCAGTTTCTTGTATAAGACTAAAAGTCACTGATTTAAGTTAAGTAACCTTTTCGATTTCTGAACTATTAATGAATTTCACATGACTCAATTACCTGATTGATTTGCTCGAGGTGCAGTTCGATTTTCAGCTGCGCTTCTCGAAGTGCTTCTCTGTCTTTGTGATGGTATGGAGTCACCTTGTAGAGTCTGTTCAAGAGCAGAGGATACCTGTAAACACAGAACGGATAGCGATTAAATTCTCTGAGGGAGAAGGAAAAGAATCCTTACTCATTAGAATAGTTACATAACGTGTAAACTAAGGGCTACTGTTTCTTATAAACTCACTTGGTGACGCGTTGTACGGGCACCATAAGGAAAGCAGAAAGGTTCATTCTCCTGAGAAGAGTGTTTTCCATCTGCGAAACTCTCAGAAAGATCCTCAAGAGTTCCTTTTCCTTCTCAAGGTTCGTTAGAAGCACGGAGGCCGAACCCTAAGGTGAGAAAGTATTCACTGTTTAAAAAAGAAAATTATTAATTCTGTAAATTAACAACTCAGTCCTTTTTTAGTTTACAAACTAATCTAGGACTTCTTCTGACTTCAAAGAAGTTAAATATAACCTTCTGAAATCCCTTATTTTAGACAAAAGAGACATCAATAGCTCTACTTCAGTTTTTATTTGCATTCCTTTGGGAGAAACATTAAGAAGTTTCAGCTTAGGGTCTCACGAAGCTGGCTTTGGCTAACATTTTATTTTGTAAGTTAGTTTTCTTTCCTTCTCTTGCAAACTTTTTTTTATCTTAGCTCCCTTTTCTGAACTGTATAGTTCAGTGCCTAACACAATATTAGCTCGTATGTTGTTGTTTAAGAATACCTGTGCCATATGATATCATTTTACGTGACCAAGCATCGAAACATTCTTTAAAAAATGCAGCATTGTATCTATGCAGAAGATATACGTGATATCCAGCTAAAACTATTTGGGACAACTTAGAATCTTTTTCTCTTATTCAAAGAAGGACTAAAATGTCTGAAAGAAGGAAGGAATAAAATATGGTGAAATGGTCTCTTCACAGTTTGATTCATCAAGCGAAAAAACGGTGAGGTAATATTTTTAAAACGTTAATTTTTTAAATTACTTTGCATCTGGAAACAATAAGCTCTACTTTTGTCTCAGAGTTCAGTAGTAGAGAAATTAGAAGCAGAAAATAAACGCACAAAAAAATCAGCGTTTTTTTAGTTACGAAACTGAAACCATCTAAGAAACAAAAAAATCTTACACTAATTATTTCTTAAAAAGACTTGAAATTTTTCTCTAGTTTAATTTGGAATTTAATTACTGTCCGCAATTATTTTATGATTCCTTCACTATAAATAAAAATCGGAACTGAATCATCTTCCTGCATTGCACGTGTATTTTTTCGAGTATTGTACATGTATTCAGGAAATTTTTATACATTAATTTGAACTCTTTCATGAATTTTTGTAAGTGAAATTAGGCAGTTTATTGGCAGTTAAAATTTTGTGTGTGTAATAAGAGATATATGTACTTCTAGCTACATACAGATCTATATAAATACAAAGACAAATAAGTTTAAGACTGTAGAAAATTTCTTAAAATATTTTAAAATTAACTTAAGTAGCACGGAAATTTTCAAAAACGAAATTATTTTTTATACATACTTTATAATAAAAAAATCTTCTTATTGTTTAAAAAATTTCGACAAAACTACGGCATTCTGAAAACTTATTTACCGAATATATAAAGGTATTTTTATTATTGTGTACAAATAGTTCAGTTGAAATATCTCTACACCGCTCAAATGGGAAACTACAAATTAGTGACTTTGACTGGCGTACCGAAGGACCAGGGTAAGAATTCCGGAGAAAGCATAAATGTTAATTGTCCCTTCAGAGGAGACAACCGTGGCTCATTTATTAGGCGCCTCCATAATAAAGTGACCACGGCTTAGTAGTGGCCAACGCCTATAACGGCTAGTGCCCGCCAATGGAAATAAAAAAATACTTCTATAGTTCTTTGAAATGCACACATTAGTTAAATGCACTTCAGATTATTTCATCCTAGATGATTAGTTCTATTTAGCCAAAAAAATTATCAGAAAGCACAAACTCGGCAAGCTCTTAAAAATACATATATAATTTCAGCTAAAACGATTTGAAGTAATTGAACTTGAAGTAATTGAAAATAGCATTCTAAGCAAATGTCAACCTAAATTAATGATAAAATTCTTTAAAACTTCTCTTTACGTTTCGATAAATATAATATTTGTTTAAAAGGATTTCCTACATTTAGATCACGTTCCCTTTCTTTGCTATCAGCTGCAGCACCGTCGAAGCACAGAATGAAAGAAATGAAAGAAAATACATGCTACATAACTACGACTTGCTCTTCAGCAGCTACTTTGACCTTTTTGCTTCATGAATGTTTTCAAATATGCATATCTGTGTTTATTTGGATTCCATTTCCTAACGGTTACTTTCAGCAAAAATGGCAGTTTTATGAAAGCTTGAATAAAAATAGGCACAAAGAAAAGTTGTTTCCATAACCTCGAGAAACTTACAAATGTGTCCGCCTCTCCGGAAATATACCTTATGGTTAGGTTCATTCTTAAAGTTAAACATGCAAGGTCAGCCTTTGCTTTTCCCCAAACGCAGTCAATTTATTGCAAACGATAATATGTTTTCAAACTTTTCTCTCAAAGTATTAAAAGATATTTGGAAACACAGAACAAACTAAATTTGTTCAAATGAAAACAATATTTCGTTTTGAAAACTACAAACTATGAGGGCTTTCGTTTTCAATGAAATGCTGCTTTCAGTTTTATTCTTTATCCTATTAATTTCACATTTTGAAAGTAAAAAAAAGAGTAAACGTTATTTCAAAAATCAATTTCTTATACACCTGCTTCAAAAATGTGTCATGCGTTGAATACATACAGAGTATGAAGAATTAATGTCGAAATACTTCTCAATGACATACACTCCTTAAACAGATAAAATTCACTTAACAAGCGTTGTTGATGTAAAATTTAGGTTTGATTAAACCAACTAAAATATCCTCTGCAAGCTGAAAATTTATGTTTACGACAATATCTCAGAGAAATTTAAAAAACTGAAGACAAAAGCAGCTTGTTGCTATGATAGCTTTGAAATAAGATTCATTTCAAAATGCTCGTAAATGACTCATATTAATACATTTATATTAATCTGATAACTTCTATAAATTTCTCTGCATTTATTTTTTTTCACCCGATTAATATGAATTTAGAAAACTTCAAAATACTTTAAAACCTCTTTCAATAAATATGAACACTATATAGATACAATTTCTATCCTAGAAGCAGACAAGCATTTTAAATTTCTATAAGTTAATTTTGAATTTGAATTTTATAGGATAGTCTTGATAACCGAAAGTGACACCAAAATTGGGATAATAAGTTCTCTGTAAGTTTGAATACGTATAATATTGTAGCTATATTCTGGATAATTATGTTACAACATATTCATTTCTGAGCGTATAAGGAAAGAAATTTGACATATGAATTGTCATTTCAGCTTGTATTCTCTAAGTAACACATTTGTTCATAAACGAAAAAAACTAACTCTTTAAAGATTTATTTAAATGAAAGAGGAATATTATGAGACCGCTTATCTGTTTACTTACCTACTTATTTATGATACGTTTGTGTAACTATTTCGATTTAAATTATACATTTGATAGTAATGTCGGTATACAAAAGTTCCGATCTATATAAGTTCTGGTTCAGAAAACTGCTTTTGTAACGGACGCAAATTTGATTGACTAATACGAGTCAGTTAGATTCTGTTCCTTTAAAAATTATCCTTCTGAAATGTCAAATTCAGCTCAGAAGATGAAAGGTATAAAACTAATCTGCTTCTTTGATGCTAAAATATATATTCTGAATATGGTTTTATTTGTAATGAAAACATTTTATTGCTGAATAACTTATTGGTTATATTACCTGTCTAATGCAATAAACTTCAAAAGCTCGAAGCATTGTTGTAGTCTCCAGAAAGATCTTTCCGATATTTACAGTTGTGTAATCCTGAAAAATGCAATATAATTTTTGAAACAGAAATTTATGTTGTGATCATGAAATACCTTTTAATTCTATAAATAAAATTTTAAAGTAGTTTATATTCTTACCTATTTGAAATTACTTCATTAAGAATAATAGAGTATAATAATAAAGAGAAGAAAATAAATACTGACATTTTTCTAAGAACGAAACCAAGCTCTAGTGAAGAATTGGGTGCCCCTTCGATTAGAGACAAATTTTGTTCAGTTTTGGCGATGAAACCCCATTTCTGGTTACCATGATAGTTTTAACTTTGTTTTAGTTTCCTGATTTTTTTAAGTGAAAATAGATCGATGTGTACATGGACAAAGTGTGCAATACCTAGTCTGTGCAATTCTTTGATTTTTTTAAGTAAAAATAGATCGATCTGTACATGGACACCAAGCTTGTGCTATTCTTTGACTTCTTATTTTGGTTTTGTGTAGCGGCCATCTTGAAAGTGTGCCTTACTAGCGCTGATCTTGGCGTCAAAAAAAAAAAAAAAAAAAAAAAAAAAAAAAAAAAACAAGGGGCATCTAATTGCAAACTTTTACCCCAAACCATTCTGTACCAGGGTCTTTTGTCTAAGTCAAAAGCATCTTTTATTAAATGAATAATCTATACTATATATATATTAAATATTAATCTATATATATATTAAAATCCGTGCGCGTCTGTTTGTTTGTTTGTTTGTAGCATTATCTCCTCCGGAACGGAGGGGAGTTGAGTTTCGAGAGAGAGATACCCCCAAATTCCACACATTCGTGGATTCTTATCTTCGCACGACTTTAATTAGCCGATATAGTAATTAAAAACTCTGAAAATGCTGATTTTCGCCCTCATTTTTCCGAGTGGCAACAGTCTTGCATGCTGGAGATAAAAAATCTGCTTTATTTCGAAATGCGTTGCCATTGCTCGCTTTCAAATCGTACAGTTTCTTAAAAAAATTTGTAAGTTTTACAAAATATGAAATAAAAATGGCATTTCCAAACTCGAAAGATATAATTATTATATGAAGTCATACTCTGACATTGAAGAAAACACGTGACTGCATGTAACGTCATTTATATCGAAAATGTTTCCTTAATATCAGCATTTTAAATAAATAGCTGCTGTTGGCAAATTTTTTATTTCAGGTTAGGATAACTGACACGGTATCTTGTTACGTTAATTCTTTTATTGAGAAAAAGATGCTATATTACATTAAATTTAAATCATGACGTCATACGTATACGTATTAACCTGATGCGTCGAAAATTTCTGTATTCTGGTTTGGCAACCAAAAATTATTAACCCAACGGAACGTTAGTTTAGAAGGGCTATTAATTTCGTTTTGGCATTTTGCGTCGATTCACTGTAAATGTTTGTATCACTTTTCAAACTGTTGCCACCAAATATTATCGCAAATCAAATAATGAAGAATCTGCGTAAATGTATGAAAGTTTCTTGCATTATGATAAAATAACGGTACCTAGAGCCAATCCTACTCCAAATATGGACATCTGGAAGCATAAATTAGGAATTTGGAATTTGTTTTATTATCAATTTCATATTTTGTAACACTTTACCAAATTTTTGATTAAGAAACTCAACGATTTCAAAGGGAGCAGTGACAACACTGTACGAAAAAAAACATTTTGTCTCCAGCGCGAGACGGTGTATAGGAAGTTTTATGATCATTTAAAAATATATTTTAAGATATGCTCAGTTTAAAATTACTTTGCGATATTGCTGTTGAATTGAATTTTATGGTTTAAGTGCGAAGAACAGGATATTTCATGAATAAATGTAACGCAGAAAATGTTCAAAAAAAAGTCCCTTTGAGCATAATGTAGAATTTAATTTTTTTTAAGGAATTGTTGGAAAGAATGAACTGATTTCATTCTTATTGAAATGTTTTTATACATTTTCATTTCAGGTGTACACATTTTGCTTTGGCCACGCCCCGCTCATCTGGCGTTCTTGCCCATTAGTGTATTTTAATTTATGCCATTTAGATTTGTTATTAAGAACTAAAACAAAAACTTGAACTATTAAAAATACTTTTATTGCTTGTAAATAACTTCGTTAAGTAATTGCGGATTGATTAAATTCGAAAGACAAATACATTTTGTCGTCTGCTTTTTCTACAGTTTGATCTTTTATTTTGTTCAATCGCAAAACTCTGAAGGTTAATTATGCGTGAGACGTATATATTATTTTCATGTAATATTTTCCAAGGCTAGGAATGCTAAATCATCAGTAGCATAACGTAATGAGAATTCCGAAAATTTTGGAAAGATTTCGTTTAGAACATTTTTTACAACAGTATCCGTAAATCATAGCCTTTACTAAGCTTGATCTAGCTCTTGATCTAGCTATAAATTAGTAAGTAATATATGCAACGATCCTGCTGTTGGTGCTTTTAGTCTGTACAAAAATTAAGTGATATAAATTAAACCAAAACAAGCAAAAAGCAAAATATTTAATGGGGACAAGAAAAAAGGTAAATCTATAGCTTAAAATCTGTAGCTTATAAAAGCTTTAATCCATAGCTCGAAGACTAACAACATAAAACCAAGTTAAAGGTTTTACTACAGTTGCAGGGACTACAACATAAAACTGAATGTCAATAATAGAAGCTCAGTGTTTAGCACTTAATAAGCAAAGCTTAGCATTTAAATTCCCAACTTAGTCAAAGGAATGGCTAAATAAACTGTAAACTTTCTCTCTTTCATCTATTTGGTTCTACGAGTTACACAATTAGTAAATTTAAAATAACTTACCACTTCAAGCTCGATATCATTTCTTCTGCTTGGTTATTTACTAAATCCACTGAGAGGTAAAAGCAGACACATTAAGTCGCGGAAACTTCAGGCAGCGAAGAAATCTCGCTATTATATATAACATCCTACAACTCGGACGCCCGCTGGCGCCTTCTTAAATACTCAATAAATCTGCGTATTTCGGGACAGGGTGAATTGAAAAGGAGGTGCAAATGCAGAAAAACTTGAAACAAGAACTGATTAGTTATACCGAAATCTTAATAATACTTAGTTTTGTGGAAAATGTTATGGAATAAACCTAAAATGAATTTAGAAGCTTCAAACAAACACAGAAATATGGTAGTATTAGAGTACACCTGACATGTCTTTTTTTCCTATTGGTTTTCAAGTAAGTAAAATGAACATAAAAGGGTGCAAATTTGCTTTTGGTTTCTTTTAATTATTCTAAATTAAACTAATTTTTCTGCTTACATTTACTTGATTTTATACTGTATTCGGATAATATTCCATGTATGGCTCGGAATTTTGTAATAAGATTTTTTCTATAAAAATCACCCATACTGCATAAAAAAAGTACAATTATTATACAAAATACTTCCTCTATAAAGGTTGTTTTTAGAAAACAGTTTATTGTTTAAAAAGTAGCAACTTTTTTTAAAACTTTCAAACAATAATTCTGGAAAAGATTTTTTAAAAAGGAAATTAATTTTTAAATACATAACATACGCAGGTAAAATATCAGCATTTAAAGTCTCAATAGTTATAACGTTTTCTTTTCTGCTTGGAGTTTTACCCTTTTATATTCTTATTTATACGTATGGAAGACGCAGATTATCTAATACAAGCGCAAACTGCTTTACCTCATGCCTCATAAATTTCACATTAAGATGTTAAATAATTAAAAAAAATGAAGTTCCTATTTTTAAAATAATAATTTGTAAAGAAAACAGAGCTGATGAAAACTTAGATTAATGTAATAATTCAACTAATGGTATAATCTTTTAGTAGTTTAAATTTTGTGCGTCTGGTTTAGAAGACCGAATTTCAGGTGCATAAAATAACTTTAGTTTTAATATTTTAAAACTAAAGTTGTTCTAAAAGTTATTTTATGTTCTGTAACTTAATCGAGATTCTAAAGCCAATTCTGAATGAGAACTCACAGTTCTATCTTGCCAGAAAACGCCGTATTCTCTTAGCTACTATTCGTCCATACATTATTTACGTGTTCGTAATTTAGATTTTAGCCATTTCAAATCCTTAAAAACAAGCTTTTGAGGAGTATTACGAAAGTACTGTTCTTCGTGAGAAACTTAGCGGTTTCAACGATCTTAAGTTGTAAGATTACCTTCATGAAAAATTGTACCATGAAAAATTTTATGATGAAATTCCTTCCTGAAAAAATAACCTTCATAAAACATTTTACCATGGTACAATTTACCATTTAAAAAATACCATGAAAAATGTTCATCAAAGCCTTCCTCTTCGCTTTTCAAGTCCCTCCTCTTCTATTATTTTAAGGTATCTGAATTCCCCAAATTCTCATTGCCATGAATTTACATTCCTTAATGGAGTCAACTAAACTGAGCTAGAAAGCTCTTTTAGCGTTAGTGTAGTGTTTATCAAAGTAACGAGGCAATTTAGGTTTTTTTTAAATTTTGTTAACTGGGATTTAAATCAATTTTAATAACTTAAAGAAAATACTTTTATTTTGTCGTATATAACATAAACATTTGTGTTTTTATTCAGTTTTACTATTTAATTTTCATATGAATTTTAGTTTTCGGTATGTGTATTTATAGTATAGTGTATTCGCTGTTTTTTTTTTAAATTTTAAACCACGTAGGGCATCTAAATCTTTGAAGTTGTCGGCTATAGAATTTTAATTTTATTGAACAACAAACCATTAAAGTCAGAAAATGCTTACGGCATTCAATTTAAAAACTTTAAATGAATCAATAAACTCAAAAAGAATTTCTAATAAGTAATTAAGAGATAAAATTTAAAGCTTTTGAGGACCTAAATTAATTACGGGAAAAGTTTTGTCATTAATAGTCAGTAATTTTGAAAACCACCTTCTCTCTTTAAATATAATGTCCTCTCAAATAATTTCAAGTTTTAATTTAATAAGTTATTTTACTAATTCTGTCAAAAAGGGAAGTGAGGTATACAATAGATTGCTTCGCAGAAAATAAATGGCATCAATTGGGAAAATCTTAGATGAATTTCAAGGTGTCACCCATTGAATATTTTGAATTTATTTAGTTTTTAAGGTATTTTTAAGGAATGAAATTAAAACGTGCTAAAATTCTAACGAATGACTATAGGTGTGTCATTACTTCAGCACATGGAACAAGGAAATCGTTATGTGACAAAATTATATTAAAATCCTTTGAAAGTAACATGAAAATAAAGTTAATTTAACTTTGTCATATTATAACTTGCAGTTATTTCTAATTTTAAACATTAAATTTCCAAATACTTAAAGTTTTAATTTTGCGCAAAGTTGAAAATCGCGTAAACTCACCTCGTCTCCTTGCTCTGTTGCAATATCAATAGCATCTTTAAGTTTTTCTGCAAATTGCCCGTTTACTAAAATTAGCTCATCCAAATTGAGGAAAATTCCACTAAGCTGATCTTTCGTCAGGAGACTTGCCACTTCCATTGGCACTTTGAACTCCTAAAAGGACACATATTTTAGAAATAGTGATGAAATAAATCATTTTTATTTCATAGAAAGCAAACAGGATATAAAAACAGAAATGTTAATTACTTATACATTGAGGGTTTTAACTTTTGCATTATGATGCTAATATGCTTCACGATAAAGGAATAAGAAAAGTGTCTTTTCACTTTCCTTTCACAGACATGTATCGAAACATACAAATGTATTTACATATCTTTTCAAATTTCATACATAAATACCTCAAAATATTATTAAATTTAAATAGCGTTTCGTTTCCTTTGCTTAATTATAATTGATCTTTCTGGAATAGTTAGGATTTCTTAAATTTTCACACCAGTCTCAGCTTTTAGAAAAACAGATGCATAATCAAATTTCAAAGCCAAAAAATTCTTAATGGGATATAAACTACATAATGGCATTTGAAATTAAAAAAAAAGACGAAGTTTCAGAAGTAACGAAAATAGAGCAATACTAATAGAGCAATACTTAACAGAGCAATACTTAATAGAGCAATACTGAGAGAAAATGTTTTTCCAGTTTAAAGATGATTTTAGAACATTAAACGTGTGATTGCTATCTATTGACGTCTGCCTATCCGTGATGGGTAATTATTTAAAAAGTAGTAGGAACTAAATACATTCCGATTTATGGCCGAACAGGTTAATTATCAGAGCTTGGTATGTAATTTTTAATAAACGGAAAATAATAATTAATCTTAAAAATAATGAATCTATCATAAATTATACTATTACATTAAAAAACTAATATTTTAATCATGCAAAGCAATTACGTGACTTTTAAACAACAAAGAACTGGACACTTTTTCTCTTTTTGCTAAAAAAAGTATAAAGAACAAGTATGCGCTTATATTTTACACTCTACCTCATTAGTTATTAAAATATTTAAATAGATTATCTAATGTAATTCAGATAATCTCATAGCTTATACATGATTCCGACAATTATTTTCAATAACATAATTTTTCATTAAACGTTTTCAGAAATCAACACAGACATGTTGTAATTACTGTTTTTTTTACAGTTCTTATTTTTTTTATGTAAATTGGCAGTACAGTCATTCAATATGTTTTATAAAACAATATAAATGTATTTGATGTATATTATTGAAAGTTTTTGTTCGAAAGAGCTAAGCAGTTTCTTCGTAATATAGTGATAAAGCATGATATAGCATAATGTTAAAATAAAAGCAAAAATTTCTCATAAGATACAACTTTTAAAATGAGGTAGGCTGAGGAATCAAAAATATGCTTTAATCTAGCGATCTCAAACTGTGGACGATCTGAAAGTAGCTGAGGGGCCGCTGCAATTCGAACGAAAGAAAGGAAGAGAATTTTTTTTCTGTTAACAAAAGGAAATTTTTTATTTAAAATTTTCTAACTACATATTTATCCAAACATACATTTAAAAATAATGCAACGAAAAAGTTCAAATTTATACTGGTCTTCTGCCTGAAATCTGAAAGTTGGTATCATGCAAAAAATTTCTGTTGGTTATAGTTTGAAAGCCTTGACGCGATATTAAATTTTTCAGATTGATATTTATTCAAATAATTTTAATACACTGAAGTAATCATTGAATAATTTTCTTTTATTTAAACTAAAAAGAAATACACGCATACTTCTCGAGAGGGACAAAACTTGAGAATAAATAATGAAACCTATTCTGTTTCTTTTATCTATTAAATTTTTCTGAGACGCATATGAAAAGAACAATATTTTTATGTAAATAATTTTAAACTTCTTTCTCCCTTACTACGCTTTTGGGTTATATCTCATGGCGTTTCGATCGCTAATAAAAGTTACTCAAATTTGTATCTTCAAATCTTTGAATGAGATTTCTCAATGTAAATTAATTAGATCTATTTCTAGATTTTCTGGGGAATTATTCACGTTTATTTTTGGTAATGAAAATAATGTAAAGTTAAAAAAAATCATTAATATCTTAAGCAACAAATGGGAATGCTATTCAACTCCGTAATGGTATTAGTTGTCCTTCCTGCAAGCATATACAGAACAGGTTTATGTAAGAATTTACAAAAAATTTACTTTAATTAAATAATATATGCATGCAATCTTCTTTCCAGAAAATATACACCTATAAATAATTTCTGACTTATCATCAACAAGGCTTATTTAACTCATTTATAAAGTAAAGTGATTAATGCACTGGAATTACAGATTTCTAAAGACAATTTCTTAAAACAAAGGAAACTAGTTCTGTTGTATGCTTATATGCTGTCTAAATTACAAGAAGGGGAAATCATCATCTCTGCAACAGCGACCTATTTTTTAACATAGAAGATAATACGCAAAATTTTTATACAAATTAAAAAAAAAACTTTTTATGAAATAACATTTTACCGACTTATCGATTAATTTACAATAAAATTTCTTTTACTAACTATTTGTAGTATACTCCCTTTCCTTCCATAGCAGGCATGTCTGGTAGTTAGAATCCTTTCTAACATTCACAATATATTAGTTTTATGCTTTGGGATAGATTTATTTTATCATGTTTAGACTCTGAATAAATAAATTTAAAATTCCAGTCTGTTGAATTTGTAATAGCTTTAAAATGTAGTTCATTAAAGAACATTCAGACTGGGCGAATTTAGAATTAATAGTGTTGATGCAGCTTCCATTTTAGTACATTCTGTATTATCTATTAATAGATGAAAAAATTCAAGAAATAAGAAACTGTAGACAAGAAATGTATTTACAAATCATAAATAATATTTCAGATAGTATTAAGACATATGTATTTTTTTAATGTGTAAATTTATAAATTTATGCATTAAAAACATCAACTTTGCAGTGTTTATTAACCTTTATAAATTTACCTAATTTATTAAAAGGTTATTAACCTTTATAAATTTACACATCAACCTTGCAGTGTTTCCTTAGTTAATTTTAATTTAGAAATCTATCGATAATATATGCGAACCTCTTTAATAATCATAAGATCCTTTCCATATTTAAACTCAGTTTCCACAATTTCTGTCACTATCTCCTTCCTTTCAGATCGTTTTTTATCGCACTTCTTGCACACCAGAGGGCAGCAGTTCACTTCGTCGGAGGTGCCGGTTTCGAGTTGCTGATCGCAATCCGCGCACACTTCCTCCACGTCTGGCCTGCGCCTCCGCGAAATGGTCGGTTTACTGGTCTCACTGCCCACGCCGCTGTCCGCTCTTTCAACTTCGACGTTGCCGAAAGGACGACCATTCTGAAATGTAACTTTTTAGCATTAATATCTTTTCTTTTCAACAAGAATTAACAAAATAATAATCGTAATAACATTTTTGTGGCTTTAGAGTATTACTAAGCATTATACAAAGTGACTCGAAAGTAGTTATTCTCTCTTTCTTCTTTTTTTAACAATTTTTTGGTGACGTTAGTTGTATTTTGTAACAACACTGACATATTCAGAGCAAAATACTTTTTATTAATTAGTTGGTTATTGTTACAACAATTGTATGTGATTATTGACAGATGCTTTCCGGCTCGCTGGTTTAGTAGAGGAGAAATACGACTACAAGAAGCAGGTTTTCCCGATTTTATACCATTCCTCCTTTTTTGTAAGAGTGGATTTCTTTTAACGTGTACTCTGGCAGAAGAATTGTCGACGCACCGGAACTTGGGAATCGTACAACGGTAGGGTTCAGAAAATAATACTTCAAATGCTAAGAACGGTGCTCAGGAAAACAATAATTCTCTGTGGCATTTAATTTTCATTAAAACAATATGCATCTTTTTAAAGCTTTACACACGTTTATGTTAAATCCTATTAGTTTAAAAAACAGAAAGTAATTTCTACGATACTATAGTTTGTAGGATATTTTTGAAATGAAGGTGCATAATATTTAGATCCAAATAAGACTCATTCACAATACAGATTTCTTTACTAAAATTCTTTTTACTTAGTTTTAAGAAATCAGGTGAAAGGTAATCTTATTTTAAGAAGTACGATGGAAAACAGAAATCTGCATTTCCTCTTTTCAGAAACAAAGGTAAATTATTTCTTTCTTTCTACCAATGAATCATTTAGAACAGTAATGTGTAACATTTCATAGGTAAAAAATGAAAGTAAATAAATAAATAATAAAACAATACATTAGAAACTTTAGATTACTATCTAACACTTTGAAGTATTCAGTAATAATGTTTCAGAAAGGTGAAGAAAAATTTTAAAAACTCAAAAATATAAGAATCACAAATTAAAGAGGAACTGCAATCTGATTTTGTAATGGAAATTTCAATTTAACTCTCGAGACAATTTTAACTTAAGCAGTTATGAAAAGCTAACTAGTTTAAGAATCAGTCCGCCTAGTCATTAAAGATATAGAACATATTACTACACATTTAAAATGAGTTGTGAAAACAGAAAGCCAAATGATACGGTGGAAGATATAATATAGTATAGTTTCATCGTAAATTAAGGAGAATTTTGTACTGTTACGTTTCTGCACGGGTTCATGGGTTTGGAGTGATTAACGACAACACTTGATGAAGAATGAAAACACAATTTATTAACCAGTATTACTCAAGACAGCTCCAAAAACACATTTACAGTCGTCGAATAACTACGACAAACACGCTGAAACAATTAGCAACACAGCCTTCAGGCTATCAGGCTATAACGGTGAAGACTGCTTCACGGCAAAGCACTAGAGTACCGCTCCTGACTCGGTTCGGTCGTTCTCGGAACTCAACGTACTCTCGAGATTCTCCACGCTACAACTCGTGATGCACCCGATAGCCTCAACGATGCGCACTCTCGATGCACCAACTCGCGATACACTCGACAGCCTCAACGATGCACGCTGTCGATCACTTCCCAATCCGTTAACGAGGTACTAGACTGCTATTCCGCGTACAGACAGGGGTTATATAGCTTTCAATCTGCCTTCGAGAACATTCTGGGCCAAACCGGTAAGATTTCGTTCTAGAATGTTCTCCCTCCGTCTGCGGCATATTGCCACCTTCGTCGCCAAATGGGCGATTTTCGGCCAAACATGGCAACTCTGCCTTCCCCTGCCTATCTTAGTTAAGAAAGAAACATTTAATTACTTAACATGAAGTTATGGATTGATTTCAATAGATCCCGTATATAAGAAATTTGCAACATGTACTTCCCTCAGATAGCAATATATTCTATTTTGACAGGACACAAAGTCCACTAGTTGAAAGCCTTCAAGATTTTCCTTCGAAATGTTGAATAAAAAAATCATAAAAATAAATATTTTCAATGTTTTTCTTTTGGTATATACACACAAAAAATCATTTTATTATTACACCTACACACTAAAGCATTTTAAACTGCTAATTTAATTAAGAAAAGTAATTACTTTAATAGATGTTAAATCATCACTGGAGTTTCCATCATGACTGATTCCACTACTACTACTAATTGTGCTGGAGTCACTAGAACTGCTAATGTTGCTAATCCGGATTGGATTGTTTCGAACCGTCTGTAAAAAAGCAAGGGATATGTGAATTCCATCATAATTGAAAATAATTAATTCATATGTTAACAATGGCGAGAAAAATAGTGCATATAAAATAAGCTTTTTGTTTTACTTACCTTAAAGGTATTTAACTTCAAATTTTTTTAACAGTAGTTTGTAGAGTATATTAAAATAATTAACCAGTTACGCTTTAGAAAGGGCATCTGAACGAATTTTTTAACTTTTGAACGCCTTAGTTGTCCAAGGTTTTCAAATGCAATCTCTTCTCTATATTAATTTTCTAGGTACTTTGCTCAACGCCGCCCAGTCGTATAGTGGTTAGTCACACTAACTGCCGTACCGATGGGTCCGGGTTCCAATACTGGAGAAGGCAAGGATGTTTGAACGCGTATAGTGTTCATGCGGCGTGGAGGGCACTCAAAACACACGACGAGCCGAGGGTCCTCTCGAGAGGCTGGTCGTAGGGACTGACGGGTGGTAGACCCTCGAACCGCCCAACTGGACTGAAATTTAATAGTTAACTAAATTCAGCAATACCTCAATCACCTGTTTTTTTACAGAGAGGCTGGTCCAGCTTCTAACTATACCTATTAAGTTAAAAAGCTACAAGTTGTAGTTTTTGTCCGTAGTGCAAAATACGCCTTTATGTTCAATATATAATAAAATAAAAGCGGTTATTTTAAACATTCTTTGGTACTTTGCGAGTGTTTAAGTGGTAGTGATAATCACTATCTATCGGTTAGAGTATGCAGGACTTAACGGTAAAGGTTCCTCTGGATTATCCGACAAATAAGTTAAAAATCTCTTATTGATTGCATTCTCACAATCACACAAAAACCGTTGAAATTTCCTCGTAATTTAGACTAGCTCTCCCAATAATTATTTTCTGTAGATCTTTCATACTGCGTATCATGCGCTCCCACCATCCACCGTACTACGGTGCACTTGGTAGATTAAAATTCCATTTTATCTTCTTTAGCGCATTCTCTTCTTGAATAGCTTTTGTTGAACTGTGTTTTTCAAAGTACTTCTTCTCATAACCATTTGATCGATCCACATCATCCTACCTACATCCAGGTTGAATGCCCAAACGACTTAGAGGTGGGAGAGCACACATGGACCAGCAATCTTTTGTGTCTTTTTCTTCATATATGCTGACAATGGAGGCATCATCATATATCACAGACTTCAAAAGTTCTCCTAAATCTTCATCATTTTGGTATCTTGCAAGAGGCTTGCTCATCTCATATAAATCATCCGATATTTTGTTTTTCCGAATTTATTCTTGCTCAATTCCTTTGCCCCACTTTGAATATTTTTCCTGTTGCTCAGCCTTCTTCTTTGACACGATTTTCAACTTCAATGTCATGCTTCTTTCCAGTTTTTCGATCTTTAATGATCGTTTCAGTATTTTGACCAGATATATCACTAATTTGTTATTAATAATAATGCAGCTCATTAATTCGCCTTCTTTCTCTTTCTCGTAGTTCTTGTGTTTCTCGCTTTAAAGTTGCTGCATTCTGAAGACCACCTTTAAGACCTGACAATGATTTTTCACTGGTCTTTTTTCATCTGAAGGGGATTTCTCTTGACTTGTAGGCGGCCTGTGAGGAAAACAATCACTGTCTGATTCCCTCATATTTACATAAGTTTTATTTTGAACTTTTGATCCCGAACAGGTAATGATCTGCTTCTAATTCCTTCAGGTAAAAAGTCACTGCCAGAATCATGTCTTTTCTTTCTACGTGCATTATTTTTAACATGAGACATATTATCTCTTAAAGGTGAAAACTTCTTTCTATCACCCAGTCTTAATCAATTATGCTATAATTTTACTTTCTTAAAGAAGAAAAATCACTATCTGAATCATGCCTTTTTCTTTTCTGATCAATTGTGTGGTGGTCAATAGTTATTAGCAGAATCATGTCAAATACTATGCTACTCACGATTACGAGAAGAAGAGTAATCACAATCAGAATTTTGTTCTCTTCTAAGTTTTCGATGTGAAACCTCCTGCTGAGAATTATCAGAACTAGAATCACGCCTTGTCTTTTGTTGCTGATGCTTCTTTGATGCAGAAGTTAGGCTACGTACAGAAGAAAGAGTTTTCTTTTTTCCACACTAGTTCATTGAGGATAAAATATTACTATCACTATTTTTTTCTGTTGCTCCCTGAAATCCTTGACATACTCCTTTTATTGGTTTTCATCGCCCTCGACAAGTAATAATTAAAAAATTGCATGTTGAACACTTTCTAAGCGCTGGAATTTATCATGTAACTGTGAATTTAATTCACAAAGTCTGGAAACATTCACTTTCGTTCCCGTAATTTCTTCTGCAATAGCTTTTGTCGTATTCGTAAAAGCTGTACGTCAAGTTTTACGCTGTAATTTTAAAGCATCCATAATAAAGTAACAAAGCTCATGAGAAAATAAAAGCACAAACAATTAATGTTTAAATTCAAATCGTACCTTGCTTATCAAAGCTCATGAGAAACTAAAAGAACAAATATTTAACGTATAAATATCTCATGAGTTTCTCATGAGATAAAATACTTATCAAAGCTCATGAGAAACTGAAAGAAGAAATATTTAACGTATAAATTACAATCGTATCTTGATTATCAAAGCTTATGAGAAACTAAAAGCACAAATAATTAACGTTTAAATTCAAATTGTACCTTGCTTATTTTGCAGTTATTCCAATTTCTATCTCGGACGCTACTTAATTTGTTGTAACGCCTCAAGAAAAGGAACACGTAGTCGTAAACTAAATATTTTATTTCGTGCTAAGACACTTTTACTAACTTAGAAGCTTTACACAAGTTACTAACAAAAATATTTTCTCTAGATTATAGAACGTCTCGTTGTCATGGATACATGCAAAATAAAAACAGAATTCTAAAACCGATAACAATGAATATCGATATGCAACAAACTGATTCTTCAGTGCCAGGATATCCTACTTCTACCCATCAAAGCATTTCATAGTTCATCTAAATGGATGAACGTATTGTGGACGGTGGCTCTATCGTTCAAGTACATAGTACTTCAGTAAAATGGGTTGGATCAAAATACCCTAAAATCCTAACCCTCGTCCCTGTAGCTGTGAGACATTATTTGCAGAGTTCCATACTACATTTCAGAGACGCAGAATTTTCTAATCTAAAACAATCCTCTAGAGGCAATGTGAATGAGAGAGGGTTCCTTCTCGAATACCAGCTGATAGGAAGTGTAATATTTGTATCCTAGCTTTTAAGGTTTCCATTTTCACAATCATCCCTTTGGGATAGACACATTATGTTCACACAGAATACTAAAATGTTCATAAAATGCTTCTAATCTTTACCGCCTATTAAGGATCTTGCAATGAAAAGGTTGTGATATCTGTAGACAGATGGGAAAGCAAGGAAAGAAGTGGTTATGCTGGCAATCATGAAGTGGCAGATCGACGATGCAAAGAAAGACTGTCTAGAAACGTAAATTTTGAAATGTGGAGTGAATTTTATATCAATTGACATATGACTCATAAGCTGGAGAAAGAGAAATCTACATTGTTTCATCAGAAATTAGGAAGAAACATTACATCCCAGCTGATAACTTTATAAAAGATATTTTACTACTTGATGCATCAGTGTTTGAAAGGAACCACAGCATCAAGAACTTATGCACCACAAATAATATTTTTTATTGATTTCTTTTTGAAATGAGAGTGTGAACTGAAAAATGAAAAAAGTTATTACAATTAGTGAATTGTGTAGCGCACACACCTCTGACCTCGTTCTGAAAAATATTTGTGCCTCTTTCCACAAATACATCTTTTAACATGCAGTGTTGAGACCAGGCAATAAAAAAACCTTTGAAATATAATTATAAAAGACATTCCCAGAAAACGTTAAACAGAATTAAATTTTATAAACAGATAAGCACTTCGAAGGAGAGAAGTACAAAAATCAATATCTCAAATAGAAGCCATGCATATTAAGACGGCAGTGCAGACGGTTAATCTCTTAAAGCCCAATTAAAAACTATTTTTGAAAATATGTCTTTTACACAAACGAAGCCTCAGAAGAATTACCATAGCTAATGTTTCAGATATCTGTGAGGGGTGTTATGAGGATTTATTTTTGGCATTTGTGTTCGTTCACATCAATATTGAGACAATGTATATAAAATCTCACTATGAAAGTGTTAAAAGAACTGCAGAAACTGACAGCGATAAATTTTCATCAAGAGCGTAACTATAGGAATAATTTTATAAATATTTAAAACAGAATTTCTGACTAAATAAATAGTTTAATTTAGTAATTTTTTAATTAGTGTAGTAATTTTTAGTATTAGTGTAGTATTTTTAATTAGTGTAAATAGTTTAATTTTAATATTCATTTAAATTATTTTATAATTAATTTACTATTTTATTTAAAAAGCTAAGAATATCACGGTTTGCAATACACAAATCACCGTCTCGTAAACTTAGCCGCTTAATAAATGCATATATGCTTGGAAGTGATTTTAATCAGTGGCGATTGCTATATACCTTTTTTAAACAATTTAACCCTGAATGTATTATAAATCATTAGGTTATTTTGAAGCAGGATACATGAAAAATAAGCAATGCACTCTTTGGGACTCGAACCTGGACCTCTCGAATACGCACCCAGTGTGCTTCTGTTACACTATGTGCTACTGACACATTACTTCTATGCCCCTTTTTAAAGGCCGACAGGGGATTAGGGAACCCAATCGCCAAACCAAGTGGAGGCGAATTATTATTCACCTGGTTTGGCGATTGGGTATAGATGCGTGAAGTCAGTAGCGTTACTGCACAGTCATTAGGTTATTTTGAAGCAGGAGACATGAAAAATAAGCAATGCTCTCTCCGGAACTCAAACCTGGATCTCTCGAATACGCGCAGAGTCTGCTACCGTTACACCACGAAGGGATCTGGAGGGACGAAGAAAATACCTTATAATATTTATTACGTCTTTCGACATAACTTCTGCGAAATAAACTGCAAATAAATGTCAAACAAATTTCATAATGTATGACTTTATAATGCAGTTGATTTGAATTTCTGTTATTATTTCAAGCGTGATTTTTCACTCATTTTTTAATGACTTATCCAAGCGAAGAACTCTTGAATTTTCCGATATTATTTATGGTCTGTATATTTTAATATTCCTTGATCGTTTGCCACTCCGAACAATTATATTAACGTCGTGCTCATGAAAAAAAGTCTATATTATATTGAAAGTAGTGACACACATGAATTTTAAGTTGAATTTTGTCGAAGTCAGCATTTTCCCCTTCTAACTCTGTTTCTAATTTTTCTATGTTAGTTCTTTATTCACAATATAAAGAAACTCAGCCAAAAGCTTTCTTATCAACACACAATGGGTTTAGAAAACCCGTTTTATTGTCCCGAAGGCTTGTTGTAAAAGATTTACCGGCTTCGACGTCCTTCAGCTAGGGCCAGTTATTACACAGTTTTTCTTCAATTATATATGTTTTCACCATCCTTCAACTATGTTCGACTGTATAACCATTTCTGCCTGTATCTTTGATAACTTTGTTCTTAAAAAGAAGTTCAACTCAAGTCTGATTTGTTCTTAACATGTAAGCATTTATTATACCAGTTGAAAATACGCACTTCTGATGCTTCTTGCTTGCTAACCTTTTGATGTGATGGCAAACATTTTTAGCATATGAATATGCTAAGAGTCCAATGTTTCAGAGATGCGTTCAACGAGTTACAACAGTTGCCCTTACATTTATTTCATTGAGTCCTGGTAGAATTCGCTCTATTCAAATGCACCTGAGGGCAACAGATGGCTCATAAAATATATTAAAGGCATGTTACAATAAGCCGCGACAAAATAGGCAGTCATCCTATATAGCGTTATTAAAAGTCATCGAAATCACCACTCGTATTTAAAAGCACTTCTGAAAACATATACAATATGCGTATTAGGAAGATTGTATTCAAAAATGAAATTTTTAATTCTGTACAACTTTGCTTACTTTGGTTTGAGGAATTTCCTCCTCATCATCATCCAAAATATCGTCTTCAAGGTGATCAACGACTCTCTCTTTCGCTCCTTCTAGGAATTTTAGTATCTCAGCTTTAGAAGCGCCTTCAAAGAAAGAACCTCTGTGACGTCCAAATGGATTAAAAGACACTGAAATGTAAAGTAACATTTATTTTAAGCTATCCGTTGCAAAGTATTTACATTTTACAAAAATAATTTTACTTGATGCTTTTCTTTATTCAACAACTATTAAATTCAGGCATTAAAAAACTTGTCTTTCAGAAGAAAGACGATCAGTTAAGTTTATTGATTTTCAGAATGATATTTTGCATGGGTAAAATGCAATTTATTTACAAATGGAATAAAAAATGCGACATTCATTTAATTCATTTTGTCTTAATGTCCATCTTCATTCAAATTCATTCTTTTTAAATAAAAATATAAAAACGCCTCCTAATAATTCAACCAAATATCTTCAGAAACTGAATACTGTTTCTTCTAAAGAAATTGGTAGTTTTCAGTGCAAATAAACGTGATATAAAGTTTTTATAGTTAGGCAGTTTTAGTTTAATTTTATGGAATACTAAAAAATAAATCAATAATGAGAGACTCAGAGAAAGAAAACATATTCTTTTTAACAAAAAAGGAAGGGAGGAATAAAAGAGAAGCTGACTTATTTTAAAAATTAATAAACATATGAATGCAAAATTAAGACTAAGATTTATTGTATACTATCTTTCAGATATTCATGAATATCTTTACGTAGAAGACAAAATACAGTATTAAAATAAATGAGTTAATACAGATTCATTTTTGCAAGTGTTATAGTTCATTTTAAAGCTACTATAAACAGAAGTATTTCATTTTTCCAAGGCATCGAAAGTACTGCATCACAGAATCACCGTAATGAAGAAAGAAATGATCTGAAACGTAATTAAACTGTTTAAACACCTAAACGATAGAAGCCCGGAAGCTAAAAAATACATGCAAGCGTTATAAGGGAGAATCATAATAACGCTTAAAACTGAAACACAGTTTGTCTAAATAATTAAATGTTTACTTTAGCAAGCTTTCAAATCAAAATAGTTAAAAAATTCGAAAAGTTTTTTAAGCTTTACATAAGCTGAGATCAAAGGTTTACAGAAATCATAACACTATTTAAGTATATAATGAGCTTTCAAATTTGACAAAGGACCACCAGTGACTTAGCGGTAAAGCCGCTGAACATGCGTTCTTCAACCGGGGCTTGATTCCGGGTGAACGGGCTGGAAGCATGGGAGCTTCCGTGGTTTTCTCCATATATAACGTGGATACGATCCAGTTCACTTAGAAAGCCCTTCACGAAAGCATACTTGACAAAACTTAATAACATCATTTGTCGACAAGTTTCAGTTAGTAACTATTTACTAAACTACAAACGATGCAAGTTAAACAAAATGATCGTAAAATTTTAGTATTTATGCTTCATAAACGAAGTTAAATTTTACATGCTCAACTCCTCCATATACTAATGAGTATTTGATCCTTACTATTGAGTGAATTCAGCAGACTTTGCTTTTGATGATAATGAAAGCATTTATAAGAAATAACCTATTAAAGACATCCTTAGAAGTAGACACACATCCACTGTAATAGGTAATTAACTTTAAGTGAATTTAAAGAACGTCTACGGCAGACGAAAGTTTTGAATTTCTACAAGAGTTAAGCAAATTAAAATTATTTATAAGTGGCATCAGTCATCACCAGAAATTATTTGAAAACAAATTAGTTTAAGAAATTTTTCACTATTTAGGCCTAGACCATCTGAATGGGATGCAAAATAGCATAAGAAACTTAACAATTCATTCATAATTATCAGAAAGAAAATTACTTAAGAAAGATAATTACATAAAAAAGGAAATTCTTTTGGTATTAATAGCAGCGATTTCGAACATATCACAATCTATTTTTTCAAAATGTCAGCAAATCTAGAATCAAATGGAACATTAAAAATGTACTCTATTCGTAATACACTAGGTAAAATGCATGTATTGAAAACAGAAAAATAAATTCAATGCTGCCTTTGATAATAGATAATTAACGTTTACTTTAAAATTTCTGAAATTACGTATTCACTGAAAGGACAGCCGCACAATCCTATATGTCCCATCCATGTTGGATTGTCAACTTATTGTACTAGTTATAGCATCCTAAACACACTGATATTTTAGTGATTCGTAATCAATATAAGGTTTACAAATAACAGTCTATGACGCCCAAAAAACTTCCCTGTATCGCCAGTGGTTATCTAAGAAGTGAACAGAGAACATTGCTAGTTTTCAAATGTAATATTTATCCGATTATTATTATATATTTCAAAATTTAATTTCCTAATAATTTAACTTTTTACACCAGTGGAAATGACATAAAAGTCTCTCACCTGTGTTCTCAGTATAGTTTTTAGACCAATCAGGTAGCTCTTCGTAAATAGCTTCAGAGTTCAAGGATGAATATATGTGTTCTGAAGCCGTGTCTTCTGCACCACTGGATATAGTTACAATCGTAGCCCCTGTATCACTGTACCTTCTGCTCTCATAAATGCTTTGGCAGTCAATCCCTGACGATTTTGATGTAGCTCGTGCAGGCAATGTATCATAGATGTCATCCTCAACTTTATTTGGATAACTATGCGTCCATTCGGAAAAGCTGTTATTTTTTGAACCAAGAGGCACATTTACAGTGGTTAGTGTAGTCTGAGGAGACCTCTTAGGTGGCAAAGGAGGTAAAGTGCTTGGTAGTGGGGGAGGAGATGGAGACTTCTGTGGAACGTATAACAGTTTGCTGTACACAGGACCTTCGATTTCGGCAGAAATATCTTCTTCCTCCGATGAGAAACACTCTGGGTTCTAGTGAAATGCAAAATATATTATGATGGTGAATAAAAATACAGTAAACATAAAAAGGCATCAAATTGTCAACACTATAGTGTTGCAGAACTATATTTTTAGTAATTAAAATAATTACTATTAAACTATCCAGTTTAAGTCATTATCACTATTCGCAACATGTTATATAGCGTATTGAATAAGATTTTAAATAATACTTTTTTAAAATTGTCTTATACACCAAAAACTGTTATGTTTGCAAGGAGAAAATTCTGCAAGGTTTCGTTTTCAAACAGTTCAATTTCATTAAGTTCTGATTTTAAAGATAAAATGAAAGAATTTTTCGAATTAGGATTTTATTAAAAGTTTAGTCAGTACCTTATGATCCAGCTCCACTTCAGGATTTGAGGCACATTCTTGAGACTGGCATTGTTCAAGTTTCGATAAATTAGAATTGGGAATTTCAGCAGCAACATTTGTGATGATTGTGCAGGTAATAGATGGTGAAATATTTGATGATTTTTTTACTATTCTCTCATTTTCTAACATATTTGAAATGCTGTCAGGATTCTGAGTTTCCTCAGAAACAGTGCCAGTAGCCTCGATAATCTTCAGAGTTTCATTATTTAAGTTTTCGTCCATTGGCAACGACATATATGAAGATTCTGAGGAACTATCACCTTGAAGTGAGGCGACATCTATTGCAGTATCTTGATAAATATCATCAGAGTTCGAGTCCTTTGCATTCAAATGTGTTCCAGAAGCAGAGTGGTCACCAGAGTCTGTGAAGGACTTCCCCCGCGGAGAGGTGGTGGCCTCGAGACTAGCGGCGGGGGAAGACACCCCGTTTTTTGGAAGCGTTGACACATTTTCGCTTCTGAGAGAATGAGCAGAATCTGAAACAAAGTAAATGAATAAATAAATAAATTATACACTAACATTTGCTGTTCGATATAAATGCTTCATTTAGGCATAACTTAGCATTAGCTAAATCTAAATGTTGTCTTAGAGAAATAAACTCAATCAATAATTGATGTTTGTTTATGCACAAATAAAGCGATTGATAAATAAAATAACTTCTTTTTATGCCCTCCTACCAAAGAAGGGAAATTTATCCATAAAATTAAAATACCTAGTTAAGCATTGTGCAAAAGTCATCTATTACATGCAATGTACTGACTGAGATGAGACAGGATCTATAATTAGAAGGTCCAGACTTATACCCCTAGAATTTAGAATGCCTTCGAATCAACCAATAATTGTAAGATATCCTTGTTTTTCTGTCATAAAAGCAATGCATGAGGCAACGGGGTGCCCAGAAAGAATTATGTTTCGAAGGCACTATACTACCTGATCAAGTAGCTTATTTAGAACCCTGACCTATAACTTATTCTTTATTTTAACACGACTGTGCATTTCCTAAATTGAATTTTGATTTATTTTACCTTTATAATCCTTTTGTGCATGCTATTAATGTGTTTTCTGAACCCTTTTTGTGCCACATCAAAGCATCATTTTATGGTTTTAATTTCACGCTATATGTATTTAGTGGTCAACACTCAGTTTGGCCCAGTGCGGCAAGCCTCTAGCCTGAAACGGTTAAACTACACAAATTCTTATTGCCATCATTCAAAGACATCTACGTATTTGATACCCAAATGAATGTTACACCCATAGTGGAAGGAAAATACGGTTTGAAATCTGTAGAGACAGTAGGTATTTTTTGGAAGCAGGAGATATTGAAAAATGAGCAACGCCCTCGCCGGGCTCGAACCACGGATCTCTGGAAGTGTTGCTACTTGTTGGAGTGTTAAATTATGTACACATGACTCCTAGGCTCAGTGTCGAGTTTGGAAGACAAAAATCGTAGAAGTCAAATTTAGCGTGACAAAACAATGCTTAGATTAGATTAGTACTTAATAAAACAACACAGTTACGGCTTGCTATAAGAAAACTAAAGTTACTAATATATCATCTTTATGGAAAATCATTTCCTGTCTACAGCATTGTAAAATGATTAGTAAGAACACTTGTTTCAAGAAAACTATAATTTTTGTATTCCAAAAATCCATTTATAAAAAATATTGAGAAATAAAAGTTTGCATCAAACATGCAAATCATTAAAAATCCTCGTGTTTCTAAATTTACGCAAACGAATTTCTGCAGAATGCATTGTTATGATACAAAATTCTTTTGGTATCCATCGACGATGATGCGTTCCTTAATGCCACAATGGTTCAAAATAATTCATAGCATTGACAAACTTAATTTTTTTAACTCTAAAGATGCCGCTTATTCTTGGAAGAAATGCGCATCTCCAGTATACAATTGACAAGATTGTGGAAATGCAAAGAATGCAGTGGTTTTAAGTGCGGTGAAATCCTGATTCACAGATTTCATTCATTCCGAAGTTAATTCGTCATTCGAAATATTCGTAAGTCAAAACAATTTTTCATAATAATTAATCCAAAATGAATTAATCGGTTATTGGATCCCAAATGATTGCTTAGTAAAGAGTACTTTGTATGGAAGTTTGTTATGCAAAACAAATGGAATTTTTTAAAATCTAATACATAATATTTAACGCAATGCTAAACATATAAGAAATAGGAAAACTTGAATAAAATTTTACCATATCTCTTCGAAGGAAAGTTGATGGTATAAGTATAAAAGGATGAAAAATCCAAAAATGCAAAATATTATTGTTTGAAAGGATAGCATGTTCTGATAACAGGCAGCTGCTGTCTATCTGTTTTTTTATGTTTCTCTTTCTATTTATATCGCTCGCCTCCACTTAAGACTCGTTGAAGCTTTGTCCTATTAAAAGTTTGTCCACTATGATTTATTTTTGTCTACGTTTGATAAAGTTCCTAAAAGAACGCATGGCACTGTTAATGTAAATGTTACGTTTCGGCTTACTACTGCTTTGTAAAGGTGATAATGTTTATGAGCCCTTCCATCTTACCTACTTTGCACGAACGTCGTGGATCAGATAACTAGAAATACTTCTCTTTCGTCTTATTCTTCTAAGAACATTTCGTCCACTGCATTAACAGCATTTTCGAATATCATTTGTTGCCGGTTTACTTGTTCGTATCTCGTGACATCTTCTACAAGATATTTTTCGATTGGAAAATTTGTTTCTGAACCCATTTGTTCACGATCCAAGAAGTTCGTAAATCAAGATTTCACTGTATTCAATTTAAGATTCTATTGGGTCTAATAACATTTGGAGAGAAGCTTTCTTTTTAGCGCAGAGACAGTGTTCTTAACCACTTAGCCTGCTAACAGAAAATTAACTATGAAGGGCACCAAATATAATTTTTAAAACAGCTGATATTAATAACCGAATGTACCATTTTTCATTATTAAATTTCACTGTGATAGTGATATTGTCGCTACTCACACTACTAATTGATTGTCGCTACTAATTGAGCTCCTATCATTCTAAAACTGATTAATCATCAAAAAATCCTAATTACACTTCCTATTATTTCGTCAGCGCGTTTAATTAAACATTCTAACTCATTTTATTCCAAATTTTGTTCACAAGTTATGTGATAGGCAGTAAGGCAATAAGGCATGTTATAGGACCAAAGATTTTAATGTGCCGATTTTTTATTCTCTGCTGTATATGAAAAATAACTTCCATTAGAGATATTGTAAAATGACTTCAACCCTTAAAACAGATCTTGTTCGTGGAATGGAAAATCTAAAATAGAACAGAGAGTCGAAAAGCCAGGAAATCAGCAAATTCCTAATTAATAATATTTTAAAATACTGAATATGCTCATCACTTGAAACTAGACCCTTATTAGTAAACCTGTTACCTCGTTTGAAATTTTCACTGTTTGATTTTCCTTTGTTTTCAATAGTCTTCTTTTGTCAAACGCTATCGTAAATTGTACGAAGCGACAGTTATTTCCTCATGGAGGCATCCTTTCACGCAAGCGGAGAAAGGACAGATGTTAATAAAATGCACACTTATGGCAGTGCAAAGTTGAGTGGCAGATGGTAGAAGTACTACAGACGAACTGCCTTTTTTATGTTTGCTTTCGGAAAACCAGTTCATCGGGCAAAGTCTACAATTCTCTTGTCCTGCCCATGACCCAATTATAACAAGAACCAGATCTGCCCACAATACGTTCTTTCGGACGTGAAGGCATTAAAATGAATTTCTTTTAACGGTGTTACTTTCAAAATAAAGAAATACCTTCCAACGACCTTCTTATTTGAAACCTCTCAAGTCACACACAATTCAGTTATTGAGTGACGAAATACAACAAATAGATTTTCAGAAAGCCTTTTTTGTTATTACTTAAATGAAATCAACTAAGAGAGAATTCGGAAATCTATTCACGAATAATGAAGTTTACAAAGGAAAAAGGAACAAGAAAGTTGGACGATGTTCTTTAGTTATTACTTCGAGAACTGGTAACTGAGGAAAGGCTGGTTCAAAATTCCTTTACACAAATTATTAACTCAAATACTGACTTGGAGATTAAATATATGGATGATATAGGGCTCAAAATATCGATATTGCAAAAAAATCAAGATTCAACATTTTGAATCATACAAATTTTTTGGCTTATAGAAAATTAGCATTCAACTTCTGTCAGCTGTTGCAATGCTTTCTTTCTTTGTATCTGCAGATGTCTATGTTTCGGCTTTTATGTAACAGTGGTATTCTATGTAAAAGATGATTATCTTAAAAGCTGTAATTAACAGTTTGCGTTCCCATATTTCTATATCTACGATATTTAATGAATATACAGTCGTATGATAAATTTTAGGATTTATGTAAAATAATTCTCAAGAATGTCAATTTGCAAGAAGCCACTGAACACAAATATTTTCTTTCCGGTTCGATTCTGGTAATGGACTGAGGATACTAATGGTGTCATGTATATAATATTGTTGCGTTCTACGGGTTCTTGGATTTGGAGTGATTGATGAGAATACTTAATGAAGAATCAAAATACAACTTATTCGCCAGTATTGCTCAGTACAGTTCCAAAAACACGTTTACAGTCGTCGAAAAGACTACGATAAACCTGCTGAAACAATCAGCAACACATCCTTCAGACTACAACGGTTAAGACAGCTTCATGGCAAAGCCCTAAAGTACAGCTCCCGATTCGCTCGATCGCTTTCAAGCTAATCTCTGAATTCAAAACACTTCTACTGACCTCAACACACTCAAGATACTCTTCACGATAAACTGCTACTCCGCGTACAGGCAGAGTTTATATAGCTTTTGACCTGCCTTCCAAAACATTCTGGGGAAAATCGGTAAGAATTTGTTATAGAATGCTGTCGCTAAATCTATGGCATATTGTTAATTTTGTCGCAAAATTGGCGATTTTGATTCAAATATGACAGCCCTGTCTTTCCTTATCACTCTCTGGAAACCCTAGACTCGCTTTGCGGGGAAGGTATTTTACCGTAGCTGGGGATTCCGTCACAATATTTATGTCTCTGTAGCAGTATCGTATTGCAAACTAGTGTGATTAGATTGCAATCAGATACTTTTGCGATCTGCGACTATAAAATACTACGCATGATTATGCAAAAAGAATTTTAACAATAACGTAATGTATATTGTCGAGTCCATCCAAAGGTTAAGATTGTTTTAACTATAGAAAAGGAACAGATTTTAATTCCATGTTCGCGTCTCTTGTAACGAATTGAGGGGCGATAATGAAGTTGCATGAATTATATTTATGTCTCTATGACAAAGATAAAGAAGTTGAAAAGCCCATTAGTTAGTAAAGAGGAAATTCTATAATTTTACACATAAGCATTTGTAAAAGAAATACTTTTACTCTAATATTCATCAAGAATAGTATACATCACCGGCTACGTAGTTCATGATAACTATACTTGAAACAATCGTATCGGAGGAAAAAATAAATAAAATGCAAAGATTTCATAGTTGAAGAGATTGGTTTTCATTCTCACTCATACGTTTGGTTCTTTGCAACATTGCTTTCTGGAGCTGATACACAAATTCATGAAAGGACATTTACCTGTGACTGTAGATGCTGTTCCTCCACTCGTTCTTGGTTTTCCTTTAAGTGAAGTGAGGGAAACGTGACCAGGCTTGGATGGATCTCTTGATGTTATTTTGACCAGACCTGGCATTCGTGATGGGTCTTTACCTGGAGGCCGGCTCGAGGTTGAAACTCTGAGATCACAGTGAGAAAAGCTCTTGGGGGTTGTGCTGAGGGGTCTTGGGGGTGGCGGAGCTTTCGTAGGACTTTTTCGAATGTTTGGAGGTGGTGGAGGGGGCTGTGTGGGTCTAGGAATAGTAGGCGTTTTGGAAGTACTCTGAAATAGAATTATTAACAATTTTATTTCAGTTCAAAATTAATCAGTATTTTCTTTGCTGAAAGTAAAATACAATTTCTTTTCATTTACAATAAATGATATAAGAAAAAGCATTTTTAAAAATTAAAAACTAAATACTAAATGTATCTTTTCTCACAGAACCATGTATTCGAAAAGTTGTATAACTTTCTGAATAATATATACTGTAAATATTTCAATAAAATTTAATGCATTCATTATGACACAACTGGCAAGACTAAAGAGTAGAAACAACACATTGTTGCAAAATAATAAGTACAATTTGGCCTACAAAAACTTACTGCACTTAATTTTGCAAATTTGAAATTCAGTAACTGAGTAACCATTTTGGAGGAAAATGCATTATTTTATTTATTTAATATATTTAATATTTACGAACCATAAAATATTAAAATGAATAATCGGTTTATAGAGATATTGATTCCAAGGAAGACAGTATCAAAACTGTACAAAACAAATTAAGTTCTACACATGATATTAACTAACGTTTATATTTATCCACAATCTTTAAATGTAGAATTTTGAAATACATATAAATGCTCTAGAATTGCTAGCCTTATTATTTAAATAATCACTAGATTTAATAGGAGAAGCATGTACTATACTTTGACCTGTTTGTTCTGAGAATAGTGATATATATGTATAAATATTTTCAAATGGCGGGCTCTAGCCATTGTCCACTGCTATGGCCAAAAGCATGGTCTCTTTATTATGGAGGCACTTAACAGGTGGGTTCCCGTTTCCTCCCATGAAGGGACGGATAAATTATACCAGTGCCTTCTACGGGATTCGTATCCGAGCCCTTCGGTTCGTTAGTCAGAGTTACTAACTACTTTCCCGTCTGGGCGGCAGAATAGTAATATTAATTTCTGCAAAAATTTCAGTTCTACAGAATTTGCAAATCTTTATGAAACTATTAGTAAAGTACCCTATATAAGTACCCTTCGTTTCTACTACAAAAGGGTAAGTACACATATTTAATAATCAATGTGTAAAATGCATGAAGTGCACCATCCATGCTCTCAAATATATGTTTAACTTAACTTTACTCATACATACATTAATGAAAGCTATGGTATCAAATATTTTATCGGAAGTTTTATTCTTTCAAGTTCTAGAAACGAGAAAGCCTTTGGGAACCGTATTTTGAATCAAAATTGCATACAATGCATTGTATTAGGCACGCAATAACAGATGCTATCAAAATTCAAGTTTACAATTTAAACTAAGAAAATAATGTAAAATTTTAAATTTAGAAATAAAAAATTCGTCTAAAATCGCTTAAAAATAATCGAAAATTATAAGAAGTAATATTTTAAAAAAATATTCTTAAAACGTGGCTTCAGAAGAATTGTGTAATATTTCAGTTACAAAGCATTTATAAAATCGGAAGAATTCAAATCGCAACTGTTATGCATTATATCAGTCTGATGTGAACTGCTGTTAAAATTTGCTTCAAAAATTATTTTGAAAAGAAAAAAACTATCAGTATGATTCATCAAATTACTGCTGCAAATTGAAACACTTATTTGCAATTTAAACCTACGACTAATTCAAAAAAATTATTCGAAATTTTGTATAAAGAAAACATTTACTCATTCATGTTGTGACAGATAAATTAAATAGAATCATAAAAATTTCGAATTCTAATATAACTTTATGAAAACACAGATTAGCAGGATATCGTGCCTATTTTATTTAAAAAAAATAATACCGATTTTTGCCGAAAATGGAGCCGTCATTGGCCATCCTATCTGTCTGGTGTCTTTCACTTTTAGCACTTTCTGAGAACAGAAATATTGTTATTTTTTAAAGAAATATGATAGTTGTCGTAGAATAGATAAAAATATGATAGTTACTAAACTGCTATCCAAAATGATGTATTTACAAATACCATTGAATTAAGCATATTTCATCAGATTTCTAGCATTTTATGATCTAACTTGGCCGACATTTATCGTTACGGTTTTAATTTTCTACAAAAAGAAAAGATTCTATTCCCTCCTTACTTTCTAACTTGCCTGTGTAGAATTAAAAATAGTTTATTAATGGCCTAATTGCAACTTAAAATACTAAAATACTATTAATATGTGTATTTTTTCACACAGCTAATTTTTCTACGCGTCGCTTTTTTGCGGGAACATAGATACTGTATTTTATAATTCTGAAGGTAAATGAAAAATCTCATACTGTGTGGATTGGCAAGCGTTTTCTTTGCACGATGGCTTACTTTAATCGCACAGGATTTTCTACATGCTTTGAAACAATTACGTTTATTTTAAATATTAATAAATAATAATAAATCCCAGTTAAGGATATAAGTGTACATACTTTTCCATCTGCTTTTTCACCACTAGTTTTGCTTGGGCTCGCTTTCGAATTCGAAGAAATTTCTTCTTTCTGAGCATTTAAATACTCCTCAACTGTTTGAAAATCTTCATCATTCTTCTTCCTTAATTCGGTATCAGACGAATTAGGCTTTACTGAAGTTTTTTGCAATGAATCACTGCTAAAATTCTCCCTTGCCTCTTCCCACTCTTCATCAGAAGAGGAGAGAGTTTGATGTTGAATGTGTTCGACAGCTAAGGATTCATTGCTAAGTGACTTAAACTGTACTCGTTTCTTCTTCTTAGTATCTTGCACATCTTGGACAGTCAAGATCTGTTTTGAACTGGATGGAGAGTTCGAGTTATTACTATTTGAGGAAGTTAGGTTCTCACCCGTCTTTTTTAAAATTGACTTCACTTCTGCGTAAGGATTGTGTGAATTCACTTTCAATGGTTGCTTGGGTTTGATTTCATTTTTCTTCAATATAGGTTGATTGCTTTTTAATTTTTCGGTAAGTTCTGAAGCTATACAGGAACTAATGCTATTCCCAGAAAATTTCTTGCTCTGGATTTTAGCTGGGGCATCTGTTTCAACGTTTACATTCTGAGGTTCATTTTCTGGCATTGGTTTTCGTACAGAAAAATTAGGCGGTGGTAGTGGAGGTGGTGGTGGCGGCGGGACGGATGTTGGAGTTGTTGAATGTTCAAGATCACGAGACGTCTTTCCACGACTCCTAAGCGTTCCGTCCTCGTTTCCATGATTTGAAATTAAGGAAACCATTGAAGTTGCTTTACGGACATTTGAAAATCTTGGCGATTCACTCCTACCGCGAAGTTCTTGACTTGAGAACGTGTTAGCAGTTTTATCCAGACAGCCTCCACTGGAATATTTCTTTAATGTCGGGGAAGACGAAGATGTAAGGGTTGAATAGATGTCATCATTAAATCTGAGAATTGAGTCGGAATCATTGAGATCTCTTTCATCATCATAATCTGGTTCTGGGAGTGAATATATCCCATCATCGGAAAGCGAACTGTTACTCCAGCTACTGGTTCTTGAGTCGACAGAATTAGTTTTAGAACCGTCTGAGTACACAGATGATGATTGAGATTCGCCAAGACCTTCTGTCGGCTGAAAAATTTTCATTCCATGTCCACCAATTCGAATACTGGATGCCTGGGAATAAATTCCGCTTTCACTTTCCGAACTTACAGGGCTTGGAGATTTATTTGAACTGTCTTTGAATGATTTGTCCACGACATGAAGCAAATCCTTTTTACTCTTTTGGGAGCCATTCGCAGGTTCTCTTTCATTATCACGCTTTGCTTCAATAACATTATCGCTTAAATCATCATCTAAATCACTGTCGATGGCATTAGGAGAATCATCCTTAAGGTAACTTTTTACTAAGTCATATGCAGTTACATCACATTCTAGAATAGATTTCCTAGATGCGATAGAACTATAAGGGTCTTTCTTACACTTTTCTAAAGACTTAGAAAATTTGGACTGAGGAGAAGAAATTGGGGTATAACTTATTACTTGAGGTGAAGGTGGAGCTGGAGCTCGGTTTTTACTATGCTTACTTAATGTATCATATATATTTTCTTGTTTGCGTCGATTGCCACCAAAATTGGAAGTCGGTTGAGCTTCTTCATGGACGGCATAAAGGTCTACTTTTTCTGGGAGTATAGATCTTCGCCTTGATGGAGGTGGTGGTGCAAATCCTCTTGTAGACCTGACACTAGAAAATCCACAGCTACATTTGGTTGATTTCAACGAGTTTAAGTTTAAAGTTCCAAAAGGGCCCGACTTTTTCTTTTGACACTTACATACAGAGGGGCTGAAAGACGGCGTATCATCAAGAGAAATTGTGCTCGGTGATTTATCTACAAAATCATTGTCTTGTCTTTTATTGCTATGTATTTTACTGAGGCGATTGTTTTTACAATTTTTTGCTTCAACGTCATTGTTATTATTATTACCATTATATGTTTCCCAAGGATATGTTACTAAGCCTCTTACTCTGGGGTCTACACTTCTAACAGATGCATGCTTCAGATCTGATGCTGAATAAGATGGTGTATAAGATAATGATGAATCCCAATCTCTGTAGAGTCCAGCAGAAGATAATGCAGATACAGATCCAAATTTATACTTATTATGCCTAGATAAAGTTCCATGCCCCGTAGGCAAAGATTCGTCAGTTTTACTCTTGCTTTTTTTCCAAGGTAGGAAGTTGAAAGATTTTTTACTTCTCCCACTAGATGGTGAAGGATCAAGATCCAGCGAAGGTCTAACTTTGCCTGCTGGATGCCCTCGAACAGTTCCATACAGGTTTTGGTAAGCGTAAGTGTCAGGTGTCGGTCTTACGTAAAGAGGTCGACCCTGATGACGGTATCCTTCCATCTTCTTACGTTTTCCTGAAAAAAAAAAGTATATTAAGACCAGTGGCGCAACGTAAATGAATAAATAATTAAGTAAAATATTATTGTTGATACTTAAAATAATTTTAACTATTGAAAATACTCTGAAAAGTGATAATGTTGTATATGCTATGCAAAAGATATATTATTATATTGAAGATATATTATTATATATAGTTATTCTGTAGAACTTGAGTAATCAATAAAATACTTGCATTATACATGCATTGTTATTCGAAACTTTGTTATATATTATTATTATTATTAAGATAGGCTCGAAACGTCTCCTTTCGCCTGTAATATAAAAATAGCATCCCGTTTGTTGCTCAGGGTTCGGTTATGATAAAAAAAAAGGTGAGAAACGAAACAGCATTAAATGGAATCAGTTTAACGCGTAGTTAACAAGGATAGACATATGCAATATGGAATAAAAATTCATCTTTGCTCTGGTTCTGGATTTCTGATTCTGTTTTTCTTATTAACTTGGCTAATCATACTTATAAAAAGGCTTATTCTTCTTTGCTACTAAAGGTCTTAATGTTTCGGAACACTTCCAGTTGAAGCTAATAAGATCATTGATGGATTTTGAAGTCATAATAAAAGATCAGCGATTTTAAAAAAATAGAGGAAAATATGTGCTTTAATAATAATACTTTTCCATTCTTTTTATCTGTTAACGGTTTTTAAACAATTTGCACTGTTTAACGTTTATTGCTGAAATATCTTTTCGAGCAATATTCTTGGTAGGATGTTTACCACTTGAACAGCCATTGCTTCTATATTTAGACCAGTTTTGCCTCGGTTATAACAACTGGAAACAATTGAATAAAAACTAAGCCTCTGATTGCTCAAAGGTGTTCAATCTTTCAATAGCTTAAAATTATTAAATATTTCATATCGTTAAGTTCATTAAGTGCTAAGGGTATTGTGAGGAAATTTTGCATTTTTATAATCAAGAATTATTTTGAAATTCGAGAAAAATTATTTTGGGTGGTATAATAGGTAATAAATGAAGAAGCACAAAATAAGACATTTCGGGTTTATGTATGAAAATATTAGCATAAATAAACACACATTTTGTTGCATGCTTAAATTGATTGTTACATTGCAACTCTAAGAGGAAAGCGAAACAAGAGCTAGCAGAAACAGCAAAATGTTTTTAAAAATGGTGTAAGTTCTAAACAAAAACTTCACTCAGCAATAAATTTCGAGTGCTAATTTTTACGTTGAATGTTTTATTAATTTATCAAGTTACACTTTATCAATAATTAAATTCATTTGATATCAAAAATAACCATGGCTAAGTGCAAAATTAATGATTCAGCATAAAACTTAGGACCTTATCGAAATCTGAGAATAACCGCATTACCGAAAATCGTAATTGACGTTTACTCAATCAGCGCATATTTTCGATTCTATTGTTAGTTGTATAAAAGTCAAAGATTTCAATAACTTGATTTAACTTTTATCCAATTAAGGCTTAATATAATACTTAACACTGTTTACATGTTAGGCCTTCTACAACTTTTCAGATTTTTATTTCGATATTCCGAGAAAAAAGGAATGTTAAAATCATTATTATTTATGGATTACGTTATTTATGCAACGAGACAAAATCTTTTTAAATGAAAAATCATTTAAACTTCTAAATTAAGTGCTGTATTATAAAATCGCACGGTCTAAAAAGTTAATATCGAACACATATAAACTTGTATACTCCAGTATTTTACTTCGATTTTTTATCATCCTGTAAGAATAAAGACTCAGAATCTGTGTTTAATGTTACATCAGAACCACTCAACGTCACCTCTTTTTTTAATCCTTAAAGAAGAAAAAACTAATGCCACATATCAAAGGCATGCAGTCACATGTTCAGTTTGGAAGAGAAAGTTACAGTTTGTACTCTCATGTAGTTTTGTTAGTTTTTTTTTAAAGTATGTGAAAGCAGGGTATCTGTTTCCGATTGCACAGAGTGAGATTACTATCCAATGATGCTAAGTGCAAGTACTGGAACGGTAAGGCTAATTGCTAAAGGAAAAAGTGTAAAGGAGAGGAAGAAAGAAAATTTCAGAGGTTTTGCTTTTTATGACTTCTGTAGAAACTACCTGCAAGGCTAGTCAACTGTCACATTTAGGAATTCAGGAGCTATGCGCGGTGCAGTGCTTGGTACGTTTCAAGCTCAGAAAGCGATCAAAAAGAGATCGAGGAAGCTAATAAAGAAAATAGCAAGTCAGAGTAAGAAAAAAATTTGCATTCGAAAAATTTCAGATTACAATCTAACACCTCAAAGAATTCCAAAACTCAAATATAAAAGTTTCAAAAATTTTTTTTGAAATATCTAAAAATTAAAAAACATAAATAAAAATCATTAATTTAAAAAGAAAATGCAATCTGATTTTCATACACAAATTTCAGCTTAGTACACGAAATAGTTTCGAGCTATGCAGTTACTGAAGATATACCAGCTTAAAATTAGTACCCGAGAAATTAAAGATACAGAGCATTAAAGCCATACATTTAAACTGAGCTGTTTAAAATGGAAAAACCGAATGGATAAAAAATATTATGACATTATTTAACCGTAAATTAACGCCATTATGCATTTATTTAATAAAAACTCACTTATTTATGCAAGACGCAAACGTGGGTTTATTTTAATGGATCACTTACACAAGAGACTTGAAGAAAACATTTTCTCCTGATGTGGCAATAATTTGTATTTCAACAGTAAGCGAAATTCACGAAGTGAAAATAGTAAACACTTAAAAAAAGCTTTTTTTGAGGTAATTTAATAGAAGTAACAGCTCAGTAATACTTTCAGAAATTTAAACTTCTAGATAATCATCTTATTTTTGACCTTGAAAAACTACTCAAAGAAAATCAGGAACTTAAATATTTTGGTATTTCTCACTTTATTTCCAAAACTCTTCTAAAAGTGAAGAGTTATTGAAATTTTTGTCACAGAATTTATTCTAAAATACCTTAAAAATGGTTGGTACAAAGTTATGATATTGCATATCCTGAATCATATTTGAAATCTTTAGCAAATATTGTTTGGCCATTTACAACTTCTTAACAGAAAAACGAATAGAAAACCTTCTTAAGCTAAAATTCGAATTTTGCAGTAAAACTTCGTTTAAGAAAGTTCCAGCTTTAATAAAATGAAGTGTAATAGCATTAAACCAATGAATCCAAACATCGGTCATTAGCTTTTATCTAAAATTTATTTTCATTGTTCTATTTTAGAGCTAAGTTCACAATTTAAATACCTTTATTTAAATGTAATGAAATATTATATATTTACAAGGTGCCCCATAAATCTGAACATTTTATTTTAAATTTTAATTTATATTTTACCGATAAATGGAGATAGTAGTGTGAGAACAGAATGAGAAAAAATAATATAATGTAGCATTTATTTCTTTTGCAAGCATATGCAGTATTATTAATAGTCAGCGGGACAATACGGGTGATATGCGACAGAAGATCGGCCGCCCGTTGGCGATGTTTAAGCAAAGTTTGTTTAAGCATGACTAGTATTGTAGCAGCTTATCATAAAGTTTCAGTGATACATCCTCTAAAAAAATTCAAATTTGCTTATTTCTTCAGTTATAAACAATACAGAACCATCTGAAAATACTGTAGCAGTTTATCGTGAAGTTTCAGTGGAACACTCTCTTTTAAAAATTAAAATTTACTCATTTTCCCAGTTATTAAACATACAGCCCCATCTGAAAATTAAAATTTGAAATAAAATGCACCTGATGCTCTTCCCCTTTCCCCCCAAAAAAATTACCGCTGTAAAAAGTCTATGATAAATTATTTGGTCAAACAGTTCTCTGATAGGTCAATTTATTACTTGAATAGCACTATTACTAAGGAGTTCACATTTACAGTACAAGCTGCGTTATACCTTCAACTGCCGAAAGTAACTCCTGTGGGTTATCCGAAATGATTTCGCCTCCATTACTTCGGATAAAAGGATTTCTGTTGCATTTCGGAATTAAAAGATAAAAATGAGAAGTGATGAAGTAGATGAAATAATTATAAAACTGTTGAAATTCAACAAGCAGATTTCTGCGTTGATAAAAGAAAATAAAAAAATATAAAATAAAAGAATGTATAGTGAACAAGATCCCAAGCAATCTTATCTGATAATAAGGATTTAATTATCTTATTGATAAGACTTCGGAAGTTTCTTATTGAATCTAGTGTAACCAAATTAATTGAATAACTCAAGTCTTCAAAATTAGACGTGAGTGAAATTTACCGTTCATCTTAGAAATTTGTATTATGTTATTACTTCTGTTTTTCTTGATTCTACAGCCGTGCTGGCAGATTCGGATCAGTTGTTACAATAAGAAACCATCACTTTCAAAGAAAAACATTCCTCTTCATCCCGATGTTTCTTTCTTGTCTTTTTATTTTTAGTTACTAATGGCATTTACTTTGATTTTTATCCATACAGTATTATAGACTAAAGAGAAAATTACAGGCTCTTAATACTCAACGCTTTTTTGTTTGTTTTGGAAGAGACGGAAAAGTTGATATTCCAGGTCTTTTTAATCTGGTCCTAAGCTGTGCTTCTACCGTATGGTTATAGACAGAAAGCAAACAAATGCTTTAAGAACATATTTAAGGATCGTATGTATTTTTTTAAAATTAAACTAGTTCTGAGGCCTGCCTGTTGCTCAAGATTATAAAAAATAATAAGACCGAGAAAGTTCTTTTACTGCAACAATAAAACAAACTCATAACAGCATTCAGAGCACAGACGTTTAATGCTTTTAAGGACCATACCAGGCATCATGCATTTGATGCATCTGACAGTTTCACAAAAGCATTCCTTCGTTGTTGCCTAGAGTTAAAAGCAATTGTTCGTAGCTTAGAGGAATGCCCGTATTCAAAACCTGAACCATTTCCTTCACAGAATAATACTCACAGGGATGAGGCGATTATTATTTGATGAAGGGGATGATGATGTTGATGAAAAGGTACTTAACATTGAATATCAAATCTCTGGGGATATTTTTTCTCTTTAATTGAATCTTAAAAAGGTTGACGTCTGTATAAAGGACATCACGTTTTCGCATCAAAAAACAATTTTTTGAAGTATGAAATTAAGTTTTACATACGGTTGATACGCATATATACCTTACAAAAATATTAATCTTTTTGAAATAAAAACAAAGTAAGTGCGTTTTTAAAATTAAAAGCAAGAATATTACTTTGGCCGAGAATAACACAGTCTGACATATAAGATGACTTCATATTCACATATTTTTCAATTCGTTTTACAAGGTAAAAAAGGGCTTACACATAAAATGCTCTCATATACACTATATAAAATTGATATTTTGAAGGCGTTCTACAAGAAATATAATTGAAATGTTTTAATACGACACTTTGCAGTAAACCTAAATATACTAGTTTAGAATGTTAAAACTAAAATAATTTTTATTCATTATAATAAATATATTTTAATTTATAGTAATTAGCTATATTATTTAAAATGAAGTAGAAAGATTTAAAAAAATGCATTTACTAGTTTTAAATCGCTTAATTTAGGCAGTCAAAGATGGATTAAATTCGAAAGATAAAATTGAAATCTTTCGTTTTACTAAATGACAACAGTCTAAGAAACTATAATATGCGAAGCGCATGGCAGATAATTTAAACACTTTATATTTCATGCAGTGGCACTTGCCAAGGGAAGAAAAAATAATACAGATGCATGGCAGTATTATCTATGCACAGCACTGATTAAGTCCATTAGCACGTACATAAAGTGACAAATGTCTTGGGAAGCTTCCAGAGCTGCTTTCACTCACAAAATGACAAATTTTGATGTTTGCGCTTTTTGTATTATTGTCTAATAGTTGTAACTCATTAGATAGGCCAGAGCATTTCAGAAATAAATTCGAAATGTGGATTTTCGCAAGTCACTATTTAAAGAATTACCGTGACTGCAAAAATTCGGTTAAAATTCTGAGTTTATGATAAACATGTTAATATTAAAGGTCTATAGGTCAAAATGATTAGCATTTATTGACAAAAACCATTTTATGCAAGAGGGATACGAAAGTGCCTCAATATGGGAATTCAGTCCGGAAGCCTCAACAAATATCAGGATGAGGACAATGGAATGTCCCTTATAGGACGTCCCCTGTGTATGAGAATTAAGAGACGATTCCCGGCGACAGAACCTCTGATGAAGGCAAGACATAAAGCTTGCAGTCACCTGGACTTAACAATATGAATGCTGGACACTTGATGACTAAAAATAAATACCCTGGTCTGACCAGTCATATTTTCAATTCTTTTGGGCAAATAGAAGAGTTTATGCGTGATGTAACTCTCATGATTTCATGGATTCTACATGCCAACACAGCTGTACCCTCTGTGGTGGTTCCACAATGGTATTGAGTTATCTATATGCGTTCAATTATATCTCCGTAATATTTACAACTATTTCTGACAGGTGAACTATATTGGATAGCCTTTCTACAGTTACACACACTCATGTCAAGAATTAGTTATAATAGGTTTGGCCTTTTCTAACAGAATCATGTGCAGATAGATATGTAGAGAGATACCAAGCTATGGTTAGAGAAACCTTTGAAGTCTTTCAATGGCCAATTAAGATTAATGTTTTTGTCTACCATACATTGCACTGTGAACACAGAAATCCTTCATCTCAAAATTCTCGAAAAGCAACAAAACTATGGACTGCCTTGCAGGAAGTATTGTATTCACCGCTCACATAAAAATCCTTCACATTTATAAACTCCATGGTTCTGTGGTCTTATGAAGTGCTTACTAAATATTCGATAGTTGTACTATTTTTTGGAACTTCAATATATGTCCATAGTAATGTAATGCAAAGTAAAGTGACACTTCAAATGTTTGGAAAGACTTTGCTAAGAATATTTCTAAAGTCAAAAAAACATCTTGTATGCCGACCAATACAATAAATTCTCTAAGAAAGACCATTATTTTCCTCTGCTGTGAATGATTCCTAGCTGAATCTATTATCAAATACATTTTTGTTAAGAGGAATTGCAAAGGAAAGCAAGCAAGCTATTTTGAACATTTAAAACTTATTGAAGCGTTCTTTGCAACTCATGTTTGATACGACTAAGTAAACATCTAACGGGACACGAAAAATTAAAGTATTAGCCTATAAATATTTTAAAGTTAAAAATACATAGTTTTTGAAAATATGACCACGATGGTATATATCTAAAATATATTTCAAATATTGTTGACGCTCGCTATGACGATTCCTCACGTCCTAAAAAAAGGAAACTCTTTTCAGCGAGAGATCGCCATAACGAAAGTGGGTATAATAATACTTAACTGGGAACACTTTGCGCTGGTTGTTATAATGGAACGGTCACTAATTAGAAGACATTATAACAAAAGCCTATTGTGTATATTTTTGAACTATTCCATAACTTCCGAAAAGAAAAGGTGGGGCATCTACATACAAAATTTATGACGAAAATGCTTAAATTAGGTTTGGAGATCTTCCAGATGAGAATTTTTATCAAAAGGCAGTACTAAATTTAGATATTAATAAAAAATTTAAAGTTTAGGAAATTAACTCAGAACTTATTGTTTTAGGTTATTAGATGACTGACTGATAACTGAAAATTCAGAACTGAATTTTAAAAGTTTCTAAAATTTTCCACCCGCAAAAAGTTACGTCACAAACACGAGAATAAATTAACAAATAAAAGGAAATACGTTTGGAAAATGTTTTTATTGTGTCTTGAAAAAGTCAGTGACAAGACATTACTGTCTTGCAATACTACGCTCTGCTTACACTTTTTAAGCTTGTTATCAAGATTCAATGAATTCGGTTCTCCCTTCCGGGCAGGTAAAAATATTTGCTTCTTAATATTCCCATTTGAAACAAGACCGTATGTCCTGTCCTTCCGTTCTTTTGTACATCGTATTGAAAGAAAAGTATTACAGCCTTGACGAACAATGAGAAAAGGAATAATAAAGTTCGCACACTTAATCACGGTTCTCATCGAGGTTTTGAGACACAGAGAAAGATGACACCGCTTATGTTGCCTCGCATACAATGGTACGGCCACGAAAACAATAGGCCCCGGGTTTGTTAACAATTCATTTCGTGGGTCCTAGCTTTACTGCAACCGTTAATCACGAAGCGTGGCGTTTTATTAAAATTTTTCATTGAACGAAAAGGCAAAATAATTCAGAAATGACATACAGATGATTACGTTTCCTTTTCATTGAAATTGCAGATTTCATAATTTTTATGAAAGTTTCGCAAATTTCAGCGTTACACAAAAAGAAATAATATGAGAAAAGTATAGCTGACTCATAAACAGCATCTTACGCGTGGGTTTAATAAATGTATTAAAGAATGTGTTAGACATACCCCGTCGTTTATTCCCATTAAACAACAGAATCTTCATGTGTGGTGACTTGATTTTTGATTTTGTAAAGGCCTTCAGTTTTTTGCCTATAATGTTTATCATTACAGCTAGGGCGTTTTGTTCTATAGATGTCGACGGTGGTAGAGTTACAGACGAAATGACCTTGCAAAAATGGACAAACTTATGCAATGCTAAACACATGTACCACTGTATTTTGCTTTCTTACTCTGTAAATTTTTTCTGTTGTTTATCATTAAACTATGTGTCTTAACACATATCGCACTCCTAATGACTGTAACAATTGTTCGGTACGTAATTAAATATATTACTCCCATATGCTTTTGTGAGAGATTGTTTTGCTTGATTACGCAAAGCACTCAATTTGTATGAGAGGATGGATATTTTCGGGGAGATTTTCTAAAGAAAACTGGCTTGTATTCATGTCACACAAGAAAAGGCAGAAAAACGTATTTATTTTATATTAGATTGATTTCATTAGATGTCGGCATCGGAAAGGTCAGAAACAAGGCAGGGTGCATGAGTTTATGGGTTTTAGAATCACTTAAATCTATGTTTTCAGCAACGATTATTCAAAAGATTTGCTTATGGATTTACCATCACATTTTTACTTTGAGAAATATTGATTTTAATATATTAACTTACTTTAATTATAGTTTATTATTGTTAGAGTTAATTTTATTAAATATTTTAATTAGTATACATTACTCGTCTAGAGTAGAAAACGAGATCGTATCTCGGTCCCCTCGAGGTTTTATATTGGCATCTATGCGATAATTACTTTAGTATTTGCATGGTACGTTCCTGTTTACATTAAACATTAGGTATTCCTTTAAAATGCATAACGTTATGTCATTTTAAGGAACATGTAATAGAATAATTAAATATTGAAAACAAACAAGTTGTTTTAGAAATCTCAAACTTGTATTATCGTAACTTAAGACAAATAAGCACAATATACCGCAATGTTAAAAAACCATTAAATAATTGAAAACTAAAATGAAGATACAAACAAGTAAATGCATTAATAAATCTATTTACAATAGAAAAAACCACGAGTCAGCCCATTGATTATAATAAGCATTTTATATGTGAATTTTACAGAAGGTTTAAAGAATTTTTTAAAACTTTTCTTCAAAAAGTGACATGTATATTTACGCAATATAGATATTTACATATTGAGAATTATACACGGTAAAGGCAAAGATCTTCATGCATAGGATAGAGGTAATGTTTTAACAGATTATTATGTTACCTTGCATATGTAGGCTTATGAGATGATCACATGCTGACTGAATAAGTTGTTACTTGCAACAAAAAATGAAAATTGTTGTTACGACATAAATAAAGTTTCAGAAACCTCCATCCAGTGTATGCCAATAACGTTGGCATACACTGGATGGAGGCATACACTGGACTAAAATGAAAATTGTTGTTACGACATAGATAAAGTTTCAGAAACCTCCATCCAGTGTATGCCAATAACGTTTCCTTTCATCTACAGGAAAGGAAATTTAGCAACTGCGAAATATATCTATGTATTATTTATACATAGATATATACAAAGTTTTTATGTATTATTTTAATTCAGCTCAATTTGACTAGTTTTCAATATATAATGTTATGGCGGCTGCGCAGTAATTTAGCACAACAATATGTAAAGTATATATATATAATGTTTTCGAAACACAGTCGTGATGGCGAAAGGAAAGAGTTAATACCAAACTAAATTTAGCCAATTATCATCTTTATTTGCAGATCTGTATAATTCCTAGTAGACAATATACTCTTTAATCATAGAAATTGCAATAATTTCTTATATGCACAGGTAGAATGATGCGACGTCATTTCAGGCAGGGAAACATAGAAGAGGATTCAATTGCAGTCGTCGTGGCAGAGGATGACAGCGTACAGATGAAGATAACAAAACATGAAGAATTTCCAGGCTTTATTTCTACGCATATAAAATCATCACAGTAGATATTTATCCAATCATAATGAAATCCTGTACACTTCTATGATTCAATTATAACGAACTATGATAAATTGCTATGTACATTGATTCTTAGAAATTTAAGATGTAGACATTTTAGACGGGGAAGCAAAGCGAGGAGATATTAGCAAGGTAGAAGCTAGGAAAAGAAGTGACGTAATTAGCTTAGCTCGCCAGAGTATTTATAAAAGTAAGTGCGATTCTAGAGACAAGCTATGATTGGTTAATATTAGTTTTGGTTGTCCTTTTCAAGCAGCGTTACGTAACGTAGAAAAATCTCGAATTTGGGAGAACAGATGAATTTAGGGGAGAGCACCAAATTTAGAATGCTTATTTTAAGGTCGTCAATTATTTTTTAAAGCAGCTATCGTATTTTCTTATATCTTACACACACACGCACGCACGCGCGCACGCGCACACACACACACACACACACACACACACACACACACACACACACACACACACACACACACACACACACACACACACACACACACACACACACACACAGGTTAAGAAATAGAACGTTATTTTATTAACAGGATACAAGATCATAGAAGAATAAAAAAATAAAATCCGATAAATACATAGTAAAAGTTGCATGGTTGAAAACACATTGGAATTTGACGGTCAATTTATCTCTGTAAGAATTTTGAAGAAGCTAAAGAGAACAGCTGCGTGAAATCAAGATTATTTCGCGAGGTATAAAAACTCTATTCTATCAAGAAACCTAAATAAGTAAGATGGATTTAGGTCCTTTCACCGGATGTTTCTCCGGATGCTGCTTTAGAACTTGAATATTTCCCTGGAAGAAACCTTAATCCATTTTCTCTATTCATTGGAGATCTTACTCTGTTTTGAATGAAAGATGAATTATTTTGAACAAAACAAAAAACTGAAGAAATCAGGCGAATTTCTAAAGGCAATAATTAATAAGCGTATATCTTTCTAAAATGACAATAGTCATAATCAAACTAGAAATCAAACTAATCGTGGGAATTGCAACAGCGTAGAAGTTGTGTAACATTTAACAATAATTCATATACGTAAATTTGATATACTGAGTTTAGGAATATTCTGATTGTTAATAATATGTCAAGCCATAGAACATATTTTACTAATTTCTTGACGTTAGAAACGTCCGTAGAGAAGTTTTCTAAAAGTTTTAGATCGTTTAGATGTGTGACGTTATCATGGACAAATTTTCCGTTCGTCTTAGAAAGTATTGTTACCAAACGAAGCACAAGGTGGTTAAATTATTTTCCACGCGTCTCGCACGCAACCAGTTATCAATTCAAAGAGTTGTCATTCGAAATATTTCTCTTTTGAATTAAATTAGTCTGTCATTGTTTAACAAACTGAGCAATTTAAAAGCGTTAAATGCATTTCTTAATAATTTTTATCTTTAGTTTATATTTTAGTTAAGGCCGCCCAGCCGGAAAGTGGTTAGTGACCCTGACTGCCATAGCGATGGGCCCAGGTTCTAATCCCGGAGAAGACATATTTGTAACTCTCCCTCCCTTCAAAGGTGGTCACCTATTCGAGGCTTCCATAATGAAATGGTCACTACTTTCAACCCTTGTAGTGACGGAAGGATAACGGCTATTAAATAAAGCCTCCAACGATTAGAAAAGCAATTATACTCGTATATCTATACGATAAAGTTAAAATATTTGCATAATTATTGTAATTACTGAAAGATATTTCTATGTCATGTAATTTACAGAATTACGCAATCCTGGTATAAAATCTTTTTTTTTTTAATTCTATTATTTTAGCTCAACATTTTTCTTAATTCTGCTCCATAAGAACATAAGTAATAACCGAAAAGGATAATACTGCATTTCAAAATGGAGATTTTAAATAACCAGACCATACATTTAAGATTTAAATATTATAATATTATACATATTTATAAAACAGAGACCATAATCAGTTGTTGTCGAAACATCCTCCGGCAAATATTCTTGAAATATTTCCATTACCTGCATCTAGCTTTTATAATAAATTTCCCTCTGCAGCTCAGTTTTATTATATATAAAAAGAAGCAATACATAAATAATAATCATTACAGTCTACATTCGAATTTCTTCCCGGTTAAGCCACACAATAAAATCTTAAATAATATCATAATTTATTGCCGTAAACTATATAATACTTGCAGAAATATTAAAAGTACCAATATTTCTAAAGTTTTTGATTGCCATGAAAATCATTTATGGACAATAACCCTTGGCAACTCAACCGTTAATTGTTATTATCTTACAGAACTGGGCTAAATTTATACAATGTAATTTACCTAGCTTCGTATAAAGAAGAAAAATTCGTTTTGGCCTTTTTTCCTTACGAATTCGATTCCAGGTTTTTTGCCTTTTATATGCGACATGAAATTTTCAAGATAACAAAGAGCACAAAGAACAAGAGTAACAGGACTAAGTGTAAGATAACAACGTACATAAAAAATGAAATAATGAATAAACAAAACTCAGCGATGCAAGGAAAGTCAAGATACAGCCGAAAGGATAAAAAACTGATGGAAAAAAGTTCGTATCACGCCGTACAGAATTCAGACAGGTAATTACCCTTTTTGCTTGAGCTGTGTTTACATTTCCTGCTTCTTAACCTTTATACGAGACCTTTCAGATATCTATCAATTGATTCTCAAGCACCTAGCATTGCCTCCATCATTTATTCTAAGGTCGTGTACAAGTTTATTCAATTACGTTGTTTGTCTACTTCTAGTTTCATTAAGTAAGATTATAAGCAATAACGTGTAAGACAGAACTCTGTTAATTATGACACAATAAAAATAAATCAAACTTTATGTAGAGAGACAGATTAATAAACTGCTTGGTATGCTAGTTAATATTAATTAAAGCACTAAAGATTATATTGTGGGTCAAATAGGTGCAAAGAAAGAACAGAAAACAAAATAAAGTTGTTTATAGATATTAGAAGTATATGTGCACATAATTAAAATATACTGCATATCACGAGAATAAGGCATTTATTACGAATGCATTCTCCAGAAGGGAGGCTGAAGTTCATGCCGCTTAATGTATTCACAATTTTTTTTTTCAAAAATTTGAGGTAATTCGAATCACTACAACAAGCATTTATACTTTAGCTTTAGATGAATGTATTCCGACTTCCTAAGCTTTGTGAAAGACTTTCAGTTCTTTATTTTCTCCATTATATAATTAGAGTAGCAATTCTATACCGCATAAAGGGTTAGTGAATCTGACTACCGCACCGAATTCCGGAGAAGGCATGGATGTCAATGCATATTGTCTTTGCGGCATGGAGGCACTAAATACATGGCAATTTTGATTGTCTCTCTTTGAAAGTCCTATCGAGAGGCTGTGGTCGGAGAAGAGGGGTGAGACACCCTCGGACCCGTTCCCCAGGTTCTCTCAAAATGGGGTAGAACAGCTCTTTCTCAAAATTGGAGCAGAACTGAGCAGACAATGTGCTGTCACCTGTATGGTGCTCAAAGTTCATGCCAAACGACAGGGGCAAAAAATTGCACTCCTTGCAATGATAATTAATATTTGTGGTTTGTCCTGAATATGTCAGACAAGTGAGATACGACAACAACAACAGATAGCAGAACAGTAGCTGAGAATTTCAGCTACTATTTTCTCGGATTTTTAGTAGATTTTTTAAAAATTTTTAAAATTTTCTGTTTGTTTTGAATAAATCTCTGAATCTTAAATTTTTAATGCCTTTTACAGTCTTAAGAATATTTTTCACATTTAAATAACTTTAATACATCCTTTCACAAGTAAATGCGCATAAAACAATCAGCAAATAAATCCCATTTCGAGACCTAAATTAGAATTTAGAATTTCAATTTTAGCAGAAACCTGGAATACTGAAAAAGGGCATTTTCCAAAATTGCATGGAGTTACCTCTGCCCCTCTCCATCGAAACTGTTTGTCAGTCTATATTGACAAAGAATTTTGATGCCGAAATAACCGTAATAACGATTATTAGATTTATGTGTGTACAAATATAATAATATGTTTATCAAAACGCTATTCATTTAATGAAGAATCTCGATCTCATATAATCATTTTCTTCTCTAAAACATTAGTCTAAAGCCTCATTGACAAGCCGCCCAAACGATATAGTGATTAGGGGAGCTTATTGTGGTACCAAAGGGCCCGGGTTCGAATCCCATTAAAGGCATGGATTTTTGTAAATGTATAGTATCCGTGTAGCATAGGGGCACTCTAAATGTGCGGAAGTCCTCTGCAGAGGTTGGTGATAGGGGAAAAGAGTTGGGAGACTCGAAGACCCGTTTCCCTGGGGTGCTCTCCATCAAAATTGCGGGCGGAACTGAGCGAAGTCGTACTGTCACTTGGATGGTGCTCAAGGCTCTTACCAACGGCAGGCGCAATCTTGCACGCCTTGCCGCAATGAATTTCGTGGGCTTATTCTGATGTTACTTGTCAAAGCAAGTGAGATAAGTCAAGAACAACACAACACTTCAGTGACGAAAGTCTTTTGCGAAGTCATTATCGTAAATTTCAAGCCGCGAAATTTCACTATTTACCTTACATTAGCCCTCTGATTTCTGACATTTTTAAGTCATAAAATTACTATTCTATCCAAAACAAAACAAAACAAAACAAAACAAAAAAAAAAAACATAATGAATGATTCCCGAAAGTAATAACGACTAAGCTTTAAGCAATTTTTATTATGTGTTCTAAAATATGTATTCATAATTACAAATTAATTTTACTCTGCTTCATTCAATGGGGATATTTTCTGTAAGTTCTCAAATTATTCGTTAAAATTCCATGACAATTTGTTTTTTTTTTTTTACATATGGCTTTCTTATAAACGCTTTCTATGCCATCCTCGCATTATAACAGAATTTTCTTTTTCACGTTACTATAATTTCACGCACCTCCTTCATACACTTAGAAGGCTATTTTTGATAACTCGGTGGTTTAGTTTTCAGAAAAATTCGCCTTTAAAAATATATATTAACAGTCAGTGTTTCAGGAAGAGACCTGACCGCGGAATGTTTGTTGTAATGTCTTCCTTAAACGTAATTTTAAAAGCCACAAAACCATTCAAGGTTTTCCCATTTTTCAAGGGTTTTAATAGGAAATCTACCACAAACATGTTTCTTAATGGAAAGATATCCTCGCTTTTGAATTTTTCCTATTGAAATAAACTTCTAAAACATCTTCATTAAATTTTTACCCTTTGAAATAGTTTCATTAGCGAAAATCTATACTCCGATTTTTTTTAAATGTAATTTCCTAGCATATATCGGATATGGTCAGTACTTAATGAGATTAAATAATATTAATTGATTAGAAATTAAATAATATCAATTTTTATTTATTCTTTTAATACTATTCTCTAGAGAATATCTTTTGATATCTTTTTGCCTCTTTAAATGCCAGTTTATCTGTGTGCAAATATATCGTGCTTTCGATTTTCATATTATTTATTCAAATTTTTCTGTAAAAAATACGCTTTTTCCTTGGAGCAATTTCTTTCTTTAAAATTTTATAGTCATGTAAAAATAATTACTTGTTTGAATTTTTTTTGTATAGTATTATCTAGACATATTTTTGATGATGACAGAAAAACGATACTATTATCCTACCCTTTTTTCTGAAATCTTAAATTACTAGTCAGATTTTTCTCAACACGAAAAAGAATTATATGTCTTTAGAAGCGAGAAAGATGAAAGAAAGAAAATATTTCAAAAGAATTTTCGTGATTAACAAAATTTACTAGGAAACAATAACAACAACAAAAGGGGGAAAATGAAACTGTCATTGAATTGAATTGGATTTTATTTATCACTTATTTATTTATTATTATTATCACGATAAGCAATGAAGCAACAGCAAAAATACAACGGGTTCAAGAAACTACCTATTGGTAATTTCCTTCGTAATCTTGTTTTCGGTATTTGAATTTGCAATGTCAGGGTAAGAATAGTTTTTAGAAATTGTTTTTTTCTATGTTTGAGTTTTATATAATTAAATTACAGGATTAAAAATCAATTTTTCCTTCATATATCCCAATAAAACAGTTCTTAATTATTGCAGATTTCAGTCTTACAGTAATTTCATGCAGACAAAATTATGTTATTATGTTATTTGTAAATAATTTGTTTCGACAATGCATCGAATTCAGATATTTTGATTCATCGATGCTGATGCTCTTCCAACTGAACTCTCAAAGCTATTGTGATTAATTAAACGTCGTCTGTAACAATCTGCAAGCTATTTGAAGAAATGTTATTTTTTAAAGCTAAACTTTGCAGGAATATTAAATGCAGGAATATTAAACATGATGCTGTTAACTTGTAAAAAACGTGCATTGCTTAGAAATCATACGAAGCACAGTAATGAGTTCCTTTATAAAATTACTTTCCTCATTCTCGCTATTCGAGCGTAACATTTCTTGTTTTAAATGTTTACATATATTCTTGAATCTTTCAAGGCAGATGAATTCACATTCTTGTCATTCACTTCGCTTGCCATTATTTTAATTTGAACAAGCGTTTTAAGGTCAGTCAAGGTTGAAGAAAACATAAGGAAAAATGAAACCTAACAAAATAAGCTAAAAATAAAATGTGAAGCCAAATACCGGAAGGATCAGCGAAGCCTTACAAACGCGTGGCATATTTTGCAGTTTAGTACTAGTGTTCTAATGACACGAAATTATGCTGAGAGGCCTAAAAATTAATCTTTTGTATTACTTTATGTTATTTATCCTAGCTGCCAATCCAGATATTCTAGCACTTCAGAGTTCCCTTACGGAAACCCACTAGAAAATTCTGTAGTACCAGAATAGCTCTATGAACAAGAATACGCCTACTGTTGTCAAAGATCTTAAGCACCTACAGTGACAAAATGATATGCCTCAGCTATATCCCGAGTTTATTCAGGAATACCGCAGGAAATAAGAGTCCACGAGTTTCGTAGCAGGTTTCCTCGACCACCAACCACACAAAAAGACATTTGTATTAACACATTTTAAAGGTCTTAATCAGTTGACTCTAAATTGTTACAACCCCCCTCCCCGTCTTACCTGAAGCTCGAGCCCAAACTCATCAATGTCAGCAGAATTTAAAAATCCTCACGCTACGCCCATCAGTAGCCAACTGGCTAAGGTAATTAAACACTAGAAATTTGAGCTTGATTTGAACCCATACCAAAGAATATGTACTGTTAAGAAGGAAAACTTCGCAGAAGCAGAAGTGGCTCCCTTCCAACGAAAAGGGAAATAACTGCGCATGCGTGAAATATCTATCGCCAAAAAGCGCCAAAGCTCGAAGCTGAATGTCGAAGTTGGTTTGGACACGTTCGACCGTTACTTTTAGCAAGAGTTTAAACAAACAATAGGTTCTCTGGTTTCAAGTAGCGATATGGACAATGGAGGTTCAACAGCCAGTGAAAGTGAAACTTTACCTAATATTTCATCATTTCCGAGTTTAAATTATCGCGACAGGTCAAAGAACGATTCATCTTAACCCGTGTTCCTCAATTTCCTATACACGTCGCGGAAGGGGAAAATGTCGGCTAGGTACCAAAGAACCGGTACATCACAGAGGGGAAATTCTCGCCAACAGATTCCGTCGCCAAATCCCTTGGCGAATGTTCCCTTTTCTTTGTAGCGGCGTTGCAGACAAAGTGGTTTACATTAAGTCTATGGAGCCTTTCCTTCTTTACATAGAGGTTCTTTGCCCATACTTTCCCAAGCGTGGTTCGTGTTTCTACCCATGTGTAAAGTGATTACGAGCCAGCTTTTCTTAGAACGTCCACCACGAAGGCAACCCTCCTATTATCAAGATAATCCTTATATGTTTCTATGTATTCAAGTAACGTAACTTAACCACCATTTTATTCAGGGTAGCTGTTTATTTTAGATCCATCACTCATAGTCAAAGAATTTTTGAATTCATACATGAAAGAAGAAGACAAATGCAAAACTTTTATGCTTGGCAACGTTACGTGCGAATCACACAATTAGGTAATAAAAATATTTGAATTCCCTGCATAATATGCACCTTCTATTTGCGTAGCGAGTAAAATGCATAATGTGTTTGCATGATGAATAAAATACATCCCTGCATTTGCGTAATGAATAAAAATATATTAAAAGTGAATGTTTTCGAAGTGAGAGATTTTGAAATGGAAGATAGCAAACATTTTGTTAAGGCTTGGAATAATCTGGTACCATTTTTGTTAGTGTTTTATTTTGTAGACTATAGTCCTGTTAGAGAGAGAGAGAGGGGAGGGAGAGATGAATAATACCTGATCAGAATACACAAAGGAATGGTGAGGGTACAAATGTTGAGAATTTATTTTTCATTTTGTAGGAGCTGATATAAATGGGTGGGACGCTAGAATTTCACCATAGGCTGTGCAGGTATAGTCCCATCGCTCTAACCGTGCAGCTCTACACCAATTTTGACAGAGAACACCAGGGGTGGTCCTAGGGTTTCCTATCCTTTTCCCCCTACCATCAACCATTTGAGTAGACCTTCGACTCGCTATGTATTTTGAGTGCCGCCTTACCGCACACCCACTATACATTTGCAAACATCTATGCCTTCTCTTGGATTCAAACCTCTACCCGGCCTTTCTCAACTTGTACAGGAACAACATACGTTGCCAACAACAGCAACTGTTTGAGTTTCTTCCAGACTAATTACAGTCCTTCAGTATGTGTACCGATAAATTCCATGACACATGGTCATCAAATTCATTCCAAATTCGGTACATAATGTCCTCTATAATACCTGTAGTGCATGCGATCGCGAAATTCCTAAATGAATGTAGGCAATGTAGTATGTTAATGCTTCTTTTTTTTACAAATTCACAGATAAAGAAATCGTATAATGTAACAGCCATTAAACGGTTTGTCAAAGGAAGTAAATCATTGTCTTCATTTGCAAAAAACTTGGTCTAGTTGCGTGGAAACATTTGCATATTCCTGTTAAAAAGTGAGTCGCAGACTTTAACTCCGCCCTGCTTGTGTAAAATGTTATTGCCCCATTAGTACTGAGCTAGGATATTTATCAGTTTTCCAACATACTCAGAGACAAGACTCCAGTCACTATTGCTTCAGGATTGATGGAATGGCTTTCTGGGAGAAAAGGCGTCCTGTGTGAAAGGTTACTTTCTCGCATACTTTCGGAGAGTTACGCCGCTGCATGTCTCTTAAATCGTACAAGAAGTTCATGCTGAATAGCAATGACAGATTTGAACACCTCCATCTTGGAAACCGTCTTATAATGTAGTACTGCAGGAAACTTTTGTGAATCGAACGCCATGTTTTGGTTTCATAATTAATCTTGAAGTCTCAGAACTGGGTATAAGAATATATCTAACCGGGAAATAATTAAGCATTACTGTTTTCAAGCGTTTTATATTCGACTTAGATCCACAGTAAAATGGTTCATGACGCAAACAATATAAAGGCAAACTATAGTTTTCATTCTGAGAAAAACTTTCCTTCAATAAAACTCTGTCAACAACTGGCGATTTTTCTTCTCTCTCCATCTTGTTAGAGAGTTAAATATTTTAATGGAAATAATTTTCGTGTCAGTTATTCCCTGTAACAAGGAACTACATAAGGTCAGATAACAAAACACACACGCTGAAACAAATGAAAATCCTTAAAACATCCTTCGCGCTTGACTGAAAGGGTTAAGCATTGTAATTATTCTAAGTTTCAATCCACAGGCGTGCGTTGTGCTTTTTAAAATAAGCGGTTATTTGTCTAATGTTTTGGATCGTTTGTAAGTATTGAACTAAATATCTCGAAAGCGATGGGAATTCATCAGGTGCTTGAATTTTATTCCTCTCAAAAAGTCCTAAATATATATATTTATCAAAATAAATGCATCAATTGTTTTTATTGTTTTATTTCCTTAAAATGGAAGAATTCCAAAATAATTATTTAAAAAAGAATAAAAGTTTGAAAGCTTTTAGATTTTACATTACGTCCAAAGAGGCATTTTTTAATATTTTATGTGTTACCTTTATATATCAAATACCATGTTCTTCGCACTTAAACCATAAAATTCAATTCAACAGCAATATCGCAAAATAATTTTAAAATAAGCATATCTTTAGAATTTCCAGTGCACACTCTCGCGCGCTGGAGATAAATTTTTTTTTTCGTACGGTGTTGCCATTGCTCGCTTTGAAATCGTTGAATTTGTTAATCAAAAATTCTTTAAAGTGTTACAAAATATGAAATTGATAATAAAACAAATTCCATTCCAAATTTCAAATTAGAGCTTCCAGTTGACCATATTCATTGGAGAATTACGTTATTCAAAATTGGATGGCTCTAGGTACCGTTGTTTTATCACAATGCGAGAAACTTACTATATAAATTTATGCAGATTCGTCATTACTTAATTTCTTTAAATATAATGCAGGGCTGAAATATTTCGTGGCAACAGTTTGAAAAGTGAATCAACGTAGAAAGTGAAACGTGAAAGTGAACGCAGAAAGTGAAAGTCGACCAAAAATGCCAAAACGAAATTAATAGCTCTTCTGGGCTGATAAACACGTGTATATCACTGTATCAAAGTACTATATGGTGGTCTTGCAGTTAGTTGTGCATGTTTGCGCCTAAATATTGAACAGGTGTATGGAAAAATTCATAGAACATTATTTAGATGCTATCATAAAAGACATGACCCTAACAAAAAATGATCTGAAAGAGGGCTTATAAGCGAAACAGTCGACTAGAGTCCAGTCAAGTAAGAAAGAAGTTACTGTATTTATTTTTGTGATAAAAAAACGGTATCTAGTATATCAAATTTTGAATAACGTAATCCTCCACCGAATATGCTTATCTGGAAGCCCTAATTTGGAGTTTGTTTTATACAATATAAAGATGATATTTGTTTTATACAATACAACGCATAATGGATTTGTAAGGAAATCTGTTCCAATATGTGTAAGTCATTTAACTGTAGAGCTATCGATTTGACATACTGTTTGAAAATAAAAATTATATTCTGGATGTTTGTTTAAAGTGATAATTAGACATTAAATTTAATCGAACAGTGTTATTTATTATATCAGGAATAAAAGCTAATAATTCTCTTCAAAATCGGCATTTGGATGGTTAAATATTTAACTTCTGTTCAGTATATAACTCTAACTTAAATCATAATTAGTTACAGTTCAAATCAAATTTCTGAAGTGCTGAAAAGATTCGCGCAGGTAAAAACTTCGAAAACACCACATCAATTAATCGTTCATTGCAATTTTTATAACATAGAATAAAATCTAGAAAAGCAGCTTACATAAACAGCAACTGAAGCAAATGCATTTTTCTTAATAAGAATGTTTAAAGATAGTGAACAGATTTATTAGGTTAATGGTAACAGCGATAGAATGACTTATCAACCAACCTGTCAACCTGAAGCAAAATTGTCATAATATAAACGTTCCTTTTTCTTCTTCATTATTCTATTTATTAGTCTAAAGAACTGTTTTATTTACCTGTTAGTTCACGCATACCTAAATTCTATTAGTTTATGCATAGCTAAATTCTGAAATATGTAATGATACGTTTCTCATTTTTGATAATTTTGAACACATCTAATTACGCATCAGAATACTATGAAGCACAGAAGATGAATGTAAATACTCAGTGCAACGTTCTTCATGTGCATGTAATACGTCTACAAACATGTACTCATTTTTCCTTGCGACAGGAGCTCATAGGTAGATGGAATACAAGGGCAAAGGTAACCAACAAAGAATGGACCTAATTTCTGTTTACTACACAACAGGACTTAACGTTTCATCCTTATATTTTTATCAAGATCATCATGAAATAACATACGCAGTATTTCTTACATAAATTTTACTGTTATTCCAAAGGCAAAACGTAAGTTTTTCTGAAGGTATTATTAAGCACTAAAATGTTATCTAAATGTTACTGAATGTAATGTTTTACTTTTTTTTTAATAACAACTTAACTGATTGGTGAACTGGAACAAGTAGTAAATGCTTCTGCAATTTTTCAAATAACTTCGACAGTGTGCTACTGTAACATTTAAATGAATCACCATCTACACACAGATTGTATTTTGATACGCGTACCACGCACGTGCAGTGGACGGCTAATGAACGGTGCACGGCATCCCGTTACGGTCTGATAGCCAAGACATGCTGCCTGACCAAGCGACCAAGATATTGGTCACTTCGTGCAGACAGGAAATGCGAAGCAAGATTACATTACAGCAATCATTTTGGAGGAAGTCCGTGATTCGGATTCTTGTCGTTCTTTAATTTGGCGGGCGGGGTCTTTGTTTGGAGTTGCACAAAGGAATTCGGTTCACGTGTTCAAGCGCGAAAAGGAAGGGAAATCCCGTTGAGAAATCGGAAGCTGCATTGTCTAACAGGTCCAAGTTCAGATTTTAGTAGAGCGAACCCACTCAAGGAAGCTAAGACTGACATAGAGATGACGCGTTTAAGCAAGCAGCAGTGTATAGCTGAATGCGTAATGTCTACTAGGCCTAAAATGGGAAAAGAAATATCGCGTTTGTAAGTCTAGTCGGATGAATTGCGACTGTACTGAGGAATTGGTCAATTTCGGTGGTCACTAATGTGTGCTTATTTGCGAAGCCAGTGCTAAATGGCTGGGACACGAAGGCTTGTCGTTTGTGAAATAATTCAAATATCGTATTTACTCATATACTTTCCTCTCTAGCGTATTTCTTCTTTGCCATAATTAATATACTATTTAGAAACTTCTAATTTCTGACAAAAAGTGCGTGAACCACTAGAAAACTATACTGAGCAGGCAAAATAAATCTTACAGTAAGTAATTAGTAAATAGTATTAGAAACTAGTAAAGTTAAGCAATTTTGAAATACAAAATAATGTAATGTTAGTGCATCTGTTCACATGCGTTTCTCAGTATGCTATGTCTTTCATTCAAGACTTCCCATGGGATTTCAAAACATCAAATCGAATTTTTTTAGCACGGCGATCACTGACTCGCATACGGAAAGAAAACCAACCTCCCTTCGAGATTAGAAATGGTATTAAACGCGTAGTTTTGGCCCAGTAGCGACTGAGAAGTAAAACGGGCTTGAAAACTTGTATTTCGACCTGGGTTCGATTCCAGGCGAATGGGCTGCTGCATGGACGATTTTGTGACTTTCCCCACAGACGTAGATACGAACCAGATTTCCTTAGAAAATCCTCCGGAGAAAGATTTTCTGCCCTTCGCCTCTCGCGTTCATTTACCGTTATAAAATAAACTAAATAAAAAAACCGTGCAACTTAAGCCTCTCGATTTGAAGAGGTAAAATTAGTTACACAGGAGGAAAAACATGTGAGTAAATATAGTACAGGTTCGTTTAGATTAGGAGTTCTCAACCGGGGGGATACGGTCAGCCTTTTATACTCAGTTAAGTATTTAGTTATTGCTTATGAATATGCAATACAACTTTTATTAAAGTTTTAGTATTTGTCAACATTTTCTATGATTTTTTGTTTAATTTATAAAGCATGTTAAAAATAATCTAAATTTAAACGAATTTACACATTTTTCGAGTTTTGAAAAGAAGGAATAGAAGAATGATCTTCTAGCAATGGTGGAATGTGTGTCTGGGGCTTGAAAGGTTAAGAATCACTGACTTATGAATGTATTTAAGTTTAAGGAGGACATTTAAAGTGGGATTTTCTGGCTGTATCTTAAACAGCACTGGAATTAGTATACCTTTTCATGTATAAGTCGAGAAATTTTAGTACATTTTTTTTCCTAATGTATTTTAAGGATCGGCTTATATACGAATTAAAGTCGATTTAGAAATAATTCGATTACATATACGATGTTATAGACTAAATCATTGAAAATGTTATTTTTATTTTATTTCATACGAATATACAGTAATAATAAAATTTCTCAATATTGGCATCCAATTCAGAATCTTTCATCAATTCTCGAAAGTCTTTCTCAGCTACACACAAGGCTGTGTAAATGTCATTGCATTTCATTTTACCGCTAACATCGTTATCTTCTGTCTCGCCGATAATATCATATTCACTTCCGTCCACAGCATGGTTCGGGAAAAGTGATAAAGTTTGCTTTAAAACAAACAAAATATGCATTCTTTTTTGTCCGGTTATCTTTCTGTATGTAGTATAAAGGAAAAATTATAATTTTTACACGAAATTTGCACGGAAGAAATTTTTGGGACCGCTTGAGAATGATTACCACTATTAGGTTCGTTTGTAGAGACATTAGGATTTTTTTGAAGCAGGGGATATGAAAAATGAGCATTGCTCTCGCCAGGACTCGAACCACGGATCTCTCGAATACTCGTCGAGCGTACGGACCACTACACCGCGAAGACATGCAAAGAAGGCGGGCGAAATGACTTATGGATTCCCCCTTTTAAAGGACGAGTGGGGATTAGGGGATCAATCGTCAAATCCTGATGGTGGAGAATCATCATCCATCATCTTTTTTAATTCGGGCGCCAGTGTAGAGACATTAAGATTTTGATACTGAGAAAGATGAAAAATGAGCAATGCCCTCACCAGGACTCGAACCATGGACCTCTGGAATACGTGTCGAGCGTGCTGACCACTACACCACGAAGGCATAAGAAGAAGGCGTGAGAAATACCTTATATACTCCCCCTTTTTAAAGGGCGACTGTGTATTAGTAGACTCGATTCACCAAATCCCGGTGATGGAGAATCATCATACACCACCTTTTTTAGTTCGGGCGCCACTGTAGAGATATTAGGTATTTTTTTGAAGCAGGGGACATGGGATAAAGGAACAATGTCCGATCCTTCTTCGGGATTCGGACCACGGACCTCTCGAATACGCGTCGAACGTGCTGACCAATACACCACGAAGGCATGCAAAGAAGGCGAGATAAATACCTTATAGGTTTGTTTTATTTAATTACGGCAAACACTCAAAGGATATCTGCTTAATGGGGGTATGCCTTCGTGGAGGACTTTCTAAGGAAAACTGGCTGATTTACACGTGGGGAAAACGACAAAAACGCTCATTCAACTAGCCCATTCGCCGGGATTTACCACTATTAGGAGTCAAAATAAAATTTGTCTTACTATAGTAAAAGCAACCAATGATGCAGATGCTTTACAGTTGGAAGAAATGAGAAAGAGAAATTTATTGGCACAAAAATTGTCTTTTCATTCTATAATACTGTAACCCTTATTTATCGGATGCACACTGAAACTGATTTGGTATTCACCTCGTCTGATAGGTCTAGCTAAGTTAGATAACTGATTAGTAGAAATGTAAACAGAGTATTCTTTTAGGGCTATAAATATAATTTGGGGGCGAAAAATATTGAAAAAAATGAAGATATAAAATGAGGTTTTCGAAAACGTGGCCACGGATCTTATTTAATTAAACACTGATCCTAACATGCGAATTCAGTCGCAAATTTAAGGATCATATTTCTTAAAAATAAGGCAGCAAAATAATAGGAAAATGGTACAGTTCGTAAGCGAGAGGCATTTTCAAATATGACGTCTATTTCTGATAGTGGTTTCGAAGAACAGCAATTATAATTTTTAAAATATTCATTATTTTTGTAGATACTGTCAGTCGTTACGCTTCAGCAGTAGATAAGCAACAATCGGCTGAAACGTAAATAACTATATATTCAAAACTTTGACCAAGCTAGTTATCTGGTGAACATCGTCGATGAATTTCTCTTTCCTTTTAGTAAAGTTATAAAAGGGAGAAAAGTAAAATATCATTCGTTATAAGGTTGTTATAAATAAGATTTATAAACATTCAAACACTATTAGAACAACATATATTCATATCGTATGAATACGGTAACAAAATCAAATAATATTCTTGCTTGGTATTTCTACAAATATTGTCCGAAGGAAAATAATAATTATTAAAGTATTCGTAATAATACAAAAATATTTACTAAAATTTTGGTTCTGATTTACATTAATTTAAATAATGTTTACGTAAGACATATAATATGCCTTCTTAGTGAAGAATCGGTAATTGCAGGAATTAGTAAATGTAAAAGTTTCAGAAAACATTCAAAAATATGAAAAAATAGTCTACTGGCACAGGAATTAAAAAATAAAAACGCAATACTCAATTAGCCAGTTCTATTGACAATTCACTTCTCATTTTATCTAAGAAAATAATCATGCAGAATTTTAAAATAAATAATTAATTCGTCTATATGAGAACTCCGTACGAAACAGGACGCTGATTTTTAATTACCTTAAATTCGTAAAAAATGCTTTTAGTATGCAAACTGCTTTAAGATACTTAAAAAAAATTAAACAGGCTGATATTTTGACTACAGTATATGTGACGAGTATTTGTAAGTGAATGTTTATATACAGATTATCAACAGAAATGTAAGGCATTTGAAAAGTTTTGAACACCTAAAATTAATATTAGCTTTTCGTATACGAATGGCTTTGAAACTTTTTTGAAAAACACGTGCTGTAAAACACTTAGTTGTTTGAAAATAATATTTAAAAACATGACACAACCTGAAAACTTTAGATTACAGTCTAACATTTCGAAGAATTAAAATACGTTAAAAGCACTTAAAAATATTAAAACAATCACACAAATATTTCTTTTCTCTTCTTATATAAAAATACTACCAATTGTTGTCAATTGATAGAACTAAATCTTTATCGTCGAAGCGAATTTAAAACTCATTTGCAAAAGAATTTCGTTGTTAAAAGATGCGGCATTTATTTCTATATTAAGACTAGGTGTTTCTTTTTATATTATTGTTCGAGAAGTTTCTCTTACGATGGGACCGTTAATTAACCGACAATAGCTTAAGACGTTAACACTGATGGCATGAAACTCATCTCGTAATAAGATACGGCTATCCCATCTTAGTAATATTTGATAAAGAAAAAATCTTAATGGAAATAGTAATGGCTTACCCATTCCAGGTCTCAGCTAATAGAATTAATGAGCACTTAATAAGTTCCAGTCATAAATCAATCATCGAATTTCAGCAGTAATGAAAACCGCTTGCCAACTACGAATAGTAATGACGGCTGGAGACGTATACAAACAAAGACCTGAGCTTGGAGTGAGCGTTAATGGGCTGTTTCATGAACACCGGATCACATTCCATTCTCGAGTTCTTTCTCACTACTATGTGTCGATTTGTAATACACAATGGTTTCCGCATTCCCGCAGCGTTTGATTGAAATGGAAAATACTGCTGTAAATAGCTTTGAAAAGAAAATTTTATAACTTTTCCCATAACGAACACCTTCACCCTTTTCCACTTCAGAAATCAGTGGAAAACTATAATTATTTTGTAATAGGTAACATTGTTGCGAGCTGTAGAAAGTATGGAATTAATGTAATATTGAGGACATAATATTCTGAAAAACCTTTTTATTCGATTAATAAAATGTCTTGCGACAGAAAAATAAAAATACAAATATTAATTTTTTTTGGCAGGTTAGTTGGAATGATATATTTTTTTATTGAGGTTGCGCTTTCTAAAGATGATTCTATAGTACTTATCACTTTTTAGATTTCCAGAAGTTATTCCCATCAAAAATGTTTTCTTTTTCTCCTCATTTGTTTTATGATATAAAAAAATAAAACGAATTTTAATAAGATTAATAAATTTCTCAAGGTGATGAATAAAATAATATTTACACAAGGTATTCGTCGAAAGAGAATCTGAGATCTCTAAGCAAAAAAAATTTAAAATCTTCTTTATATGCTACACAAAACTTAATTTCTAAGACAATAATCTATGATTCAATACAATTTAAGTCTTCTGTGATGTTGCTAGAGTTAAAAATTTTAACAATCCGGGATGTTCAGTGATGATATGTAGTCATATTTTCAGAAATACTCTCATTTTCAAAAATGGACGTCTTACGCGGGTAATTAAAATTTCATCGCATATTTATTTACAATATTCAAATTATTTAATATTAAATTAAACGAGATTTAATAGACACTAAAAAATAGAAAGATTTAAAAATTTGTAGTCTCACTGTTTACGAAAATATATATATATATCTGTTGTAACTTGACACTAAGCTGTCGTTTAGACATATTTATTAGCAAAACTTGTCTTATACCTAACAAATTATCTGTAAATAAGCTTTGCTTGCAATAATACACATATTAATTCACGTATCAAATTTTGGCCACGAACCATTTCAGAAAACTTAACAGCACTTTATTCTGCAGTATCCTTAGAACAAAAGACTTCTAATAATTCAAAAAACTTACACAAATATGAAAACCAATCAGATACAGCAAAAATTTCATCTAATTGGCAATTACAGTTAGCATTTAATTATAAAACCCCATCACATTTTTTGTTAGAATAAATGTCACTTTTGCATTATGAAACTCGGCAACGTCAAAAACAAACGAGAGCCAAACGATATGTATTGGCGAGAGCGGATTCTACCTATATTTTGATGCACAAGTCCCAAGAAGATTTTGTATTTGCGTTATACTTAAGCTTCATTCTTTTTCAGCCACGTTACCTTCTTTTTTGGAATGTACTCCTGCTATTGCCTAATAGGGAAGCATAAAGATAGTTATAAATGAGTCTCTTGTAATTTTTTTTCAAACCTTCAATTTAAATTTTAGTGAAGACTGTTAATTTTTATTTGTGTTCTATTTGAGTTAAGCAAACGTTTTAACGTGTTAAGTAAAGATTTCATAGTTATTCTAACTAATGATTGTTTAATGAAACTGTGCTCAATAAAGGATAGTATACTTAAACGTCTTAACTGTGTTAAATGTACGAAATATCAATTTTAACATTTGCATTCTAAATTATTCACACGTATACTATTTTATTAAAGATAACTCCAAAACAGCTTGAAACGATCTTAATCGTTTGGATTATTGCAACATTCTATAACAATGATATAAATAGTTTTTATTTACTCGCTAAGTTCGTTTTAAAATATTGGAATTTTTAACTGTACTATATTTATATATAATAATATCTGAATTGCATCATATATGCATACTCGATTAACATAAGAGAATGTAATGCTTTCTGGAGAAGAAAAATACTAACTAAAGTCTGAGACTGTTTCAGCGAGAAAGATAATCAGTTTCTGAAGTAAATTGTGAAATGAACAACTTGGTGCAAATGTAATTAATGTTTGTGTATTGTGTGCATAGGTGCTTTTATGTTAACAAAATTATAAAATATATATATATCAGGACGTGTTTATAAAGGAATCACAATCAAGCCTAGTATTAATGTTTAGAATCAATTACTACACAAGTTAAATAACAAATTCATAAAAAAACAGTATCTTTTCTAGAATGAATATTTTGTGCTAATTCGTTAACATCTCACTTCTGAGATTTTTAAAGAAGAAATTAAATATAGAATAAGGAATGCTATGTCAGAAAATCTTTGTAATGGAAATTAATTGTTCTCAGTACATTATTAAGCTGCGTCACAGCTCGAGAATTTAAATTATATTTTTCAGCTGGTTAAAGGATGAAATTGATTATTCCAGTTTTATAAAAGCTATATGTAGAGCAATATTTTAAAGCTGAAATGTTGAAGCAATTCCAATTATTACATTAAGTAGTTGTTTTTGTAATATTGTTTAGCTTTGTGGCATTTGCCAGTTCATTTTTATATTATATAATCGTATTATGCTTTCCTGACACACCCACATTTGTTTTTTTTCTCATTCACAAGTACCGCCATTTTATTATTTCAGGCTGCCTTTCGTCCATTAATGCAATGGCAATTTTAAAGCAGTTTACATTTTTAATACTTATTAAACTTGTTGAAGTCAACCTATCCATGTAAATTAAACTTAAAATAATTCAAAATTAACCAAAATGGAGTTCCTTTTAAGACATAAGATACTAGCATTAAAAGAAAAAGAGATGCAATCCACAATTATTGAGATAAAATGTATTATTAAAGCAGTTTTATAACTTACGTCATGTTAAAAAATTTATATGTCATCTTCTTAGATTCATACCAAATAATCTTTGCTACTATTCCTGAGGAAGATATTTAATATGCAATTACGCAACGGTTGCTGAATTCAAATTTTATCAACAAATTATTATTATTCAACCAATAACTATTATTCATGCTTAAGCGACAGAAAGTACATTTATATATATATCCCTTCTGATGGAGATTAATATCTTTACTCTTGAACAATAGTCTTCGGTTTAAACGATACTTTTCTGCCTCAGTGGTTTTTCTGCTGAATATACGTATGATGGGAATCACTGTTTACAGAAATCGCCTGAAACAGGAAGAAAGAACTGAAAAGCATTCTTTAGCTAAGTTGTATTGTATTATCTGTAATGAATTATATAATTATACTGACTATCAAGTAATGGATATACATCAACAAAATTAAGTATGGATGTCCTTGATAACCGTTTCAGTCAATGTCACAACTGTTTAATTTTCAAGAAGTTCGTGGAGGCCAAAGCAATTGAAATCTTTTTTTCCCCTACTTAAGGTTATCTTAAATATATCCTTCTTGAAAAAATCAAATTCCGCAGCTGCACTACCTAACAATTTATTTTTTATGCGACTCGAAAACAGATTCTTTTGAAATCTTCATTTAGTTGGTAATGTTGACATTGTCAGGAAATATTGCTCCTCCTGTCTCCAGTCCATCATTTCAGTCACAAATCTTCAAAGATATTCAATTTAGTCATTTCGCTTTGAGACGGACAGCTGTGCGAACATAGTTTCACTTATTTAATTCGATATTTTAATTCATATCTCTCTGAAAATTACTTTTGTTTCACGACATCAGTACGATTTTTATCACAATTAATTATATTATTAAATTATTGACTGACGCCTCATATTTAGAATTAGTAAGATACGCAATAATTTGAAAAAAAGTCTGTAAAAATCTGTAATATATAATCCAGAAATATTGGAAACTTTACTTTCACGTTGTGTACACAAATATATAACACATGAATATATGTAATAATATATCCCTATATATTATTTTATTTTATCACTAACTCTAATGTACAGATATCTATCACAAATATATATATAAAGAGTGTTTATCGACATATGAGAAAGTACTGATGTGGTTGCAAATAAAGAGGCGATTCATATTGCAAGCAACGGACATAAAAGTAGGTGTCAATAAATATGCAATCCAAAAATAAAGAATGAGCAACAATTTTACAAGAGTAAAGAAAACTGCACGTAATTGGAGACAAATATATCAAGCTATTATTTTTCGATACGTAATATAAAATAATAACCAACATCATACTGGAAATAACAAATTAAAGCAAAACGTACCCTTCTTTTGAAGACAAACTACACATACAAATTGGCATAAAAGAAAGATGGTTGAAAATACCGATGGCCTGATAATTCGATTTTTTAGTAGAGAATATATCCACTTTGAACTGTGATAGAAAAATCACGAATCGCGATATGCTGATGATGTAGGATTGGTCCATTGCTCTTTAAATCATATATGAAATATTTCTTGCTTTACAGAAAAAGATTGCGACTCGCAGTTCCTTTCCCCATAATTTTCATAGTACTCAATGAGACTGAGGACGAGATAACTTGGATACCACTCAGTTCGATTGATAACTTCACTTTCCAAGATATTATCCGCTACTCTGGTTCAAAAAGACGAGGCATGATCATCGATAAAAGGGCATCTGTCGCCAGAAGCACCACGGAACAAGCGAACACGGCGTTCTATAAATCCTTCACTATAACGTTAGAATGTCCCTGTGCTACTCTTCAGCCCCACTACGTCTGTCAATCAAGTTTTCGCTTACACAGTTACCTCAACATGACCAAAGCGATACTTTTATTGTATACATGTTTGCGAGTGCACCTTACCACTTTCATGCTAAAGGAATTGATTTCTGGTATAAGACTGCAGATTGGATTGACTCTCAGCAGAAGACAAGATACTGACCATTTTTACATCTTCTAATTTGAGCGCATGCAATACCCGTACAAATTCATGTGCTTTCCAGATAGCGCCACACAAATGACTGGTGCTCAGATTCGTATAATTCAGTTGATGAGCCAGAATTCGGTGGGATAATCTCCTTTTTATACTAAAACACAGCTAACTTGTAAGCTGATTGGTTTGTGTCGTGTCGACTGCACGGACTTTCTTACAATATTAGGGAAAAGGCAGTCCCTTGCAGTACATTTGAAGTGACCGAAACTCATTTCAACTAGAGCAAACGCTAGCATTTCATGAGATTACTACTTGTTTCGAAATATTGACCAGTGGACTTTAACTTTTCTCCAACTATCTATAATTCTTTTAAGTCCAAAATCATTCACAGGATATTTAAGGTATGACGAAAATTTTACTTTTATGTGTTTGTAAGGTGTTATGTTACTTAACCAGTTACTATGATTTGAGCTTTACTATTACATCTCCTTTTTGTAGACCTCATTTGAATGCAAATTAGGTATTGCATTTTTAAGCTGAGGGTTTTGAATGTTTAGAATTAGTGTTTATTGGCCTCATCTTGTTGTTACTTTCATTTTTTTCAGCTCTACAACTTTATTCCGGCTTTAGCATCTTGCTAGTCGACGTTTAAAATATGCGCCGATAATAATCTTGAGTCAGCTTAAGTAGTCTATTGTTTGTGTAGTCTCAGACTACGTTACTTACATTGGAATTTAACTTTGTCTGATGTTAACTGAAATATCCGCAAGTAGTGGAGGTTCGTCTATCTCACAGGCAGGGCTTTCTGCTCATTTAAGGGTTAACTAAAAGGTTTATTTTAACCTTCTGAAAACGTGCCATTGCTTCAGACTACAATTCATTGCTTCATATTTGCGATAACAGTCTAGTAGAGTTTGCAAGACATTAACACAGCATCTAGATACAGCAGAGCTTTACGTGCTTATTCTTCCATGCTCATGATTTTTGATAAAAGCAATTCATCCGCAATGCTAATTTCCGTTTAATTTATTTTCGAGTTACAGAGGGATCTCTGAAGGAAAGAATCGGAAATTTACACATTTACTAGCTTTCTATTGCCCATATTTTAACTGTGCAAATCACAATAAGTTGATTCGTTGAAGTCTACCGCGGTAACTTTGCATACTGATCAGCTTTAAATTTGGGGCAAAAGTACGCCATGTTATAAGGAATAAAGTTTGAAATACAATCAGTCATATCACTAGTAATTTAAATGCATTTACATTTCCTCCTTATGACTTTTTAGTAATACTTTTTTCCCTATAGCTTAGTTTCTTTTGCAAGAATACATTATCTAACAGCATACAATACGCATGTTAATGGTTGTTAATGTTACTGGAAATTCGTTTGATCAACAGAAGGTAGTTGAAACTTACGCGTTTATGTAATCGAAAGTTATACGTAAATATCTGACAGCAAGTGAACGATTTAGAATTCTCACATGTTATTAAAAAAGACATCTTAATTACCAATGGATAATTAAATTTCACGTCATACGCTCTTTTAAATGTTTACTTGAAATAAAATGCAGGTATACCATTATGTGAGTTCTACAATATAAACTCTGATGAAATGAAACAAACAAAATGCACCGAAATGCGATCTATTATGTTATTATCTCGCCTAACTCCGTACAGAAGAGATAAAAAAAATCCATAAGAGGTAAAATTATCGAATTAAATTCTTAGTTTCTCACCGATATTCTGTGAACTGAAGTCGTGATTTCTGATTTCGTCTTTCTTCAGGAAAACAAAAACAATTCATTTCCTTTTATTTGAACTTGGTTTTCTAAACGCTGCGAGTGATATTTACACAGCTTCTATGGCAATCTATTCCAAAATCACGAGACCGTTATACGTTGTCTCTCACGCATGGCAAAGCGAAAGGAATTTGCACAGGAAAAAAGTAAGTAAAAAAAAATGATGGCTGAAGAAATTTGTTGAAAGCAACTAATTTTCTCCTTTTCATAGGAATATCAATAGTTCGAAGAGAGGAATGGAACAGGTCATGTAAAAGCTGATCGAAGTTTTATTATAGCAATGAACGAATCATTTGTGATGAATCGAATGCGTTCAACCTGTCAGTTCACAATCAGATATTAACGCCCTTACCGTTGTAGTGTGAGGATGAACTTCACTGAAGCGAGGAACAAACACGGTAAAAATAAAGCTATGTAGGCATATTTTGTTCAGGTTTGTACACTGTGTTCTTTAAATTCTGTGTACGCCAAAAGGAAGGCTACATTGCTTTTCTTCAAGTGATTTAGAAATTAACGTTGATATGTGAATACTGTAATCATATGGCTGAAAAATAAATTTGAGAAGATATCCAGACACTCTTTATAGTTATAATACGTATGTAGTAGACTGTTGTTAAACGGAATTTGGATACGAGAATGTTTAGATTACAAGATAAAAAATGGTTATTGATTATTGAAAAATCATGAATTTCCTGGACAATATGTCCCAGTATTATTTGTTTGTTTGTTTTGTCTCGTTTCAGTTGCAGGTATTGGAACTCAATACCGTCCTAAGTAAAGCCGCGTCTGCATTTTTAAATACTAAATGTCTCAAAATGTTTTATTAATCACGAATTAAATTGCACAATTTTAAGCACAATATAATGTTTAATGTTCCGCATAAATTATTTTAATAAGGATAGACTTTTGGAGATGAAATATCAAACGCCACCACACAGCAGCACTTGTTTTGATCACGTAAAATATTTACATACGTAAGCTATTTTTGTACTAAGGACATATGAAGCCATGTCTACGTTACTAAATTCGTTTGAAGCGTTTCTGAGCCAGATTTATTAATTAAATATCCAATCAGAATTCAAAGCACGCATTTTTATGGTGGACAGATTCGCTCTGAATTCACAAGGTGATAGACAGATCCTTGTAGATAGCAGGCAAGTGATGTGAAACTTTGGGGCCCCTCAAGCAAATCACCGGGACAGAGCGTTAAAAAAAAGGTCTTGCAGGTGAGCTTAGAAGTCTGAGGATTCATCACCGAAAACGAGTTCACGTAGAGTTCGTAAACATACTGCCTGAAGTAAATTAAATTTAGTAGTGTAATGAAGTGTAAGAATTATCGATGCAGGACAGAAGATTTAGAAATAAAAAAGGACCGCATATTTAGAACTACTTGCATGCTGTCCACCTTTTAGGCTTGTTTAAAGAATAAATGATCAACGAAAATATTCTAATTCTGATATAAAAGTAAATAAAAGCTCTTAAAATTTAACAAAAATAAAAATTCTGTACTTTAAACAAAGCCATAAAACTACAAAATATTCCGTTAGTTCTGAATAAATGAAATTAAATATTAAATCAAAGAGGAGATATGATTAATAGTTTGTTGTAACTAACCAGTAGAACTCTGCTGCCCAGATGGGAAAGTGGTTAGTGACTCCGACTTCCTTACCGAAGGGCTCGGGATCGGATTCCGGAGAAGGCATGGATGTAAATTGTCTATCCCTTCCTAAGATGCGACGGTTGCCCACTCACTAGGTTCCTCCAATAAGAAAGTGACCACCGCTTGCGGCCTTAGTAGTGACCAAAACCTATAATGGCCCGCCATTGGACGAGGTGGAGGGGGAAAATCTAGTAGAACTGAAGACCATTGTAACTTTTATCAATTACATTTCTGATTCATGAGTATGTGATTAATGCATTCCTGAGTCACATGAGTGTATTAATTACACGTCAAACGCTTGTTTTGTGTCTTCTTCGTTTACTTTTGTATTAATACACAGATTATTTCCATCATACTAATAACGGAATGAAAATTTATTACGTATTGCTAATTCGCAATAAATAATAATAAAGGCATATGCTTTTATCGTTGTCCTTTATCAGACTTGTAAAAGGCGTAACTCTGAATTGCTAACACGGGTAACGGAGTTGATTTAACAATACAGGGTAATTTAATTTCCCCTAAAAAATAAAATAAAAATGAAACTAAAAAATAAATAAGAAAAAGCATTTTCGTGTGTATTTGGAATTTACGTATTGGTGTATATCGTCAGCTTCAGAGTGCTCTTCTTGTGCGAATATACATTTATTTGCATGACATTTCCATTTCTAGAGCAAGCCTGAAACTCATTTTCCTGAATGCTATTGAGAATTTATCTCACATTCTTTCGATGCCGGATGTATTAGAAAAGACTTGTCCCATCAGGACAATATTTAATTGTGGAAATAGTTAAAAATGATAGAGTTAAGATAAACAGGCTGGTCCATCTTACTGCGTAATTGCATTTTTAGCCAATCTCTCATAAGCAGCGCATTGTGACTCTAAATGAAAGGTTGAAATTTCTAAGGAATATTTACTTGAATTTAAATGAATGAATCAGTTTTACTTTCCTTAAATCCTTGAATTTAAATCAGTTTAACTATCATGTAATGCTGTTGTTGTCATTGAAACTCAGTCTCCCGTGAGAAGATTTGTGCACCCTATTATGGTCAGAGAACTCAGGCACCATAATAGTACCAGTTACAATTTTGCTCAGTATCGAATTCGGATTGCTATATCTCAGTGAATTGTATTCTGAGGGCCTAATATCCCTTTCCCCCACCACTGAAACTCTCCAGTATACTTCCGGAAAGAAGGGTTTTAAAGAACGCTTATTGAGTGTTAAAACTACAAAACACAGATATCTTTGCTATATTTATAATTCGAACTCTAGTCCATAAGCGAGTGCTTTTGCTAACCACCATATCGATAAAGCAGCAACGAGTGCAATAACTGCAAAGAAAGTAATTTAGAACATATGAGCTGAACGAAAAATTCCGTATTTTATCTGTTTATATGTAAATTATTTTCATTTCTTGGAAGGTTCTATATTATATTTTTGTAAAAAGCTGGGATTCAGCAGAAATTCTAATTCATAATTTCTACAAAGCTGGCAAAAACTTTGGATTCTTTCTGTTTGAAGCGAAGTACTTGGAACATAATTTTCTGTAAAGTAACATTTTACCAAACAAGCATTATTCGCAAGCGAATATAACTTTATTATGGCTCCCTTTTACATTATTTAAAAACTCCTTTTTTATTTTTTGTAGCATTGACCTAATTTGAAACTCAACTGAACTAATTTCAAACTCACCAAAACATCTGAAGATAATAACTGAATAAAAATAAATATTCAATTTATAAAACCAACTAAAAAGGAGTTTGAGCTGAATTATTTAAAAGAAAACATTCATTACACGCTTTATATTCAGTATCGCTTAGCTGTGAATAGATTAAATAAAAAAAAACACAACAAAATTATTTTTTGCAATAAAAAATTACATACAGTGCTAGATAAAATTTATTAATTAGCGAGAAAGGATTGCGTTATGCAGTATTTCTTTCAATAAATAACGAATAAATAACGAATAAATGAAGAGAGACGCTTTCCGTAAATCGGACATAATGTAAAAAATAACAAATTTGGATTCTTTGTTCTTTTTTTTTTCTGGTAGCTTCACGCACCAGTAAATTCGATATCCACTGGTGAACTTGTTCAAGTTAACGAACACGGACTTATCTCCAAAGTGCTTGAAAGAATTAGAAAAACAAAACAAAAAACTACAAACTTCCTTTTCTTTTACACTTTTTTCGGAAATCGAATTTTACAAGCAAAGAGTCAAAGACCGGCTACTAAGGGTATTCATTCGTGGAGATTAATGTCTCATGTTTTTTAAATAGCAATGAAGCTTAAATAAGCAAGCAGTATTCCGTAATGCTGGAATGACACACAGTTGTGCTCTGTTAATAAAGCGGGAGCACTTTTGTTTTATCATTCATCATATCGTATACCATGTCCACAAGAATCCTTACCTGGCCTTTATTTACACTACTGCTGTCGTAGATATGCATTGCCAATTAAATATGTTTTCAAATGACGCAAATATTTATGTTTCTCCATTTTTGAATTTAAAAAAATTAATTTTGTAAACACTGAACGAAGTTTAATTTTTTATACTTTCCACTAGGTCCTATAATTATAGTTAAAAAACTATATTCATAATAAAAAAGAAAATGCAGAAAGTACGACTCCCGTGCGGCAAAAATTGACAAAGGTGTATCATTTTAAATTTAGAAATTGCATCCAAGGGCCACATATACAAGTATCCCCAAATGGTAGAGTGATTAAGACCTTTGAATACAGGAAGATCAGCCCGGGTTCGTTACCTTGCTAATACGTTAGTTGCATCTTTGGTTTGTGTGGCTTTCCCCATATGTAACCTTAATACGAACCAGAATGCCTTACAAAGTTCTCCAAGAAGGCATCCTCCCTGTTAGGTTGATGGTTTTGCCATATTCAAATTACTTAACCAAGGATCGTACACAAATTGAAGGAAGAAATATTTGCCTTTGTAAGCAACTAAAAATAAAATATCGTTTTAGAAAAGGGTCTGTGATGTTAAGAGAAAAGCAAATATACGAATATATATTTCGAATATATATGTTAATAGACGAACATATACTATTTCTCAACCTAGATTCCAGTAAGCTTTATTTTAATCTCAAGGTTCCAGCAGTTATTTTCTCCGTCTAGTAACCTTTTTTAAAGATTCCAACAATGTTAAAGAAGCTGGTATAATTTGGCAAAGGAAATGTAATGATTCGTACAAAAGTTTAATTTTAAATTTCATTCTCATCAAAATGAAATGTTAACAAAATGAGTGCTAACGCAACTATAAATTAACTATATAAATAACTATAAAAGTCTTATCTATACCGGCTAGACATGTTTTCTCGTAACGATTATACATACAGTTATCTTCCAATTTTATGCATTCTAAATGATCACTTTTGCTTCCACCTTTTCCAATAATCAACCCGTTACTGACCCAAGCGAATCTCGGGTTAAGGATTCACCGAGGTCGTAGCAGTGTCACAACATCTTGACCCATGAACCAGTTTTTTCTCTTCAGAGTAAGTATGCCTTCAGCTGTAGTCAAGATCATTGGAAAAGGAAGACAGAATGATTATTTCAATCAGTGGCCGAAGCTGTTGATGGTGGCATAACTTTCCCACGATTCTTTCATGTATCGTCCGGTCTGATTCAGTTACTGTATCATTTTCTTTTGTTCTCTTACTTCGATCATTGGACTTGACAAATTGCTTTGCTGATAGTTCCGAACCATTTGAATTCAAAGAGGGTAGTACAACGATTCGGTCCATTCGAGAAAACAGTTTCCGGCGTATTAGTATCAGATTAAACCAGATCATTTAAATTTTCTTTTTGATACCTGCTGAGCCATGAAATAGGAATAATATATTTGATATTTCTGGTATTTTTTTAATAGTAATCAATACCTAGAGCATAAAAGCGTGCGAAATGGAGTATTTACACATGAATAACGGCAGTAAAGGGAATTTAAACTACATTCAAAGAAAAGTAATTCGAAAAATAGTGCGTTACTGATTATAATTTTACATCAGCATTATGTCGAAAGTTAAAATGAAACTGCAAGAAATATCTGAACTAAAATTCATTCGAAATACTTAGAAAAGGTAATTTTATCGGAACTTTTCAATTAATGTTTTTGTTTGTTTGTAATGTTGCGAAGCTAAAATATGTACTTAGTTTACTACTGTACAATAAATTAGTCTATTACTTGTAGCTTTCTCTATGTTCAAACGTCTTCCATCATGCTACCAACTATAGTGTGGGAAACCTAAACTCTGTCATTGTAATTAAGCATATTTTGCCTCTTATTTCTTTTATAAAGCAATATATAAGTAATTAAAGCATCTCTTCCATCTGCTTTTGTAGTGCAGTGGTTAGAATACCTAACCACTGCACTGGGATATCAAGGTATCTCCGCTCACTGGGATATCAAGGTATGATCTTGAGTGAAAATGTGTTTTATTTTGAAACATTTCTTGTTCTTAAACTTTTCATGTTCTGCATAAATAAATCTGCATAATAAATTTTAAAAATAATAATAATAAATTTTAAAGTTATGCTGAAGAACATTTATTTAAAATTAAGAATATTTATCTAGTATCTAACTGTTATGGAAATGATTTATGCATTGTTTTAAATTGAAGAATATTAAATTCGAATTTTGTTTGCTGATCAAAAGCTACGAGATTTCTTGAAGTGTTATATTTCACAGCCTTGAAACATTAAAAACTGACATTCTTAATATATTTCAGAAAATTAATTTATTAAAATTTATTAATGTAACATTGTTAATGTCTTAATACATAATTAGTATACTTAAAATATCATGCAAAAGATTTCTATAAATATTAAATTCAGAAATACTAATTACGTGTTAGTAGATTTTTAGAATGACAGAGTTTATGAATGAACTTAATCCATTGAGCCTTTAAACAGGGCTGCGCAATCCGTCAATCACGACTTTTCGATCAGTCGCAGGCACATTTAAAATTAATTACAAAAAGAAGACTTCATATTATAATCTAACACGTCGAAGGGTTTCCCATTTAAGTTTCAAAATATTTTCGATTAAATTTAAACATCTGAAAATTTTAAGCTGAGTGATTAAGATAAGCCTACTAATTTAAAAACTGAAGATATAAAATCTTATATTGCAAATCAGCTGAATAAAATGGCAAACCAAGAAATGGAAAGATAACTTCCTATGATATTATTTCGTTGTAATGAATGCCAAACTTGGGTTCAAGCGGATATTAATTTTATAAAGTTTAAAATTTGCGCTACGAAAAATATTGGAAATAATAATAAATTATAGTAAGAGTTTGCCGTCTTTTTGGAAATACTTTTTGGAGTCATTATATCATTTAAATTTCTCTAATGTAGTTAAAGAACAGAAACATATTTTTATTTGCATGTATATTTATGTCCAAAATTATCCGTACGTACATGAAAATCACAGATATATGAATTTGTGTTGAATGATACTGAACACATAAACACTAGAGATAAAAATTAAGAGCAGTGCATATGATATAAAACTATAGAATGAAAAAATTGGTAATACTATGTTTCAAGGAAATTTCAAAAAGATGAAAATTATAGCTTATGAAGTTACAAGCTTATGAAGAATGTGATCTGTCCTGACTTGTACACACATATCTCAGTGTACTTTCATGCTGGCAATAACGTTGTTCATCAGAGTTTGAGAAACTAAGTTCTACATCTAGTCGCATAAGTCGGGTGGAAACCAGAATATTTTGCTGGCCGCGGATTCGTCAACGAGGTTTGCTTAATGTTTATATGCATTATCGTCCATAAATAAAAAGTCAGATGCATATTCACCTCTGAAAATATCTATGGTTCTAAGATCTTATCCGATATATCTGCCTGCTGTTGAAATTTTGTAGGAGAGCGCGTTCATCGATCATTATCCATTCCCTAGCATTAAACCTGCATTGCAGAAACTGGCACGTTCCTTAATGTTCGAAGGATAATTTCACGTTCAAGGCTCCCTCCAGATGTAAACAGGCTTAGAATAAAATGTTAAACTAAACCTCGACACATCATTAAAGAGAACATGGGACTACTAGGGTTCACTTCAGTTCAGATGGCCTTCGTACCAATTAATGCGATATTTCTTTTGTTGTGAAACACACATCCTAGGTCGTCTGGAATAAAGGTCTAAGTTTTCTGTACACAGTTTGCAGCGATACAAAATTTCATTGGCAGGTGCAAGCTCTTAAGGTAATTGCTAAGCAGACTTCCTGTTAAGATGGGCTGTTATTGTCAGGTTTCGATCTTGAGAAGAGTTATTATTAGTTTACAAGACTGTTTTATCATCAGGTTAGAGTTTTGAAATTACTTCCATAACGTCCAGACTGTCTGTCTTAAAGTATTCACGCATTTTACTGCTTCCATGACTGTCTGCCCTGCTTCTAAACATCCGATGATTCGCCGCTACATAGATTCATCCAAATGATACTTTAGAGCCATAATAAACTGTTTTGAGCCCTTACACACTGAAATTAAACATTCTATTGCAAAAATCAACTCAGATATTCATTTTGTACTGTTTCATCGACGAATAAAGCAACGCCTTGAGAAACCGTTTTGATTGAATAATGCTAATTAGGGCTATTTTTCTTGCATTCCCTGCAAAAATGAATTACTTCGATTTGATATTTTATGAAATATCATAATTTTCGTGTACGTAAAGCTAAATATGGGCATGAGTGTATTTTGGAATCCAAAATACAGAAAAACTTGCTATTTCCAGTGAAGGTATTCTTCGTTGATGAACTTGCCGTCTCAGTAGAGTAACTTTTCACGGCGAGATGAATCAGAACACCGTGACAATCTTCAAGGCCGTAACCTTTCATCTTTTGTTCCAGAATAGAATGCTTCAATTTTCTATGAATACTACTAACTCTTATCACTGTGTCACATCGCTGATGACAAATGAGTTTTTTGAAATCTTTTAAGAACTCTATTCATTAGGTGAAGTTAAATTTATCTACCTTGTCGCCTATGCGTATTACTTTTGGCCTTAGATTTTGTTACCTTGGTTTCTGTACGAATTACAAATATATCTGATAGTAACTCTGCTTAGAAAAACAAAAATAAAATCAGATTTAGAAAATGTTATTGTAAGTAATTTGTTTTATTACTTTAAAACCGAAATCTGTCAAGTAGCTCATCCTCTTGAAATGAGACATGCAACAAAACTATATTATTTAAATATGGTTAATTAAGGAAGATATAATGTGAATTTTAGGTCTTATTATTTTACTTGCCATTATACATCAAACTTATGCTGCCATAAAATTCAGCGAAATTTGCTGAAGATGAAAAAGTGATAATTACCTTTAAAGCTGAATATTATCATAAATTTCTCTCTAGTATGCCCTACTTCATCATCAGAATAAATCTGTATGAGCAATTTTAGAAAACTACGCAAGGGTTATTTAAAGAGATGCTCTTGAGAAAGGATTTCCTAACGAAAATTGGCTCTAAAACCACCAAAACATTTCTATAACCTGCCCGTTAGCTGAGATACGAACCCGGATGGAACTGCCAGTGTTCAACATTCTTATCTGCTCCAAAATTGGTAGGCTCATCTCCAAAATAAAAATGTTCATAATTAAATTAAAATATTAAACTTTTTCTACTTTAAACATATAATAAAAATTAGGTAACCCATTCAACAACTAAAATGTAAAACTTATAAACTGCTTAAAATCATAAGAAAAACACTTGTTGCACCACTTGTTGTTGAAAAACACTTGTTATTTATTAAAACATAATATAAACATAGTATGAAAAGTCAAATGTTGATATAACATTTACTTGAAATTAAATAAATGTTAAAGATCATCACTAATACTACATTATTAATACTAATGTGTGTTAATAACATAATGTGTAATATAATGAAATGAAACAAGCAAGAAATGTTAGTTGGGGAGTCCGTTCATGTAACTTTTGTTTTTATTTTTGCTTTCGCTTTTATTTCTATAAAGCTGACAATTAAAATAACGCGTGCTACTATGCATACTAAATAAAATAATACGTTATAATTAAAAAAAGCTGTTTTAAGAGAAGAGGAAATTGCGTCATGGCAGTTTTTATTTAAATACGTTTTTTGGTAAATTATAAAAATATGTACTTGATATGTACTTGATATATAAAAATATGTACTTTGGTAAATTATTAAAATATGTATACTATATGTATGTGATTTATTTCAGACCAAAATTTCGTGCTCAGTAAAAATACTTCGCCTTACGTGATAGCGACGAACTAAATATGAAGTATTTGGAGAGAAACAAATCATGCTATTAAGTACAACAATTTTAAAAACTTATTTTAAAATATTGACAAATAATACGTTAAAACTAACATATAGTAGAGTAAATTCTTACTTTTAACTAAAGCTTCCAATGATGTCTACGATGTAGCAAAGATCATATTAGCAATTAAGCTTGCAGAATGTTCTTTTACAGACACGCATTCATAGAGTGTTGTTTAATAACAGAAATTATTCTTGAACAGACACTTTTCACTTTGCTGAGTGGTAACGAAACAAATGGTAAAAGCGCCTTTGATTTAGATAAACTATAAGCGGTAGTAGATAAATATATTTTTAGTTATGATTTAGATGTACATTAGAATGCTAAGTATTAGATCCAAGATTATATTTGTTTGCGATATTTCTAGTAAATTCTTTTGTCAAACTATACAGTGTATCTATTAAAAAAGATTACCATTAAAACACTTGGTTCAGAAAGAGATGCGGTTAATCTCATAAGATTTAAATAAAATAGTTTTTATTTTTGTGCAGAGATTAGTGCAAAAATAAACTGGAAGACATATTGCAGTGCAAGCCATTAAAGGTAGACTTGATTACCTACATTTTCTAATCGTGCATCACATGAATACAACTCATATAAACATAATTACATTAGTGCAATATTTCGTACATTCAATTCTGTGAATCAACTTCATTTATACAGCACTTGAATTAATATCATGAGCATAAAGCGTATGAAATTCTAAAGTAAATAATATATAAGTGAGTTTTTTAGTTACAGTGGTTTTATTATGGATATATAAAATTCTTTGTTATTTTAAAATGTTTAGAAACACTAAAATTATTCCACGTTTGTTATTACGATGAATAAATCCTATACGTTTTATATATGATATTAATTTATTATATGAGAAGGTTGGAGAATGTTCAAGATCCTTTGCAGAAGAAAGAATATTCAAGATGTTCCACAAGAATGTACTTGAAAATAATTTTTTATTAAATGTGAATAGTGGGAGTTTAAAGACTTATTTCTAGACTAGAATAAAGAGATTTTAATATATCACTAATTTCTATTAGTAAACTGCTAGTTAGTTGCAGCATTTTATTTGGAATAGCTAGAATATTAATAAATGGTTAACCATGGGAGGAAGAAAACTGGCAAGATGAGTGACTTATGTCATTTCGGACACAAATTCTATAGCATTGTTATAGCCTAATAATAATGAAATTGTTTATTTTTTTTACTTTACTAAGTTTTTTTAAATATAATAAAAGATATAAAAATGTACATATGTTTCACCTTTTTATACTGCTAAATTCTGCATGTTTGTTAACTAAAGTGATTAAGAAAATATGTTTCTTGATCTGATGTAGTCGTTTGCCACAAAAGTGGAGACGTGAAACTCATTTAACAATTGAAATTCCTATGAACCAAGACGTAATGAAACATTGTTCCTTTTTGACAAGATTTTATTTTTGCCGTAATTACTTTGACCTAAAATTTGTATGCAGGGCAAGAATGTTGTGTGTTACTTTAACTCTGGTTTGTAATATTAATGATCAAAATATACAAATGTGCAGTGGAATAGTATGTGGCTTTGTTCTTCGGTTAAGAAATTATTAGCATGCATTTCATTTCTCTTCCTAGTAATTATTATTCATATAAAATTAAACGCTCTCGTTTGTTTGTGATTTCCCTCTCTGTGTCATTGTCCTGGTCGGATGGTTAGTTAGTGACAGGCACCTCAAAGTAAATTAAAAGGTTTTAGAAGACAAATTACCTCTAAAAGGTCATTAATCCATAGTGAATTTGGCTTCAGGAAATTTGATTATTTTTGATAAATGTTCAAAGTGTCTGAAAACATTTTTGATGGGTTTCGAAGTTTTGTAATGTTCGAAAGTTAACAACCTATTCCCTTACGCGAATTTAAGAAAGAGCGATATTTTTCATGCAATTAGTCTTCATAAATAATTACGTCACGGTCATAAGTTCGAAAAAAGTTGATTAAGTCTGGATAGAATGGATTATCAGCAAAAATCAGTTTCAAAACCAAACTTTTCGATTCACAAAAGGTCTACTATTAACGGAGAGAATAAGGCAAGGTAACACAAGTTTCGTCTTATGTACTGTCATCATGACTGAACAGGTAGATCCTTGAAATTTTAAGTTTTCATTCTTAAAGGCATCCTATCCATAAAGGCATTCTATCTACAGCCTTTAGCTCTGGTGTGATTTGTTTTAATGAACAATCTGATTTACGTATTGCCAAAATTTCTTACATGGTTGCTCTTTATGCGTCGAAACAGTGTCAGTTCCCAATAATTTCACTTAAATGTTATTTGATATTTGTGTAACTTAAGTGACCTCTTAAAAATTAAATTTCATCCAAACTCATAAATTCCCACAACTCTAGATGACTCATTAACTGTGGAAAGTGAATAGTTCAACGTCTGGTATCAGAGGGAGCTGTTTATATGCCATAGGTATTTAACAACAAAAATCCTCTTGTGAAATTATGATAGAAGAAGAGGAGTAGCGGTGCTCAAGGTTACAGTACTGAAAAGACTACTAGTACTCATGCAGTATGCATGTTAATCAACACAAACAATCTGAATAAATGAAACAAAATATAGCGAAAATTTAGTCTGAACTACGATATAAATATTTTATAATATTCATGGGGCACGGAGCATGAATCACAAGAACAATTCCAAGTTAAAACCTCAAATTCTACTTATTTTCACCGTTCAAATTATAAAAAGGTATGCGCTAGGTAGTGATTATATTTAATTAAGTGCTAACGCTTTAACAGTACAACAATCGTATAACTATGAAGCTAGTTTGTTAATAATATAATTTCAGTAGAGGCGTAGAATGAAATATATGCTAAGAAACAAAATATTAACACTAAAAAATATCAAGATGTTTCTATATATAGATCCTAAAATTTTGAAACAAATTAAATTAATAAATAAATAAATAAATAAAATCTGAAAGAGTTAAGACTTTAACGATCGCCCAAGAGGATTCTATTAAAGTTTAATATGATTTATAATTAGAGACAATCAAAAGACATGGCCCAAATGGAATAGCGACACATTTTATAGGATTAAAACTGCAGGTAAGAAAATAGTATTATAGGATTATACTATTATTATTTATATGTGGAATAGCAACACATTTATAGGATGAATAAGCATTCAGGTTAATATGGGGACGCTAAATATCTTCTGTATATTTAAAAAAGTGAAAAATATGTTATGTAATTCTAATTAAACATAACATGCCTGCATGCATGAAAAGCATTTTGATTCAAATCAGTCAGATTAAAAAGTTAAAAAAACATATTCTTAAGAGCTGCATCTATCGCTTTTAAGTAATCCAATTTATTAATTGCTAACAAACAGATTAAATGTGAAAGAATAATATCTCACGTTTTCTCCAATGGCAACAGACTCGAATGAAAAATGAAACAACGCAAAGCCGTGCTTCGAGACTAATAGTCCTTTTGGGATTTTTCTTTTAATTTGATGTGGATTCCATATGACAGTTTTGTACGGCCTTTTAAGTTATACACATTTCTTGCTGCATTTTATTTATACTACTCCCTCGAATTATTATTACTTAATTATCTTATCCCTCAAAATAAATAATATAAAAAGTTTCAAATTTTGAAATTAAATATTCCGGTCAATTTTTGCCGTAAGGGTGTCTTGTATTTTTATTTTGTTACAACGAGTGTAAAGCATCTCAAATATAAGTATAGGAACAAGGAAACCACTTTCAAAGTTAGATTTCGTTATTTGAACAAGATTAATTTCTTTTTAAAATTTTACATTGCTAAAATACGAATATTTCCGTCGTTTGAAACACTTCTATAGCTGGAAGTATATGACTACAACCAACGATTGAGAAAATAAAGTGCGAGTAAGGATTCTTAAGCCGTGTAAGGGAAGAGGATATATATATTTTTGGTATACCGATTGCAATAAAAAAAGAGGTTCGCCGCTAGATATTATAGTAGTCCCACAAGCAAAATTTCAACTTTCTACAGATAAACGTTTCTGTGTTATGTTAACTACTGTTGTACGTACAGACATCACCAAAAATGCATTTTGAATTCATTTTACAATCCATTTTGGAAATCCTTTATTCTGTCCTATAAAGAGTCCTTTGTTCTGTCGTATGTACAGACGTCACGGAAAAAAAAACCGAAACAGATTCGGGAACAGTCAGAATGGGTATTTCTTTGAAATATGCTAGCGAAAATTTTCGTGGTAACAATACTTCCTTTTCTTCATAAAAAAAGTAAAAAAGAAAGTTTAAGAAGTGCGTTGCTGGCAAAAATCATCATTTAGTAAATAATAAAATCACCTTGCATTAAAAAGCTGATTCTGGTAAAACTTCATGAATATTTTGCACATAAAATTATAGTCAATAGTCCTTCTTTGAATTCTGACAATATCTTTTGAATGCACGAATAGTGGTATTAACGGACATATGTGAAAAATAAATGAACTGAAAAATTCGAAGTTTATACACTTTTTTTTTGTTTCATGAACCTACGCAATATCGTCACGCTCCTGAATAAAAGCAAAAGTAAACATCGTTTATCTTACTGATGGAAATTTAATTGAGGAAATAGTCAGAAAAGTGTCATTCGGAAGGATAATTAACTATAAGCAACTCTGACATAGCATTCCTAGAACTTCCGTCATTTCTATCTGCTATTTCGCCTACAGTCTAATTGTTCGATTAGCAAAACAGGTAATTCGTCCCTATGTGACATGTACAAAAAGTATTGAGAAGTAAGAACTAAATTTTTCAGGTAATTGAGATCCTGACCAATATATCAATAAATATAAGCAAATGTCATTATTTTTTTTTATTTTCATGTTCAAATTGAGAATAAAATTGTTCAAAGTGGATTTAGAATTGCTCAAACCTATAATTGTTTACATGTAAACCCTAAAATACCCGAATCTTAAAATATTTTGGTTAGAGCTCCCTTTTGGGCTTGGAGATCTATAGCTGTATTTAAATAGCATTTATTAGCTGCCCAAATTACTTATTTTATTGTTCGTGTTCCTTGGCATCTCCGGAAAAACAGCTTTCACACAATAAATCTTTCATCGCCTTCTTTCTTCCATTTCATTTTTTCAATTTCATCGTAATAGTGATTTTATATAATTTTTGTTATACTGATGCTTTAAACTACCACCTGCTAAACATTTCCTTTAAATAGAATACAGTATCAAATATTTCTTCCCAAGAAACATTTTATGATAATATTGAATCCTATCATAAAAGCTAAAAAAAAAATTTAAAAGACATAAAGTGAAATTTCAAGAAGTATCTTCGAAATAGGTTTCCCTAATTAAATTTAAATAATGTTTGATTGCTATATTATAAGAAAAATTTCAGATAGTTTTCCATTTCCATTAATGTCAAAAGCGAAGCATCTTTAGAGTATTAATTTTTAAAGTGAAACGTCATAAGTAGACCCGTTTCGTGAAGTTGCTATTGATTAAACATGCAACTGATATTGAATTCTTCGGCAGGTTTACCTAAATGAGTCGTTTTTCTGTTAATATGTGACTTGATTGCATTATTTCACCTTTTCTTTTCAGCGAAAGGGGGGTTCTTCAGTATATTTTCATATGATATTTCAAAACACTGATGCCTTCCGGTTAGAAGTTTCCGAACAGACATATGGCAAACATTTCTGCCATTTTATAAATGATGTCAAAGAAAGGACGAGGAAGTAATTCGCTTTTTATTTTGAAGCATTTTGATTCTATCGAAAGAAAATACAAAATTGAACACTCTGGAAAGAATGTACATAAAAATAATAATTAAACAGTAAACCTGGTACGCGGAAATAGAGTAAATACTAATTTTTTAGACGAATACTGTCTGCGAAGGAATACTTTACTATAAATGGCTCTGTACTGAAGACTTTAAGGAAAATAAACGAAGCACTGATCTAGTAAAGACGTTTTATAAACAGAATAACAATTGTTTAAGCGCAGTGAAATTTACATAATCCTAAAGGGCAAAATACTAAAATAAATGCTTAAAAGCACTAAAAGTATTAAAATGCAAAAGTCATAGGAACAGAGGTTATTATTTTTAATATCACATGTAAGAACATTCGTTTTTTTTCCCGAATTCTTTCCTTTAGTGCTTTATATGGTGCATGTATTTCTCCTGTATCTAACTAATGCTTATAAGGAATAACATGTTTCATTTTCTATCAATGGTAATACAAAGATTTTATAAAAGTGTTTTTATAATTACTTCTGTTCTTGAAAAAAACTGAAAAGAATTACACGTGTATTTCTGGAATTAGCTGATTTAATAACAATGGCAAACACTTGAAGATTATCACACTTTTCTATTATTTTATTTTTCGTGATGAAAACATAGTACAGAAAAGGAATAGGAAAAACATCTCCAGGCAAAATTTCAAGGACGATCAAAAGTCAGAACCAAGCTTCACGGTGTTAAAAAATCGTCTTAAAAAATCATCATGAGAAGAGAGTAAAGCTAACTCACATTATCCGAATATTTTCGTATAAAACTTCATGATGAAATTAAGTTATGTACACCGCAGATGTGTTCATTTTATACGGCTTGTAGAGTTATTAGTTATTTTTTGAAAGTAGGAGAGATGAAAAATGAGCGGTGCCCTCGCCGACACTCGAATAACGAAATTTTCGAATGCGCGCCGAGCGTGCCGATCACTACACCACGAAGGCATGATAAGAAGGCGGGAGAAACACCTTATATACTCCTCCTTTTAAAGGGCGATTGGGGATTAGGAGCCCTAATCGGCAAATCCTGGTGGTATAGAATCATCACCCATCACCTTTTAGTTCGAGCGCCACTGTAGAGACATTAGGTATATTTTGAAAGCAGGATACATGAAAAATTAGCAATGCCCTTCCAGGACTCGAACCACGGACCTCTCGAATATGCGCCGAGCGTGCTAACCACTACACCAGGAAGGCATGCTAAGAAGGTGGGAGAAATGCATTATAGGCTGACCCTTTCAAAATTTTACAAGAATAAGCTTTTACGTTTGCCCTGTTTCTTAAAATGATGTTTGTGCAAAGACGTATCAAAGCTGCGAAATTTTATTTTCACATGATTTTATCGTAATACTTGGAAGGGCGAACATTGTCATAAAATTGCAAGATTTTGCCCTAGCTTTCTTTCTCCTCCTTTCACATGAAGTTTTCGCTTGCAATACTTTCTTCGACGGCTTTGTGACTAGAACTATTTGCCCATTGCTATTATGCTCAGCAATGTCTCTGAAGAACTATTGATGTTAAATCAATGAACGTCAAGCAGCTGATTTGTTACTATTATGTTCTTCTATGTCAAGCCACTTATTTCTAATGATAGAGTCTACTGCATCTCGAGTTGGATGAATTTTCGGAATTTTGACTGCTGCCTCTTTAAGCGCATAATAAAAAGCATATTTCACAAATATGTATGGAAATGAAGGTACTTTGGAGTGTTTAATATTTTCCAACCACCTGCAATTAAACTACTTTATTTAAAATCACGCAAAATGCCAGCCATTATAACAGTCCCTATAACAATAATTCTCCATTTCTATTTCATTGAATGGTTCACGTTAGGAGGGTGTTGTCACACATCGTTGGAATTTGAAATTAGTGAAAGGAATCGACGATAGAAACATTAAAATATCAAAGCACGAATAAACAAACAGCATTAGGGAGTTGGTCGTCATACCAGTGTATGCCACCTGCTCAGCAAACCTACCACACCCTTGCCCGTCGATGTCAGTGGCCCGAATGTACCGCACCTTTAAGTGCAAAAAAAGGTGGGCACAAAGAATAAATTCAGTTCAGATGCAATCAGCTTAAGCCTAAGTCCAAAGAACTCATTTTTGTGTCGATTTCTAATGGCTAGAGTTTTAAAATGAAAGTAAGAGTACTATTCTACAATCAGCAATAACTCTAGCTATGAAGTTAATTTTGAAACTCAGCAGGAGATAGATAATACGTAAATTAGAAATCATGTAATATAATTAACTTTTCTGTTTGTAGAATTTAGTGGACAGATAATTTATTCATACTTACATTCAATTTAATGAATTACAAGCAAAGATTAGGTGAGTGATTTATTTGAAGGGGAGAATGAACAACAAATAAAATGCAAAACAAAAACAAAAGATGTCTAATAAAATAAGCAAATCAAGACAAATTTCAAAAGTTAAAAATTATGTGAAATTTTCCAGAAATTTATCGAAAAGTTAAAATATTTCACAATAAAAAGCAAAAATTTAGAAAGAAAACTTTCAGTTCAAACTTTCTGTCACACAGGCTGGTTAATTAGTTAAGGTAAAGCAAATGAGAACTGACGCTTTTCTGAAGGAATTTACAAGGAAAATTCATTTGTTTTCATACTACACAAGTAAAAATTCACGAAAACAGCTATATATCTGCTTCATACGTAGGAATATAAATCCATTTCCAACCACTAGTGCTAGCGGTTTTATCCAGTCCGCCATTTAAATATTTCAGAAAGTGCTATGAAAATAAAAGTGCTTAAATGCTTAAGTAAAAGGAAACAGACAGTTTTGGAATGTTAAAACAGCATTTCTCTCGGATGTCTTCTCTAGAAAAATAAGAAGAAATCAGAAATTCATAATAATTTAATACAAAATATTTGTAAGAGGCTTTGAATTAAAATTTTATACGAATGAACGGCGCTCCAAAATTTCATTCAAGATACTGTGAAACATTTCATGGTGACCTCGTTCCTAAGATAATCAGCTCTGAAAGTGACTAGCACCGAACACCATCTCTCTACAACTACTTCCACAGAAAAAGAAAACTAAGCGTAATTGCTTAACAAAAGGTTCATTGCATTTTAAATTCCATTCCATGTAATGTGTTTCAAATTCCAATTCTAATATGTGAAATAACTGCATTAACCTGAGTTTTAAACTTACGTTAAATTCGGTCTTAGATCAGAATTTTTTTAGACAGATGTTTTGTGCATTTCCAGTGATTCTGCCAAACGATACACTTTTTCAAGACGTTGACTTTCTCTTTGTAAATTATTTTCTTTCCTCTGAAAAGAACCCACTTCTTAAAGGAAGAAAGTAATTTACAAACTGAGCTAATTTTCTGCCGATTGCGGAATTTCAATAACGAAGGCTGTTTCAGATCTTTTAAGTTTAAAATTCAAACACTGTTCAGTATGAAAAATAAAATAATAGAAAAAATGTATTGATATAGTTATTAATATATTTAAATATATAATTGTATACATGTAATGGCATACACTTATTATAATGAAAGCCCTAATCGGCAGAAGTAATGATGTTGTAGAAATGTTGATGGTGCAGAATGTTGACCCATAATGAAGAACAACTTGGTAGCCGAGGCAGATAAAATATTCACCTTTCTTTTAAAAAAAGCATGTTGAACTTGGCACACTACTCGTGCCTACTTCGAAACGTTTACATTTTTTACAGCTTTGCAGAAGCAGCAGTTCAGCTAAGTGTAGAAAACAATCATTCAGAATTAAAGTTTAATTCGGAATGAGTTAGTTTCGGTTCTCAATGCATTTGATTAGATAATTGATACTGCTTCTATAAAATTATTATTGGTTGTTTAAGTTTTAATTCCATTTACATCACCAGGGTTACCTAAGAGTCATATGACATGGATTAGTATTGAAATGAATCAATGTAGAAAAGGTTACTATTTTTAGAATAGAGGGTGGGGATAAATATATTAACATTAAACATTAAGGGGCTATCGCTGATTTAAACTATATTTTAAATAGATGTAATGATGTAGAAGCACTGATAGCATAGAACGCAGACTGTTGAATCCGTGATTAAAGCAAGAAATTTTATTGCATAATTTTAGACAATGAAGAAAGAGGGTGAAGCGAGGGACGTGGTTTACTCAAGCAACAGCAAGCGAGAAAAAGCAATACGTACTCACTTCTGTCCTATTTATAACCGAAACGTCATTGTGTTAATCTTGAGTAGTGGTTGATTTAAAGATGTAGCACTGC
>KK120284.1:194627-303532 GCA_000611955.2 Stegodyphus mimosarum
AGAGTGATGTAACATGCGGCAGTGGGATGCAAAATGGTGCAAAGCGTATCTTTGAAGCAGGGATGTGCTTAATTAAAATATATGCATTTGAAGATCCATTGTCAGTTCATTCCAATTAAGTTTAAGAACTTAAAGTTAAGTTTAAGTTAGTTACATATTTTATATTTTATACGCATATATTTTCACTGAGTTAAATAGAAGGGAAGTTGTATCGAAATTATGATCAACTTACTAACTACGTTAAAAAAACTATCGTTAAACTAAAGCAAACATTGTTAACATTTTGCCTATGTTTGTAAAATTATTATAAAAAGTAATAATTTGTTTCTTTCTTTCCTAAAATATCTAATATACAGTTTATTTAAGTAAAGTAAATTTCTAAACATTCCATAAGCCGACATTTCAGACATTTAATCAGATGCGATCATTTCGGGTTTATCACCACCCATTTTATTATCTCGCGAGAAGGGCCGAGAAAAAAAATCTTCTTTTAATTAACTTTGTTGATAACGCTTTATGAGGAACTGTACTATTCTGTATACAGAGTTAAAAAAGTCATCGTATACCTGAAAACAAATATTTCTTTCTCGCGCGAATTGCGTCGCATCGCTTGTCAGAGGGACTGTATAAGATAATACGAGATTGTCATTTACCTGCTAATTCACATGCCACTCTTTCTGGGCTGATGAGTTGCTATAAAATAGGCAAGAGATTGCAATTACCTTGCTTTCGTGAAAGTAGCCTTATTCATATTTACATGAGTTGCTAATATCAAAAGAAATTCTGCAGATACGATTACTGTATTAAGAAAATGTGTGCGCGATATCTGACACTTAAAATTTTAACAAGTTTTTTATATCTAAGAAATTAATTTGATTGAAAAAAGGCTTAATATTTATGTCTGGAATAAATTCTTTTATGTAGAAAAAAAAAATTCATTCTCTTCAATCATAACGTATTTTTCAGAGTTTGTTTCTAGAATTAGACTAGAATTTCTAGAATTAGCCTAATTTCTCTTTGACGTTAAAGAACAATACATTTTGTTTGCATTCTCATTTTACATAACCTGGAAATTAGTTTTTATATTCTTATCAAGAACAGTAAAATACGCTGAAAGAAACTTACAGGAAATACTAATTAGGATGACATTCTTTTGGAAAGTTTTAATTAAATTTTAAATAATAGTGATTAGAATATATAATACGTATGATTAAATTTAACAAGCTCAGATAAAGTAACTGTAGTCAAATGATAGAATGAATTTACGCTCTAAATATGAGGGAAGAGATTCTAAAACGACTTGTCGGTCAAAACGTTTCCTTCAATCGGTTTTAATCATAGTTTGAAACTGAAATATGCAGGGAACTTTATTTCATTCCGAGTCCTAGCTATTCATGTTTATATGTTGTATAATGCTAAATAGTTCACCCCTCTCTTTTCGGAATGACGGGCATTTGTTGAATGAAAAATGGACATTTGATACCTGGTGAAGCCAATGATTTATAAAAAAAAAATCCATCTGAGCCTTATTCCATTCGTTTGAAATAAATGGATTCTAACAGCTACTTTTACAGACTACAGTGTAATAAGAATATGTTGATGGCAGTAATAGATTTCACAGCTGTGTCTATATTTATTCACTATTCTATCTTAAGTTCTGGTAGCTAAGTAATGCGAGAGATAAAAAGAAAATAGAAGTAGAATTTATTAGTATCCCCTCCAAATGTGTTTGGAATATGTTAGGGGTTTTAACTTGATTTAATTTGGAATATGTTAGGGGTACAGTGTAATAAGAATATGTTGATGGCAGTAATAGATTTCACAGCTGAGTCTATATTTATTCACTATTCTATCTTAAGTTCTGGTAGCTAAGTAATGCCAGAGATAAAAAGAAAATAGAAGTAGAATTTATTAGTATCCACTCCAAATGTGTTTGGAATATGTTAGGGGTTTTAACTTGATTTAATTTGGAATATGTTAGGGGTACAGTGTAATAAGAATATGTTGATGGCAGTAATAGATTTCACAGCTGAGTCTATATTTATTCACTATTCTATCTTAAGTTCTGGTAGCTAAGTAATGCGAGAGATAAAAAGAAAATAGAAGTAGAATTTATTAGTATCCCCTCCAAATGTGTTTGGAATATGTTAGGGGTTTTAACTTGATTTAATTTGGAATATGTTAGGGGTACAGTGTAATAAGAATATGTTGATGGCAGTAATAGATTTCACAGCTGAGTCTATATTTATTCACTATTCTATCTTAAGTTCTGGTAGCTAAGTAATGCGAGAGATAAAAAGAAAATAGAAGTAGAATTTATTAGTATCCCCTCCAAATGTGTTTGGAATATGTTAGGGGTTTTAACTTGATTTAATTTGGAATATGTTAGGGGTACAGTGTAATAAGAATATGTTGATGGCAGTAATAGATTTCACAGCTGAGTCTATATTTATTCACTATTCTATCTTAAGTTCTGGTAGCTAAGTAATGCGAGAGATAAAAAGAAAATAGAAGTAGAATTTATTAGTATCCCCTCCAAATGTGTTTGGAATATGTTAGGGGTTTTAACTTGATTTAATTTGGAATATGTTAGGGGTACAGTGTAATAAGAATATGTTGATGGCAGTAATAGATTTCACAGCTGAGTCTATATTTATTCACTATTCTATCTTAAGTTCTGGTAGCTAAGTAATGCGAGAGATAAAAAGAAAATAGAAGTAGAATTTATTAGTATCCCCTCCAAATGTGTTTGGAATATGTTAGGGGTTTTAACTTGATTTAATTTGGAATATGTTAGGGGTACAGTGTAATAAGAATATGTTGATGGCAGTAATAGATTTCACAGCTGAGTCTATATTTATTCACTATTCTATCTTAAGTTCTGGTAGCTAAGTAATGCGAGAGATAAAAAGAAAATAGAAGTAGAATTTATTAGTATCCCCTCCAAATGTGTTTGGAATATGTTAGGGGTTTTAACTTGATTTAATTCCTTGTTTATTTTTAGAATAACAAAGTAATAAAAAACTAGGTTAAGTAATTTGGATTATGGCAGCACATAAGAGCTATCTGCCTGAAGTAGTTAAGAACTAAAAAAAAAATGAAAGTTTAAGATTACAGTTTAGCCAGTTTTAAGATTATTAAACAGAGAACTCATCTGAAATGACCACTTGAGGTTCAGAATGAGTTTGGTCTTCTGTGGAAGTGGTCGGTTTTGAGAGTTAACGCTTGATACTTATGTTTATGTTCTCAGAAATACCGATCATTTAAAAGCGGTCGTCTTATGAAGGTGGTAAGACTTTCAAAGTTTCCTGTATTTTACTGCGCTCACCATTTAACACAGAAATTTTCAGTGACAACTAAAACATAATTAGAAAATATAATAATACATTAGATCACTTCTGAAAGTGGCAGGTATTAATAATTCAGGATCCTTTTTTTTTTCAAATTACTAATTTAAGCAGCAGCAGTGCTATTACTATACATAAATCAAAGTAAAATATTAAAAAGTATTTCGATGCATCTTAAGTTTATTTTGATGTTTAGTTCATTGATTTGATTTTTTCAGCATAAATTTTTCTCCGTTCATGTGACTGAAATTAAAGAATATGTCTTCGAATATGTGGCATCTCACAATCGAAGAAATATCGTAATTAAAAAATATTAATGACATCTTTTACGTACGTTACGTTTGTGTAATTTGACAAAACGAATTTCAGAACGTAAATATGAAAATTTGTTTATATTTATATAAAATTTTTACATTTTGTATTTTGCAAACTTTAATATTAGCGCGATACCCTAAAACTACAGTAGGGAAAAACATTGCTGACACCCGAATTAAAGCATATTTTTCTTGATAGAAAAAATCTTAAGAAAATCATTAAGACAAAAATGACTTTGCAGATTAAGTCCTAAACTGACTTTAAGTGCTTTTCATACTTTGTTTCCTTCCCCAAATGATTTAATTTATTAAAATTCTGCGATAAAAATCAGTCAGTTTCAAAGGAAATTTCAACAAAAGAAAATTGTAAAGAAGGCCACGCCCCAAAGTGAGCACACGTTTCACGGGTTTATTTTATCATCCATTCCTTATATTTTGGCATTTATCTGATATGTTGTCAAATAAAATTTGAAATTAGTAGACAAATTTATAAGATACAGAATTTTATTCTGCTGATGATTCTGCACGTTCTACTTCATGCTTCCTGATCTGGAGAGTTTAATTTTAACATCGCCTGTTTCATGTGGGCCCGAACTGATGAACTTACAGAAATCCATCCATCACTCTGAAAGAATAGAAAGATCACTACTGCTTTGCTACCGAACTTAAGTTCGTCACGCTTGTTTTATATATGGAGAAACTAGGATGTTTACTGCGATCGTGATTTAAGATGAGAAAAATAATAGATGAGCTCAAAAAGTATCAGACAATATTTGGACATCATAAATTTACTTCAGATATGAATTGCAACAATGTGCATGTATGTACATCAGCGTTTCAAAACCTACGTAGCATTTGCTATCTTGACTACATTATTGCTTTTTTATATTTGAGTTGATTATATAGGCCACAGATTAGCAATTTTTTTCTTCATCCATTATATAATTTAAACGGACTCGGCCTACGTTTGTGCTAATTCTGGGTGTTCAGAGACAAGAACAGACTTTTATTTTCAAGATTTCTAGTCTGGTAACCGTTGTTTTCGCTGGCCTGTGCGGCACCAAATGGCTTTACGGCCAAATGTAGGCGTTAATTAAAATGAGGAGACAAAAATTAGGAACCAGTTAAATAGAATGCATAATTTGAACTAGAACAGTAATGTCTTGTTTGAATTTTTACTCCAAAGGGGCAATTTGCTCTGAAGGACTATTAATTTCGTTTTGGTATTTTGCGTTGGTTCAGTATAAATGTAGGTTCACTTTTCAAATTGTTGCCACCAAATATTAGAACCTTGTATTATATTTGAACAAATTAAATAATGAAGAATGTGCATAAATGTATGTATGTTTTTCGCATTGTGATAAAACAACCGTATCTACAGCCATCTACACTCACGTTTGTGAAAGTTGCAACACCAAGAAGGAATCGTCATAATTGAATGCAATTTAATACACAGTTGAGTGGTAGTGGTACAAATAAATGATTAAATGTTCAAAGCAAACAAACAAGAACAAGAGATCAGAATCAGTATTTTGTGTGGCCACCACGCGCCGCAATAAGTGCTGCTACACGACGTGGCATGGAGTCAAACAAAGTTTGAATGTCTGACTGAGGAAGAGCATTCCATATCGTTTGTACGCGTACCCAAAGTTCGTCTGCAGACGCAACAGGACGAGGATCACGAGCAAGACGCCGACCAATGACATCCCACACATGTTCAATTGGCGACATATCCGGGGAACACGCAGGCCAAGGAAGAAGCTGTACCTGCTGCGCTGCAAAGAAGGATTTAACAATCCGAGCAGTATGAGGGCGGGCATTGTCCTGTTGAAATACAGCGCCTGGCAAGCTTTGAAGGAAGGGAACAGCTTCGGGCTGTAGAACTTCACGGATATACCGGTTGCTGTTCAGATTGCCCACAATTCGTAGCAATTGAGATCGTCTATGATATGCTATGGCGCCCCAGACCATAACTCCGGGTGTTCGTCCACTGTGGCGTTCGATAATGCACTCCGGAAGGTGGCGTTCACCGGCATAGCGTCTGACACGAATGCGGCCATCATGGTACCACAAATTAAAGCGGGATTCGTCAGAAAACACGACATGCTGCCAATCAGCACGCCAGTCTCTATGCTGATTGGCCCATTGTAGCCGCAGGCGGCGATGGTCGTGCGTTAGGGGGATCCTGTATAAAGGAGTCCGTGCGCGCAGTCCACACTGCAGCAGACGTCTACGAATTGATGAAGCACACAATGAAACACCTGTAGCTATTGACCACAGTGCTGCCAATTGTCTAGAGGAAGCTGTACGGTCCGTCCGCGCCATGCGGACCAGGTGTCTATCATCGCGAGCTGACGTCACATTTCGGGGTCCACTCCCGGATTTCCGAGTTGTCCGACACTCGTCCGTCCACTGCTTCCAAACGCGCATCACTGTGCTGCTGTTACGCTGCACACGAGAGGCTACTGCACGATACGACAATCCAGCTTCACGAAGGCCGATGATTCTCCCTCGTTCAAACTCTGTAAGTTGTTCAAATCTCGCTCTCTTTCGTCGACGAGGCATAAGTACAGATTGAGTTAACGTTTACCACTAGCAGATAACCACCGATAACCATACACGCCTCGCTACAGCCGTCTATTTATTCGGATCCATCAGCCGTTCAGAGGGCGCTGCTCAGCATACGCATGCGCTACGGATTTGCAATTCTAATCATTTGCATATCATGCGCTACTTTGCATTTCCTGAAAATTTCAGCTCACTCGCGTAAGTTCTTCATGGTGTTGCAATTTTCACAAACGTGAGTGTAGTTTTTAATAACGTACTTTTCCACCCTAATATGGGCATCTGGAAGCCCAAATTTCTAATTTGTTTTATGATCTGTTTCATATCTTGTAAAACTCTGGCAACACTGTACAAAAAAAGAATCAGTTTGGTCTATAGCACGCGAGACTGTGTATCGGAAATGCTAAAGATATGCTCATTTAAAAATTATTTTGCGATATTGTTATTGAACTGAATTTTATGGTTTAACTGCAAAGAACATGATATTTAATAAGTAAAGGTAATTCACAAAACTTTAAAAGAACGTAATGTAAAATCTGAAAGCTTTCAAATTTTATCGTTTTCTTTTTTATCTTTTTCCATGTATTTTTTAAGAAATGGTTAGAAAACAAATTTGAATAGTTCGAGCCTAATTTTTCTGCTTCTATAATTTCAGTATCATTGTTTTGCGATTATTAGTGTGAAACACTTTTTAATTTATCATTTTGTATTTAAAGTAAATTTGTTCGAAGACGAATTCTACGAAGTAAATGGAGTAAATTAGGCAAACGCAAGCTTGATTATAAACAAGGATAACTTAATTTTCTGGCAGCTTACAACACAAATTTACATTATTAACTTTAAATTGTCGTCAGTATCATTGCCTGCTTTATTAAATATCTGCAGTGAAATAATTATTCAAAGAATATTATCACTAGAAATTGTCTTAACAATTTGCTGCTAGTGAACTTTGAAGAATGTATTTTATATCTCAAGATACATCATTATACAGGTATTTCTTTAGTCGCTCAAAAACGTTTTTTCACTAAAAGAACAAAAATACATTGAAACCTTGATCTAAAGAATTCAGATTTAAGAAATTATTTACATTTTCTTGACAAAGATTTAAAACAGAAACTGGAATTAGTAAATCTTTTATCTGAACTATCAAATTATTAAAAATTTTCAAATGTTTTCCTTCTGAATTTTTTGAGAGTTGCTCTTAAACTTCACCGAAGTTAGTGCTCACACGAACTTTGCATACGATACACAGAATGAAACGGCATTAAATATCATCAGTAACTGTTTTAGAAAAACATGATTTTTATTACAAGATAAAATAGAATGTGGTCAGTCGCCAGTCACATAAAGCTCTGAAGTTGATAATTTCGAATAAAATTTCACAGGTGTCTCAAGTTTTGAATTACGTATATATCGATATCGGATTTATTGATTTTCGAGGTACAGAACAATAGTAGTAATTGATTTTCGAGGTACAGAACAATAGTAATAAAGCAAGTTTTAAGAATTTCTATTATTATACTGTGCATAAAATAGTTTTTATTTATTCAATCTCCTGAGATTTCCATATTGAAATAAATGCGTAATTTTCATGTTTCATTACATATTTATATATTTATTTTAGTAATTTCAGAATTAACGAATGATCCTGATTCAAGAATTTATTTACATTTTGTATTTGATTCTATTTAATTTTTCATGATTTTTGAACGAATTTCATTCGGTGTGAAGATGTCTTAAAAAACGGACGAAAATATAAACCGCCAAACAAACGAGCGGGTCTGAGTTCACAGAATAATTACTTTTCAACATGTACTTGTAACCGAGAAAGAATTTAACAAAGGGTTGTACATCAAACAGCGTCCTAAGAAACATCGTAAAACACTTTTACGATAGGTATTTGTTGATATTTTCAAAGCCTTTTGTTCAAGAAGATTCTATTTCGCTCCCTTTGGCATGAGAGGTCGAATGCATGAAATTGTGCAACTATGGAAATATCAAAGTCAAAAGTTCAAACAACTAAATATTTCACATTTCAAGATGTCGCATCTATTATTCTGAAAAGCGCTTCACAGACAGAGAAAAATTTACGCATCCATATGTCAGATTTATTTTAGTTTTTAGCGCGATTATTTAAAAAGTCGTTATGAAGAGTTTGCAAAAAATTACAGTATTCGTTACGCGCATGCCTTCGTGGTATAGTGATTAGTTACCAATTGTAAGGAACATGGTTCGATTCCTGACGAGAACGGAATTGATTTTTTTCCCTTCACCGCTCCGAAAACTTTAAACCCTTTTAAAACATGTAAATTATTTAAAGCTTTTGTTTCTATTCTCTAGATATTTGATATAGAATACAAAAATAAAAAAAGCTCATCTGTAAATTAGAAGTACAGTAGAACTTTCCGACTAATTTCAATAAAGACATGACGCCCCTCCCAGATTATAATTTTTCTACAGCCGAATACGTACTATATACAAGTTAACTAAATTCGTTTCTTATACGGAGACCGACGTGTAGTAAACACCAGCACATCACTTAGTCTATCTTAAAAAAAAAAGCATTTCTTGCAATCAGGTAATAACTCATCAAGTAAATGTAGAACATTGCAGTTAAATGTTTATTGCGTTAATGGTTGTGGTCGATATTGTTACTGAAAATTGTACGCGTATCTCCCTGCTATACACATTCATATAAATTAATTTCATGGCTTCTTAAAATATGTATTCTACTGTATTAGCTTTTAAAAATTAAGGACATGGGAATAAACTTAATTTAACTTAGTTCAGAATTAAGTAGGAGCAAGAAGGATATATCTGGCGTTCTAGTTATCTGAATTTCGGATAACTGAAGTTCTATAGTATTTGCTGATCTTTTGCATCTTGCAGTGCAAGTGCAGAGATATTAGGTATTTTTTGAAACAGGAGACATGAAAAATGTGTAATGACCTCGCCGAGACTCGAACCACGGACCTCTCGAATACGCGTCGAGCGTGTTGGCCACTACACCACGAAAGCATGTGAGGAAGGTCAAAATCTGAGCATTCCTTATTGTTTGCAAACTATCCTCATAGAAATGGACATAGATGTAATTTCAATAAAATACGAATACGATGATATACTTAGATGTAATTAATTTCCAAAGCATACATTAATTTGTGTATCCTAAAAGAAATAAAAACCTATCAGCTCTTAGTAAAAGCAATGCATATTTTTACATGTGAATCATTTAGGTCTTGGTCTTCGCATGTGTACTCATTGTCAAAATTTACCCCCTTCCCCAACCATATAATTAGACTTCAATATTCTTAATTAATTTTCTTCACTGCGGTTGCCCAATAGCTACAGCGATCCAAAATGCGATTACAATTTCAGTTCAGTTATTTCTAATGCATGGACCTAAAGTTAAAAAGATATTTCACACGGATATGAAGTTTTTTTAACCACTACCCATTTACAGCACTGATATTTCAAACCTGGTTTTCATTTTCGTAAAGAATTTTGATTTCTTTGCTATATTTCTTTGCTTTTCTATGAAGAAACGACCTATAAGTACTGAAAGGTTATCGGAAGTGTACCAATAAACTGCGATATCTTATATACACACACACATGTAAATCTAACTACCTAAAATGCTAATAAAGAAAATTCTATTCGAAATAATAATTTCAATGCAAAATCTGTTGATAACGTATATATTTATTCATATAATAGGCATAATAAAAAAATAAATAAAAATATAAATTGAGTATCGTTTCATGCACCGTACATGAGATAAATCACTGGTTTATTTATTAAACAAATACATCTTAAATTTTAAAAAAATCTGAAAGGGTATTAAATTTTTACCGTTGCTCAAAAGAGTTTGTTAATTTTTTTTTACGCTTTCGCTGAGATCGCCGTCTACTAGACTGTTGTTGCACTTATTTCTACTATCCCATTCCTTTTTGTCTTTTTAACTTTATTACTAAGCAACATTTTCTTCACACTTACGCAATATACAATTCAACAGCAGCGCAGACGGTATAGCGGTTAGGGAACTATGGTACCAAAGGGTCTAGGTTCGTATCCCGGGCTGTAATAGTCCAACCCTTCATAGGAGGCAAAGGTGGCCCATCATAAAGCGACCATCACTTCTGGTGGTCACTTTATCATGGCCAAGCCGAAGTCGGCTGAGGAACCGCCGTTGAAAAAGAAAATCAACAGCAAAATCACAAAATATTCATAAACAGCTTATCTTTAAAATTTCTGATAGAAAGTCAGGCGTGTTGGGGATAAAAAATGTTTTATTTTTATATTGATTCAACGCTGTTTATGTTGATTCAACGTAAAATGCTGTTTCGACTAATAAATATGTCTCATTAACATGGAAGTTATTTTGTTTACAAAATAATCGTCATAATGCGAGTAATATAAAGACTTTAAATATGGATAGACACATCAACTGGCTTGCGTTTGAGATGATCTAAGCTGACGAAGGTCATATTAATAATGAGTTTAACTAATATATGAAACGTTGTAAATTTCTTTTTTGCAGTATCTTATTCAAAATCTCAGCTAAGAGTTTACGACTCAATGAAATATGAATAATACATCGGATTATTTGTTCTTTATCTATTGAAACGAAATGACCTGAAATCCAGTTCATAATAAGCAAAAGACTGCAAAGTAGTTAATGCAATTAAAGATCGCCTTTTCACAACAGTTTCAAAACAATGAACTCTTTTTTACAAGCTATTGTTGAAATTTTCATTTAATGCTTGCATTCTTTAGGTTCGTTAATAGGAATTATATTGTCTAAAATAACTCATAATAAAATGCAGAACCTTTTGTAAAATTAATAACTAGGGCAACTTTATGGTGATTTAGGCTTACTGTGAGAATACATTTTAATTGTTTATTCTAAGATGTCTAATGATAGCTTAAAGAATCAAATACTTTGCATGCAATGAAGATTGATGTAAAACTATGATTTCGTTTATTACTTCAGTTTCACATAATAAATAAATGAAAATATAAGTTACGTAGCATTCATACTATAATGATGCACAGCATCTAAATAGTAATGCAACCGTGGTTACTGAGAAAATAAAAGGCACAGAAGGACGATGTAAACGCTATCGGTAATATAGGCTAATATGAAAAATAATAAAAAATAAAAATAATTCGTTATTGAAATAACTACAGCCATATATCTGAGGTATAAAAAGTACAGTATTAAATCTCTAATATGTTTAAGTTTTAAGTACAGTCACCGTTCTTTGGTAATGATCATACGCTTTTCATATTTGAGCTATTCAATAAAGTTCAAATCCATTTATAATTATTCGTATGCATTTAAAATTTATCAACATGAAAATACTTCCTGCAGTGTTAATTTAAGAGTCATTTTGCACCTTTGTTCTCTCGCTCTGTTCGATATGGTGGTTAATGTTGCAGGTTGCTAAATCATTGGGTCAGGGATCGAATTCCGGAGAAGGCATAGATTCTTCTTGTAACAGTTGTAATATAGGTCTACGCGCTGCCGCGCAGTTTGCGCAAAGTTATAGATGATGAGAAGTCCGAATGAGTTCAGCCATTCCAGACATATGCTTAATAAACTATTGCACGTCCATTAAAGTAGGAAATTCTTTTTTTTTTAATTTATCTCTCAAAGATTTTCACAAACTTTATTCGCATGAACTAATGTAATATACGAAATGCATTCGAAGACAGAAGCTTGTTTATGAATTAACTGAATAAACAATGAGGGTAATAATAACGGAGTTTAAGTCAGCTCAAAGGTTTTCAAAAAGCGGGTATTTAATAACCGTTGAGGATTGCAGAGTATTTTGAAAATGCCATTTCTTTAATAATTCAGCCCAAAATTTTGAATATATCTGCCCAATTGCGAAATACTGCTACTAATGCAAATAACACTAACCACATTTTATGTGCTTGTTCAATGTGAAACATCTCAATGATATTGCATAATTTTTAAAGAATTTAATTTTTACTTCCTTGTACAAAGTAAAGGAAGTACTGTAACTGCGAATAATTTCGGGTATCTTATTTCAAAGAAAATATCCATTTCAACCGTTCTCGAAACCATTTGAACAATGGTTTGCATGACATCTGTACGTACGGACGGAATAAAGGACTGTTTTTGGCAAAAAGGATTGCAAAATGGATTTAAAATGGATTCAAAAGGCATTTTTTCATGGCGTCTGTACGTATGTATATATCTCGCATAACTCAAGAACGAGTAGCTGTAGAACGTTAAAATTTTGTATACGGGACTGCTATAGCATGAAATTGTGCACCTCGCCTTTTCGTTGGAATCGGTTACACCATTCGTATATAAATATTATGTATATGTATTTCCACTCTGTTATCTGGCTCAGTAAGCTGAGTATTTTTACTCTTATATGTTGGTGAACTGTGCATTTTTTGCTTTAAAGGTGACTAAATTATGCGTTTTTTATGCTCTGATTAAGGTTCTTTAGTTAAGCTGCATGCAATAATTGTAGAATTATCAACAATATAAAAGTGGCGAGTTATGCCTAACGAACCGCCATTTGTTTGCATTTGAAAATCAGTAGAATAGTGAATTAAGTCAGTTTCTGCACTTTCAGTGTCTTTTTGCCGAGTGAGACCAAAAGTAAAATTTCAGTTTTGTGCACCGAAAAATCTGCCTTCTTGTCCACTGGCCGAATTGCACTGCTTTAACTGTATTTAGTGTTTTATGTTTCAGTCTATTTTACAATTTTTCACGAAGATGTTTTCAGTTTTGTGTATTTTTGCTTTGCCGCGAAGTGAAAACTGAATTAATTGAGAAATATATCTCTAATGAAATTCAAGGAAATAAGTTTAAATGAAATGAACCAAAATTGTGTAAAATTTAAAAAGGCCATACAAGGAAGTCATATGATGTCCCCATCAGTTCTTTTCTGATTAATGAAAATATAAATAAGCAATTTATTTATTCAAAAAATAAATTCTCAGAACGTATTACTATAAATGAACAGTACTTTTTGATAAATCAGATCTTTCCTGTGTTAATGGATAAAAATCATACTGAAGAGGTGGTAAATGAAAAATGTCAAAGAAACCTTTGGCTGATTTATTAAATGCGTTCTGCTATTTCTCGGTTCTGGAGGAAAAAAACGCGCGGCATACGTTATTCAATTGAATGGCATATGAAATTAAATTGCTGCTTTCTGGAAATTAAACACTATGATTAGCCCTTTTCTAACATTAAGTACATCTATTTAAGTCGAAGCGATTGTCAAGAATCGTGACCTCAGGCAGATAGAGACCTCAGATTGTTTCTCCGTTTCTATTATGAATTACATCAAAGAAAGAGAATATTAGTATATTGACCTCATTGAAGACACACATAAATTTTAGCTCTGTGGATTAAATTTCACTGATCTTATCTTTACAACGGAGTTACTAATTTCTACATAAACAAACTATTTATTATTATTTCTCATTAACATAAATGAATCATTTATTTATGTAAACCTTAGGAAGTACATGCGTGTTTTGGAAGGGCACTGATGTCTTACCTGAACTTTCGATAGCCCTTAACACATAGTTTATGTTTACTATTTCTTTTAAAAAAACTGGTTTGTATGCCCATAGGAATGTGTAATTCTTCGCGATTGCTATCTGCGCGATGCCATAATTTAGAATATTCCGTTCGATAATTAAAATATTTTAGTTCAAATGATTAAGTTTGACAATGGACTTTCAAAATAGCATTCGACTGTCGATCAGTAAATCATATTTTTTGAATTTGCGGCGCTATTAAAAATTCAGTTACAAAATAAAATATGCAGCAGATGTTTACTATTTTGTTCATATGGATATCTGGGTGTCTTTAACATAAATGAAGTGTCAAGTACCTAAGAAAAATATCGATAGATTGAAATATTTTTCCTGTTATTCCTAATCAGTCAAATTTTTACAGTTTGCATTTTTAACGATTAACCTTAAAACGTGGAATTCGCACGTAAGAGATCTAAAGTCGCAATAAATTAGCAACTATCTATTTTACTTATTGCACATAGATTAAAATCAAGGAAAATGTATTTCACTGTGACAGTAGTAAACTTATTTTGGTACTGTAATGAATTTTCAAATTTTTGGTCAGCTTTTTAAAGTGTAATGTTGTAATACAGATTTAAATCCAACATAGAATACTATCTGAAGCATTAAAGGTTGCCTAGGCTTTATGCAGAATGAGGAGGCTTCATTTAAGGAGATTAAGATAAATTTTTCGAAATCGCAAGCTGATAGTGATTTTCTTCTTATTTATGTTCAATGCGAATTGTGCAAAATTTTACTAAGCTCGAATGAAACTGTAGGACTAACACGCCGCCATGTAACGATTTTAGTTAGAACTGGTACTTGCTTTGTTATCTGTTATGCCATTTTTCGGACATGAGCTTCCGGAAAATCACCATCCCCTTTGGGCCAATATCTTCACCGTTTGCGAAATGTTTGCAAAAATCTGATAGAGAGTACACCTAAATTCTGCTTTAAATGTTCTACATTGTTCTAGAAAGTTCTACGCTGTTTTAAAGCGTAAACGAACAAGGAGTCATCTAATAATTTTAGTCAGAACTGATGCAGGAAATGCAACAACGAAGATGTGAAACTAAGATGAAAATGATGCGATTTAGAAATTGAAACTGTATAGAAATATTAATAATTCTTTTAATAAACAATTATAAATTTCTTATTTAGCATGTACGACTTTCACTGACAGCAAGAATTCAAATACGGTGAAGTGAACCTAAGAGGGGTGATGTGACCGCAATGTTCTTTAAAAGCTCTGACTGCGGTGACTTTTCAAAATCTCACGAAGACAGTGAATTTCTTCCCCTTTTGAAAGTCAAATGAGCAAAATTTTAGTAGGATCGAAATAAAACTCTAGAGCTGTATAGATTACACACACACACAAACAAATAAAGGTATGTTCTTTAAGTATATGTAGATGACCTTAATGAATTCAGCTAGCGTAATTTCACGGGTCTGGTTAATAATAATAGTAATTTTAACGAATCTGTCTATATTGCTTTTAAGCCACTTGGTGTGCTCATTAATAAGAGAATAAATTTGAAAGAAAAGTAAAATATTTTACGCTCAGTTGAACAACAAACCACTGCGGAAGATAAAAATATTTTAATTCTAGAAGTAGGAACACGTAACACATTTCTTTTAAATCGCTGGGTTTGTTTATTAAATTCGAAAGGCAACACACTTCTTTTATATCGCTGGGTTTTCTGATTAAATTTGAAGCATAAATATCTACGCTTTGTAAAATGGCAATAGAAAGCCGTACTGATGATCGAAGATATACGTCCTTACCGCGTTATAGTATAGATGTCAAGTATCCTAACATATCTGACATCGTAGTAATCCAAAAGACTGGATAGCTAGCTCACAGAAGAGGTACTCATTATGTGTATCAGGAAAACAGATCAGACACCAGTTACATCGATTTCGCCACTGGGATCATTTTGGTTTACGCCAAGGAATTTGCTGATCTACAGAACTGTATAAATACGCTAATCTATCCTACTGTATTAAAATGTTACGCTAATACGAAAAATATTACGCTAATCTATCCTACTGTATCACTAATCTACAGCATCTATAGCACTGAATCACTAATCTACAGAACCTATAGGTACTGTAACATTAATCTACAGTATCTGTACTATTATCACTAATATATAGCACTGTATCAAGAAAAATGTTTTCCACATCAGGAAAAAAGATTCGACACCAGTGAACTTTCGCCTTTGAGGTCACCCTGGTTTACGCCAAGCCGTTGACTAATCTACAGTACCTAGAAAAAAAGAGTCATCCCGTTTCGCGTAGTTCATCTTACAATCATCGAACCTATGATATTAGAATAGTAGCACTGTGTGTTATAAACAAGATGAATCCAAGTTTTCTAAAATTCTTTATGATGCTGGACTTAGGGGATACGAAAGATCAGGAATTTGGTTAAGAAAAGAAAGAAAAATAAGGAGAAAATGCATCTCTGGATTAATGGATTGTAAATTATATTATCAGAAAAGTTAGTAAATAATTATTTAGTAGAATAATGATTGAAGTGGTCGGAAGTCAAAATATCAGTAGCGTTTCTTATCCATATAAAATATATACAAATGATTATTTTTACTTTGCTTGCTATGTACGAAAATTTCCTTATGAGAATTAGTTTCTAACATCCCGATAATTTTAAATGAAGTTCATTTTTGCAAAAAGCAGAATTTATATTAAATTTAAAAATGTTTCAACTTAATATGTGAAAGCATCTGATAACATATAATAAATTTATTGATTTCACCGAGGACGGCGAGAGGGAGAAAACAAAAATTTAAAGGTCAACAACAAAATATGACACTGCGAAATCAGAAAAATAAACACACAAAACTTGTGTGGGTCTATAATCTTGAAATGAGATTTCTAAGTCTCTTGAACTGTAGTTCAAACTAATCGTGTGGGAATCTCTTGAAACCAAACGTGGGACGAGATGTATGAGAAAGTTTAGGATTCTCTCAGGGTATGCCTAATCACTTAGCTGATGTGATGCAAAAGAGAAAAAACCTCGCTTTTTTTTTTTGTTGAATGAAGTCCGGTTGAAGTAGACTGACTTCACAGAAAGTTACACGAGGATTTTTACCTCGAAGCCACATTTCCCTCCTCTTTAAAAAAAAGTCTAGAGTGAAATAGTAGGCAACTATGTAGGTGAACCGGTACTTCGTGCCACTGATGTCGGATTGTTGAAGCTTATTAATTCGAGAACTAGTTGTTGTCCCTTTTATACGAGCGTGGGCATGGTAAATCATGTAGAGTTTTCACGACGGACTTTTTAGTCAAGTATCCTTTACAAAAAAAGTTTTTCGCATTAATTTGCGCAAACCTTATTTTCAATCCTAATAAATACTTTGTGGGTTCCTTTATGTTAATTAGCTTTTCATTTTATGTTTTGGATCTTTACTGTCACTTCTCTCATCCGTTTTCCCATCAAAATGCAAATTAGCAAATTAGGTCACGTGTATTCAGAGCCCGCCTACATATTTTTTCACCTGAGGCAAAGCGGTAAATGCAAGATTATTTATTTACCTATTTGTGTGTGTGTGGGGGGGGGGAACGGTAAACAAATAATACTAGATGATGTTTGCAAACATAACATTATACAAACGCGCGCAATATATATAAAAAAAGAAAGAAAGTGCAGTAACTAATAATATGGTACATTTCATTTTCAATTACCCTTGTTTGTTTATTCTTCGGATGCTATTCCAGAAGCATTTATGAAATTGCAAAACTCAGCAGTTATGTCGCCTCTATGTTCAGTTCGTGAACTTCGGCAAGTTTGTTATGACTAAGTAAAGAGCTTAAGTCTAATGAGAGACAACAAAGAACAACTAATGTCGGCAGTATAATATTTTAGTCTATACAATTCGTTACACAAAGTGTAATTAGTTCCTTAAATCTACTTTCAATAACAAATTTTAAGTTAGAAAATATTATATACACTACTGTGAAAGCTCAGGTCTTTTGAGAATAAATTAATGCTATTAGTTCTTCTTTTTTTTAGCTGGATTGTTTATAACAGAAAATTCTTTTAATATTCACTGATGTATTCCGAAATTCAATGTTAAAAACCATAAGTTTTAAAAATAAATTCCTGAATTTTTGATCGAATGGCTAATTTGGCGTGAGGTTTTTGGATTGTAAGACAGAGCGTATTCTGCTTCTCGAGGCAAAATTACTAGGTTGCTATCTTAGATAAGATTTGCAGTCTTCGGCCTTATTTTATAGTTGCCAATAGTTGAATATCCACCCGGTTAAGTTTTGAGCCAAGTTCACGGTAACTGATGTGTGTAGACTTTGGCTACTGCTAATTTAAATTAAATTTTACATTTGACTTATTGTTACTTTGAGTTATCTCGCTACAAGTGATTGACTGAGTTAAAAGCAAGCAGCTGTGAGCAACAACAGAAGAAACAAAAACAGCAACAAGAACAGAAGGCACACAACAAGGACAGAAGGCACATAATTAAGCAACATAAATTAATTTTCAAAATACAGCATTATTTCGCGGCCACTAAACGAATTAATTTGACCATAAATAGTATCCCGATACAACATGTGATTTTTTAATGAAAAAATACGATATCTTCTGTAATTGACTAGGCCAGTTCATTCATCTTCAAAATTCACTACTTAGTATGATCATGGTATTATCAGGTAGATTAAACGACGTTTTTCAGAGAATTAAGTGCCTGATTATAGACATATCTGTCATCTGTATCGAGGGATCAGATAAACTGTGGTATCTGTAACTAGGTACCGGCAGACAGACTTAGGTACAAAGCCACTTAAGGGGTGTTGGAAGCCAAAAATCTTCAAAAAATATTGATTTGGGATTTTTCCATTTTCAAATTCTCTACACTTATAGCTTTCTAAAAATACTATACTTTAATCTCTATGAGAATTAGAACTTTAAAAAATCTAGTTTTATTTTATCATCTAATGCTTTGATAAATGAGGAATTTTACATAAAAACGCGTTTTTCTCAAAACGTGATTTTTTTATACTCGATGTATCTTTTCTCAGGAACTACTGCTCCCAGGTACCTAAAAGTTTTATGGCCTATTTATTATATTTTCTAATATTTACTGAAATGAGCTTTTTGTGATAAATTAAGATAAAAAATTTTCGAAATTTTTTTGCGTGAGAAAAGTGCTAAATTTTACTATGCTTAATAAAATAGTCTATAAATTAGTCTAAAATTCAAAATGTTTCAAAAGTTCATTTCAGTATAATCATATAGGTATACGTTAATTACACAAAAATTTCAAGAGTATATCTACAGCAGATTTTGAGAAAAGGTACATCGAAAATGGCCAATTTAACATTGTCGGTATAGGGGGTTCCGACACCCCTTAAATTAGAAGTGACAGATTATGAGATCTGATAAATGGAGACGCTACTATTAATGCCTGTTCTTAGTTCAAAACCTTAAATGTAATAAAAATCTTGTTTAGAGCTCTTCTTTTATAAAAGCACAAATACTGAAAACTACTTATTGCTTCAAAATATACTAATTTACTGTGAATGATTTTACATCGTTTTACAAAACATCAAGTCCAAAAAGCTGAAAGTTTCGAATTTATCCTGGAGTTTGCTACATGCACACATTCCTTCCTTAGATTTTTAAAATCTGAAGTAAATTCAGAAATAAGATGTCAGTTTCTAAAATGATGAATATGAGAAGTATTTTGTCGTCATCTTCGCTCTCATCATAAACTACGAGAAGTCAGACAGTTTTGACATCTCTGTCCCAAATGGTGGTATTCCACCACGCATGGTTGGCGGCAGATTGTGTTTGAATACAAATGTTCTGTAACAGATGCTAAGATTTCCTTTGCCTCCGATTTTCTTCACGTCGCTTCTCGAACTTAGGGGGTTCCGAGGTGGTTGGGTGACAGACCGTCTTCTATTTATCATTATGTCACGACCTCTTTTGAGAAGGTTTTGCTGCTGTATATTCTGTGGCCTTCCATGATGCATTTACTTGATTGCTTATTTTATATAAGAGTAATACATACATATTTGTTTTTCGGTTTTATCGGATGACAGTACTTTTGTTGAAAAATTAACCCATAATTATACTAATAAATATTTAGAGTTTTAGTAATCTACTAATTTTGCATCCACTAATCAGACACTACGGAAGATCCATAGCATACAGTACTTTTTTCTGATAACACAAAGTTACAAATTTATATATGGTAATCTTTATATACAAAAATGCTATTATTTTCAGTACTTAAATGTTGTAAAGAGATTTGCTTCCGCCTTGTAGAGAAAGATAATACTTCCCATTTCATTTTCAAATTCTTAATAAATATTTCGTACTTGATCATTAATTTGGAAGCATTATTTTTGGCAACAGCTTTAGTATAAATAATAATAAACCCATTTTACCGATACGAAAAACATATTTTACGTACTTAAACAACCTATAGTTTCTTAGTGAAATCGTAATCCACCTAAGCTACGTTTTTTACTTTAAGCCTATCCAGTTTCTGTATCAAGCATTTAATTATAGGTACTTTCATTTGTCATTTTCTAAACATCATTTACTTTTAAATGTTATAATGGCCTTTTCGACGGAAAATAAGAGCAAGTAATCAAACCTGTAAGTAGATGACCCTTTAATGTTCTTACTTCAAATTTTTTTAATAAAAATGTGAATACAGGAGTCTATGCGTACCAAAAGCCGTATGGTAATACGATAGTTTAATGCTAGTTCGAATGCACTAAAAGGACAGCCTGGTAGAAGTTTTTTGTGGCTTTCATTATGTGCAACACAAATATGACGCAGATTCCCTTTAGAAAGCTCTTCACGAAGTCATTTTTTTCTTAGCCAGATGGCTTCCTTATGCTCTTCCATAATTTAAACAACTATGCGAGCATATATGATAACTATTCAGCATATGGTCGAAAATGTGAATTTTTATGAAAATTCCCAACCAAGCCCTAACCCAAACCCAAACCAGAAAATTCCCAACCCAAACTCAAACCAGAAGGGCTATTAATTTCATTTTGGGCATTTTGCGTGGAAAACTTTAAAAGTCTGAATCACTTTTAAAATTGTTGCCACCAAATGTTATCACCCTGTATTATATTTAAAGAAATTAAATAATGAAGAATCTGCATACGGTACCTACAGCCATCAAAATTTGAATAACATACCCCTCCCCCCGAATATGGGCATCTGAAAGCCAAATTTGGAACTTAGAATTTGTTTTATTATCTATCTCATATTTTGTAAAGCATTTACGAGTTTTTGATTAAGAAACTCAACGATTTCAAAGCGAGGAATAGCAACACTGTAATTAAAAAAAAGAAAAAAAATGTTTAACTCCGGCGCGCGAAACTGTGTATCGGAAATTCTAAAAGATATGCTGTATTTAAATTATTTTGCGATATTGCTGTTGAATTGAGTTTTATGGTTTAAGTGCGAAAAACATGATATTTAATAAACAAAGGTAACACACAAAACGTTAAAACAGAAACGCCCTTTTGGGCATAATATAAAATCTGAAAGCTTTCAGATTTTTTTTTTTATATCTTTTTTTTTCTTTTTCTTTTCGTTTTTTAAGAACAGAAATTGAAAGAAATCGAAAAAATTTTATGAACAGGAATTTAATTTTAATTTTAACCAACGTAACATTTATATGAATTCGGTTCGTAATTCTCTTCATAATCCCTAAAATGTTATTCCTCATTATTTTCTTTTATCTCAGATGGGGAGCTAAAAGTAATAAGGGCAATAAAAAGCTATTGTCATCGTGTATTAGACGTGTCAAGCTTGTCCAAAAAGTATCCTGTTACTATAAGTCTCCAGTTCAATTAAGGGAATACTATCTTTATTTATGTTCATTATTATTGTTATAATTACCTGCGATTCGCGAGTTCTTTTAAACTGAGACACTTCCTCGTTTTCCTACAAACGTTGCCAGCGGATAGAGAGATACGAGCATGACCCATTAAAAATCTTTTTAGCTTTTACTAGTTGTGTGCTTGTAATTATTTTGTATCTGTGTGATCTATGCGACATAGACTTTTGTTTCTTTTCCTTTGGTCTGACAAATGATTTTCCTTTTACTTTGCACCAAGCCACTGATGTATTTAGAACTAGCAACCTATTTTTCCTCTTTTTATGAAACTGAAGTTCATTTTTCAGTAAAATTAGGATAAGCTAGACGTTAATTGTCGTTTATTTTGGAAGTAATTTTTTATTTCCTATAATAAACTAAAATATTTTGGATTTTCCGAGATCTCTGAATAAGTATGAAAGAGTTTCCTGATAAATGATAAACTTCGTTTAAAAAACGAGGGAATTAAGTCTATATCTTTAGTAATTTTACATGAATAAGGTCTAGTACTAATCTGTCTACGTTACATAACTAAATTTGTAATAAAAAAATTTATTTTTTAGCACTGAATTTGCTATTAATCTTGACATTCACTTTTCGGCAGTATCACTTTTGTGCCAAAATCATTTTTCAAATTGTTATAGCCATGTATTGAAAAAATTAAATAGCGAAGCATCTGTATGCATGCATGTATGTTTCTTGAGTTGTGGAAAAATGGCACCTGCGGCCACTTAATTTTTCACACCCAAAATGTGCAGTTGGAAGCCCGAATTTGTTTTTAGTCCAAAGGGGCTTTGTCCCTGAAGGACTATTGTTTTCGTTTTGCGATTTTACGTCGGAAACATTAAAACTCTGAATCACTTTTCAAACTGTTGCCACAAAGTATTGCAGCCCTGTTTAAATAATGAAGAATGTGCATAAATGGTTGTATGTTTCTCGCATTGTGATAAAACGACGGTACCTAAAGCCATCGAATTTTGAATGCCGTAATCCTGCTGCGAATATAGGAATCTGGAAGCCCAAATTTGAAATTTGGAATTTGTTTTATTAACGATTTCCTATTTTGTAAAACTTTAACGAATTTTTGATTAACAAACTCAAGGATTTCAAAGCGGGCAATGGCAGCGTTGTACAGAAAAAAACATTTTTATCTGCAGCGCGTGAGACTGTGTGTAGGAAATTTTAAAGATATGCTCAGTTTAAAATTATTTTGCGATATTGTTCTTTAACTGAATTTTATGGTTTAAATGCGAAGAACATGATATTCAATAAATAAAAGTAACATACAAAATGTTTAAAAAACGCCCCTTTGGACGTAATTTAAAATCTAAAACCTTTCAGATTTTTTTTTTTTATTTTTATTAGTCCAAAGGGATTTAGTCCCGAAGGACTATTACTTTCGTTTTGCGATTTTGCGTTGATTCACTCTGAATGCCCGATTCACTTTTCAAATTGTTGCCACTAAATGTTATCGCTATGCATTAAAGTTTAAAAAATGAAAAATCTGCATAAATGTATGCATGTTATTATTATTATTTTTTTTTTTTGACGTAGCTTTCTCTTCAAAAATCGTCTGCGTGCGTTGCACGGGAAAATAAAAAGGAATTTTAATTACAGTTCTAAATAAATAGCCAAATAAATGTGAAATTCGTAACAATATTCTCTAAAACTTTAACGAATTTTTCATTAACAAACTCAAAGATTTCAAAGCCAGCAATACCAACGTTGTACAGAAAAACATTTTTATCTCCAGCGCGTGAGAGCGTGTACCGAAATTTCTAAAGATATGCTCAATTTAAAATTATTTTGCGATATTGCTGTTGAACTGAATTTTATGGTTTAAGTGCGAAGAACATGGTATTTAACAAATAAAGGTAACACACAGAATGTTAAATAAACGTCCCTTTGGACGTAATTTAAAATCTGAAACATTTCAGATTTTTTTTTTTATATTTATTTCCTATTTTATACAAATTTAATGAACTTTTGATTAAAAAACTCAGCGATCTGAAAGCAAGAAGTGGTTTCTGATAACTATTGTTACTTTATAGAATATTATAAATAGTGTAAAGTTTTCTTTTTTATATAAAGTATCCAAAATTTATAAATAAAAATAATACCAACGGGTTCAACGACTGAAGTTATTTCGTGTAAAAAACCTATGAATGGGAAAAATGAAGACATACGAGTGTAATGTTAGAATGAATTGGCCTGTCAAAGCGACCGGAAAACGAACAAACGTTCCGAAATATGCAACACACTGAATAGAAATTCGAAATAATAATAAAACTTCTACCAATGCATTTTTTCTTAGAACAAATTTAGAAGATAAAGTATAGGTAGAGTGGAATTTCAGTGAAAATAAATAAATAAATAAATAAAATAAAATAAAAATAAAACTAGGAATACAATTTTAATGAAACAATGCCGATCAAATTATTCCACAAGATATAATCCTATGAAGTAACTTCATCATTAATAGATTAATTTATTTTTGAAAATAATTACATTCACTTCTTTATCTTTTAGCATCTAAGTTCATCGTCATGATATACCAACAGGCTGTAAACATACTATGAAACCTCGTGTAAAAATCCTCACGCGCAGAGCTGCAACAGCGCACGCGAAAAGTAAGGAAACAATACCATTCGTGTTACGTGACCACTGAATTAAAGCAAGGGAGAAAGGATCTGATTTTCTAAACTTAGCTGCGAATATCGTTTTAGTTCCAAAATCGCGTGTAAAGCTTTAGAACCCATTTCTTACACAATATGCCGCTATGTAGATGTAGACCGATGAAGAACACGAGTTGTGAAACAATGGTGGATTACCACCATCTCCGTAACTAGCTATTTTTATCTTTAATAGCAGGTGTCCAGATCAGATTTTCTTCTCAATCCGTTGATTTTTACTCTCAATAGATTTTTTTCTTTAACCCGAGATATTTTTAGATTTTAATAAGCGTAGGAAACCATGTGACATAAGCTGGAATGCTTCATTTTTTTATATTGTTCCGATGTCAAATCATGCGGCGAGGTGTAGATTTTTTGTAAGAGTTTCCTTATCCATCATCATCATCATCAGCCATTATCTCAGTATTGTTACGTACAGATTACAATACATGACCTTACAAAAGAGTAACACATTCTTTTTTAATACTGAACATACATCCAGACAGCGGAAATGAGTATGTTGAGTCTTCCGCCAGCAAACGCAAAAACAGAATATTTTCAGAGTGTGGCTGAGTTCTCATTTTCTGACTGCGCTGCGTTATCGTCTGAAAAAAAGAATTTAATTCAAACAGACCTTACGAACACATTCCAGCAATACAATTAATTGTTCATCTGAATTCTTAAACCAAAATGTAATAAAATAGTACTACCTATACAGATAAGTACACGGATACGTATAGGAAATACATAGGAAAATATTCTATAAGGTATTTTCTCCCTCCTTTCTGCATGCCTTCGTAGTGTAACGGTTAGCACACTCGGCGCGTATTCGAGAGGTCCAGGTTCGAGTCCTGGCGAGCACATTGCACATTTTTCACGTCTCCAGCATCAAAATATCCTAATGACTCTAAAATTCGAGATCCATTTATGTAGGAAAATACATACTTATATAGGAAATGTATGTATGTTATAAAATATATATATATATTTACAATAAAAATATAAAATATATATTTATATAGGAAAACATTCGAGAAAGCATTAAAGAATTTAAGCTTCTAATAGCATAATTCAGGAACCGTAGCAAACATGGCGATCCTGTATTTTGATATTTTCTTTATTCGTTATCATGAAGGATGATTAGAGGATTAGGGAACGATAAAATGCAATGTTCTAGATAACAATGAAAATACCTATTCAGACATAAAATTGAGAATTAATATAGAAAACAAAGTTCAGTATTATTATCAATTAAGAGATACGCAACAGGTTCAGCAACTGAAAGGTCTCTGACTGAAGTAAATGTTTTTGAATTAATTGGCTATTTCTTCAAATTTTAACATTCCATACGAAATAAAAGAAACAAACTGTGCAATCCTCGTATGTGGAAAAATACATTTATAAAGGGTAAAAGAAATAAAATTTTCGACACTTATTAATTAGATTATTTGTAAGTAGAATAATGTTTACTTAAATTTCAGTAATTCAAGAAACAGTTTCTTGTGTATGAAGTCAATTCTTTAACTCCAAGCTTGCGCAATGTTGCTTCAGAAACTGAACCCCCACTTTTTTAAGTTCGTGTAGATCCAATAGATGTTGAATTATTTATATAACGAATTTCTGAAGTGAGGTTTTCTTTAATATTTGTATTTCTGAGAATTACTTTCTATATTTTTACGATTCAATTTAAAAAAAATAAAAAGCTGCACATTTAATTTTTTATTGGCAGAAAACAAAAATCTAAATTTAATTATTCTTAGTAAAATTATTTTTGAGGGTAATAAAATGATTTTAAAGTAATAATGATAAGCTATATATTTTATTTCCCGTTTTCTCAAAGCAAGTGAGTTTAGCATACCTTTTTCAATTGCGCTTTTCCTTTTATTTTGCATTACATCCATAAACACATTTCTATTCATGAAAGTATGACGGAAATTTTGTTATTTAAATTTCCATGAATTTGCAAACTCCCGTTAAAGCAGCTAATTTTAATTAATAGAATTAATTAATTAAAATTAAATGTAAAATGGGAAAATAATTTTACGTTTAAATAGAGAGTATGACAGCCGAGAGAAATACTCTTGTATAACTTAAAAATATACTGGAGAAAGATTTACGAATGCTGATACGTATAGATAATTCTTCTCCTGTAATTCCTTTCACCCCAAAACACTGCAGAGTATTTTAAAAGCTTTATCGCAGGGGTTCTCAACAGGGAATTTCCCCTAGAGGGAAGCTTGTCGTTTAGGAGAAAAATGCAGCCAGTGTTTTATTTAGCTGATAAGTAATTAGTTTTAATTTATGAACGAAAAAAAAACTACTTTCATTCAAGTTTTTGTATTTACCAACATTTTCTGTATATTTCTTACTTAATTTATAAAACACGTTAGAAAAAAAACTAAAACTAAATAAATGTATATATGTTTTATTCGAGCTTCGAAAAGGAGAGGGAATGATCTTCTAACAATGGAGAAATGTGCGCATAGGGTACAAAAAGTTGAGAACTTCTGTTTTATCGTTTCTAGATATACCTTTACATAAGTATACATACGGACATCAAACTAAAGACTAGACCTTCAGCTCAATTCTTTATCCCATGCCTTATATAATTTTTTTCTTATATTAATTATGGCTAAAAAATTTACAGATAAACTTGAGTTACGGCTATCTCATATTTCTAACAATTGTAGATTTCTATGGTATATATAAATATCGCTAATAATTTAAATCTCAATTATACACACCTTTCGTTTATAAATGTATTTCGTTTACACAATGAGTATCAAGAAAATTTTATTTTGTATAAAATTTTATTACGGATAATTTTTAATAACTTCTTGAAAGTTTCGTTGATTTAAATTCAAATTGGTAGGTAAAATAGAAATTGAGTAATTAATTGCAATGCTCGTAAATTTATTTGTAAAAAAAATTTCGTGTGGTTTCAAAGGAATGCAAACAATGCAATAAAAACGGAACTTAGGTTGAGTTTTAGAAATGAGCAATTTACATTTCTTTGCCTCCTAGAACAAGATTTATTGCAGTGAAGAAATTCTACCCTTTTCTGGGCAACGCTGTGAGTGAGCTTGGTGTTACGTCATGCATCAAGCATTGATTTGATTGGATAAAATTTATACACTGGAAAAGTCGCATATAATAAAATATAACGTTCGATGAATGAAACTGTTTCAAACGTTATGAATTTAAAATTTTTATCTACCATTTTAATTAAATGAACAACATTGTTCCTTATAATTTAGTAAGATTTAGCAAAATGTGAATGAAAAATTACAGTAAACCGAATTTAAAGAAAGAAGAAAAGCATAGGGAAAGTATAAATACGTACTTTTTAATTTATTAAGCAATATTTATTGTATATATTTCATCTGTATAAGTTCCTTATATAATTAATTAACATTACATTTAATGTACCTCTACAAAAAATTAATTTATGGAAAACCGGAATTTCATAAAAATGCTTTGACTACTATATAAAATCTTATCGGCAGGCAAGTTAAGTAACACATAGATATCACCCTGACAACAAAATATTTTACTCTTAATTCTCTAGGAAAAATATATTAACAGTAAATACTGCTATAATTTCGCGGAATATAATATTAACAAGCTTACGTCAAGAATATTGTTACTTGCTTCTGCAAGTACAATAAGATCACTGTGAGGTGCTGCATTAGCTATATCATCATGATCTGTCCAATTAACTCATATTATTTAATTTACTCCCGTGTGACGTTTATGTTTTTATTTTAAAGGGTTTCAAAATTTTTACTTCAGGTATGTTACACCCTTAATTAAAACAATTAATAAAAGTCCACTAAAACATAATACAACCTATTTAAAATGTGTTTAGTAAATGGATAGAGAAAGTGCACATAAATATAAAGCATGATTTGATGTAAAGCATTCACAGTGGTATTCAAGATTATTATAAATCCCTCCGATATGTTTTCGTGTATATTCACATTATTCGAAAAAAAAATGCAAGAAGCCTTTAAGCACGTTTTGGGATCTTTCAAAGTGCGTGTGGGTATAACGCAAGAACATTATAATAGAAAAGGAAATAGTGATTTTTCTGTGATAAATCGCCTACGTCATAACGTGTTATATTGGACTTCCTTTATCAGATGTTTGTTGTAAATAATTCCTTTAAAAGAAAATTAAAAAATAACATTTTCAGAGACATATCACATGCATTAGGACTTTTAAGAAATTTTATAAATAACGGGAGGTTATTCATGTTAAAAATTAAATGTATTTGTTACCCATATCCTTTCTCAAATGATGATGGATGTTATTTAGTTGCAAATTTAAATGAATTTTAGTTTAAAAATTATTTATAAGTTATCAGATCTTCAGATAAAATGCAAGATAAATATTTAACTATCAGTTAAAAATACTAAATTTATAATTTATTAGCCCAAAAAGGCTGCTAGTTTCGAAACGACGATTTTGCGTTGTTTCACTTTAACGGTTTTAGTTTAGTTTATTACGGTAAAGCACACTAGGGCTATCTGCCTAAGAAAAGGATGCCTTTGTGGATGACTTTCTAAGAAAAACTGGCTTGTATACACGTTACGCAAGGGGGAAATCAGTATCACTTTAATGTATTGTTTCAATTTTCGTCTGAGGCTCTTGCCATTTGGAAAAGCGTTCGTATTTAATCTCGCTGTTCATTCATAAACGAAACTATTTAAAAACAAGAGGCGCAGTTGTTAAAAATATAATTTTTTAAACTTGATTTATGATTTAAATAAAAATGCATTTAATTCATAGAACATCTAATTAAAAACATTAAATATTTTTATAAAATTACGTTACATATTTTTTCGCTTTTTAAATATACCGAAAATATATAACGTTCTCATGTTAGACTAAATGTATGCTTATTTAGCATTCTGTAAAATGTTTCGATATTCCATCCGGGCCATCTTTATTGATAATCTCTGCTGATTAAACCATATTAAACTTTAGAAGAGGTGTTTTGGGCGGTAGTTAAATTCTGAAATCTTTCAGTTTCTTTTTTTAAACATTAACTAGATTCCAGTTTACCAATAATTAGAAAATGATGGAAATGAATATGAAATATTACTGGGTGTTTTAATTCAATATAGGTGTTTACAGAGTTTTTACGTGGCATTTACAGCGTTTACAGAGCATACAGAGTTATATTTGAAATGTTTTCTGTTAAAACCCTTTGCCTTTTGACATCTTAGCTATATTTTAATAATCCTTGTTACTAAATATAAATGGATGGATGATTCTTACATCTAAGCCAACAGAAGAGAAAATATATAACAATTTTTAATTTTTATTTAAAAGGCTTTTTTTCTAGTAAGCTAAAAAATGAATATATCAATTACTTACTTTGAATGATTTTTACAACTGGATCTTGTGCTATTCCATACGAAAAGCAGATTGCATGATATAGTTGAAATAGCCTTTATAATCCATATAGTTTCTGAACACTTTCACAGTTATCTATGCTTAGCAAAGTAAGGAAGTTTGTGCAGTCTGCGAACAAAGCCACACACTTACGTTCAGAACACAAAATTCAACTTGGCGTAGTGTTGAAATAATTTAAAACTGAAAGTAAGGAAGACAATTTTCTAAGTTCTTCCATAAATGCAAAATACTCTCGTAAAGAAACAGGACCCAGTTTTCTCGTAGACATGAAGTCGGCCATTTCTCTTTCTGACTACACAAAATTCCGGCATCTATGTTTTATGCAATACTCGTTATTTAAAACAATTTATTAAAATCTTAAATAATAAATAATATCAAAATTTCATTGCAGACAATTTTCATGCATTTCGATCTCGGGATTTATCACCAAGATTTTTCATAAAAAATGCATATCTAATCCTTCACTAAAGTTTCAAAGTATTATAATTTTTTAAGTAATGTGATTTTCCACGCAAAAATAAATAGAGCCACAAGAATTTCAGGAACGATCACAAACAGCAGAGATCCTACTCAGAGATAAATCCAATTACATCAGCCTGTCTTTTATCCAGAAAGCAGCAAGAGAAAAGGTGGATTCTTCTGCAGCGAGAACGCACAAATAAACGAGTCTCACATGTATTTCACAAAACGCTTCCTGATGTATCCAGATACTTTATTACCACTTCCAAAGCAAACCCTTCCGAGCAATGCTTGCTGGGAAGCTCACCATAGCAATGTGAGTGAAACTGCTCTGCATCAAGTTCGACTGCAGAGCAGAAAGGAAGCCGTAGAACAGGTTCGGGCTAAAGAAACTAGTGGGCAGAATAAAGTAAAAATCCGCGGCCACGTTAGGTAAGAGAAGCTCGCTGAGGGATTTTTTTTTGTTATTTATTTCCTCTCTACAGGGAATTTGTCTTACGTAGGAAGTTCGCTCGCATTAAAGCTGTCTGTCAATGTTGGATTGTTCGCAGAATCAATGCAAGAAGACCTACGAATGAAGATCACGATAAGAAATGTTTTGCAGTTCTCAGAAAATCAGATGTATTTCTCCCAGAAAATATTACACGCAAATACAGAACATAATAAATTTATTAAGGTTTTAAAAATATCAAATCAAAAGCTGTAACTCTCGTTTTTTAAATAAATCAGCTCCAGCAATTGTTATTCAAACTAGTTTCAACTTAAAAAATGATGCTTACATTTAATCTTATTTTATATGTGCCTGTTAATGATTTCGATGATATTTCAATAATTACAAGTTTGTGAGATGCATGTGTTGTATACATGTGTAACAATTCTGGAAAAATTTTAAATCTTTTTAATCATAAAAATTTAAAGGTTTCAAATGTATAACGATATACCCTTGAACTTTTTGAAATTTCAGTAAAATTATACAGAATGGTAAAACGTAGTTCGAAAGACATGCTCATTCCACTGCAAAAAGCTCTCATATAAATTAGAATACAGGTAAAAATTTTTTATACAAGCAACGTTTTTTAAAAAAAATAACACCTTACCCTATGATTTAAAAAGGAATTTTAAGGATTCACTGGAAAAGTATTGTATTATGAATCAATTTAGCTTTTTACAAACCACTACATTTCAAACCTTATGGTAATGAAGAATTAATTTTATATTAAATATTTTATATTAATATCATGTTATGGAAGTACAAAAACTGAAAAAGCAGTGCCCGTAACTAGCATAACTTAATTAAAAATTTGAAGCGCCTATAAATAGGTTAGAAAGCGACAAAAGGATAAATGGGGGCAAGAGACTGGGAACACAGAGATATTATTTCAGACACCATAGTAGTAAGCAATAGTGTATGCTTATTATAGAATATCACACATTTAGTTTACGCTTAAATGTCAAGCAATATAGTTAAAAAGTATGAAAGTAGTGCAAGAACAAATTTTGAATTCATAAGAAAGTTAACATTCCTCAGTGGCGTTGAAATTCCAATCTGAAAATGTCAGATTTTCAGATTCTAACACCTCAGAGAAATTACCTTTAAAATTTCAAAAAGCGGATAAAATATTTAATCACAAGTCACAAGATTAGAAATACTGCAACCTGATCTGGATGTGCAGATTTCAGTTTAACACCTGAAACAACTCAAGCATTAACGATTAATTTAAGAACTAACCCACTCCGCCCGAAATTAAAAACATAGAACATAAAATATTATATTCAAAATGAGATATTCAACATGACAAAGCCAAAAGATAGAAAACATGACTATAATATACCGTAAGTTAGTTCCGAGTGGAGATTCGTACACTTATTTAACAAAGAAAATACTTAATTATTCAAGACATAGCGCATTTATCGACTGGATCACTTGCGCATGAGGCTTGCAACAAATAGTTTTCTCAATAGGCTATACCTTTCGTTCTGTTTTAGCGCAAAATCCGCGAGCACGAAATAATAAACATCTAAAAAGTGTTTCTTTGGAGATTTCTTAAAGTACTCACATGTACGCTATGTCCGAGGGGGAATAAAAAAATAAAGCATATTAATTGCATCCCTTAAAATTTTATTTATAGAGAACACTTTAATACAGAAGCTAAATATTTAAAAAAATCGAGAAGTTTCCTGCTTTATAGCACCATTTAAAATACCTCTAGCTGATCAATGCCTATTTCCTAAACCTACACTGCGAAAAAAAAAAGGCAGTATCTCCCGTTCTACTGGGCCGACTGACGAAATTCAAATTGCGTTTTTCATGTCTCAATTTAGGATATATATTAGATTTATATATAGCATCATTCTAACATAAGTATTTTGAAAAAATCGGACTTTTTCTGAAATAACATAGCAATTGTTTTCCATAGTTCGATTCTACGACTCAGATTATGCCTAAATATTAAATTCTGTAAAAGTTGGTGCGAAATTTACGGAGAAATTCATAAATTTAACTTGGCGCATTTTTTTCAGTTTGAGCCAAGAATAATTCACTTGGCGAATTTCTTAATATGTGGCAACCTATTTTCCTTCCCTTCCACTGCACAGCGGAGGAAAAAAAAATCACGTCGTTGCTGCCTTTTTACATTGTGAATAAGAGAAAAAAGTCAAATATTTTCAAATAATTTTTAAAAAGTGCTTAAACCACATTTTCGTTATTATCGCTTTCAACAAATATGCCAAATTTCAAAACGCGCCAATATATAAATTCACGTATATCCTCCGAAATTTTGAATAAAAAGCTCTAATTTTTTGCAGGTACGGTTAGAAATAAATCTGCTTTAAGATGATTGAAAGAATTTTATAGGTTATAATTCAAAATTTTTTTGAATATTTATAAAAGTAATTTAAAAATACAAATTAAAAAAGTAAATCATAAAAAATGGGTGAATTTTGTTTGGAATGAACCTAAATTTCGAACTGTATAAGAAGGAATCAAATAGGTTTCATAAAAAAAGAGATATTAATAAATATATATCAAATTCAATTAACACCGAAGAGCTAAAATTTTGAGAGCTAATTGTTCAAAAACTACTCGTGCGATTTTTACAAAACTTGGCAGTTTGGCTTAATGTGAGTCGTAGAATCGAAATATGGAAAAAAATTGGCATGTCATTTCAGGAAAAGTCCGATTTTCTGTCAAAATATTTATGTTTGAACAATGCTATATATAAATCTAATACATATCCTAAGTCACGCTTGCGAGACATGAAAAACATAAGTTTAATTTCGTCAATCGGCCCAGTAGAACGGGAGATATAGAACTGTCCAATTTTTTAAAAATTTTTTATTTTTATTTTTTGCGGAGTGTACATCCATCATCGATTGCACCTCTTCAACGAACGGAAGCGTGGGTTTCCCACGAGTGAACTACGGCGTGAAAATCTCGCAATTTCAGATGTCATCTACAGTTAAAGAAGAATGATTTATAGTCAATTTTATTTTGGATAGCCAGGAAACTTGGACTGAAATTCATAAACATAAGACTTTCATATAATTGGTACTGTGAAAAGATTCATGGTGGTCCAACACATCAGTTCCGCTGAAGAAGTCCAATCGATCATCTGCCCGAAGTTATATGGCCTAAAACGGACTTCAATGGGCAGAGGCTTTACAATGGATGTTATGACGAAAAAAATCTCGTAAGAGCCTCTGTTCTTACGTTGAAATCTAGCTAAAACTCATAGTTACGCTTTGAATATAAATTGTTTTGTCTGTCTATACAACTTCGAGAGAAAAAACTTAAGGAACATAACTTTTTGTAACTTTCTTTGACAGCTTTTAACTGGAAGAGAAAAACATTGGCAGAAAAAGTCAACTAGTAAAATTGCCAATAACATCAGCTAAAATAAATCCTGCCTTTTCCTACTATTTAAAATCCAAAAACTGAATTAGTTAAAAATGATAAATGAATGGCGATCAAAAATTTTAACCCCAACTTAAATTTTATACACTAAGTAAAATAAAATAAAATATTACAGATAATTCCAAATACAAGCTTAGTTTACTAATTGGCTTTAACTTACGCTATATAGCTATTTTATTCCCTTCAATAATCATAACAAACGTCACGTCAGTGTATAATTTATTTCATGATGACGCAGTTTGTTAAATGTCGAAACGTTCGCATGCCAGCGCCATTTTCATTCTTCTTTTCAGTAACAATGGTGACTGAAATGAAACATTCTTATTACGTCTTAAACAAACTGATTTGGTACCACGATTACTGAATGACTGTTAAATTAGAGGTATTGACAAACGAACGGCTGGCAGTCAAGGTCTGAAACGAAACTTTATTCTTCTAAGATAGATCCAAATCAATATTTTATGCAACATAAAGGTAATAATTACATAACCTCTTGACGATATGTTTGCATAATATGCAACAGATAATGTATATTATCAGGAAAGAACATGGGTATAAGTGCAGAGTTTCAAATTCTGTCGTAGAAAACACAGAAAATAATGAAAAATGTAATTTTCAGGTTCATGTTTAAATAAATTTGCATTTTATTATCATCACATTGCTTCGACATTTAGCGAATTATAGTAGTTCCAGATTATCTCCCTCAATCGTGAATAATTTCACAATTCGATTTAAAATTCTACGAAATCTATATATTTACTTTTTCTTTAAATAAAAAAGCGTGTAAATTGATTTTTAAAACATTATATAGAGTTTACTTTTGTTTCTAATCTCAGTATTTTAGTTTAAATGTATTCAGTTTTTTGATTTTTACTAAATCTGAATCCACCTGGGAAAGAGAATCATCACATTTAAAAAAAAGAAGAAATTATTTTACTGAATTATAATAGCTGTTGTATTGACCAACGCATCATAAAGTTTCCTTGCTTGGTCTAAATTACTGGCCAATTTCACACAAATTTGCTTCTGTTGAAAGTGAGTAGGGGGTAACACTCTGATGAATTTTATTCATCTGCATAGATTATTTAGTCAGATGTACAGATTATTTAGACGGTAAAATGATCCGATTTTGAGTAAGTGTGTTTCTATAAGTTATGAATAATTCAAGTTAATAATAAGAATATTAGTTAAGAATTCTTGCGATAAGTCTATGAAATTGTTATTCAGTGCTCAATATTTTAGATGCTGAGTTATGCTTCAGCAACCTTCAGCTCCTTCGTGTTGTGTAAATAAGCAGCTAACAGGATTAAATTCTGCTTAGTGTTACATTTTGGATTTGTGTTCATTTAATAGTCACGAACATTCTCCATAGGAATTCAGTGAAGAGTAGTCCAGATAGTTGAAATGAAGTATTTGAATTCGTTTAGCAGAACTCTGTACAGAATTTTTCTAATTATATGGGAATGAAAGAAAAATGTTTGTATATCATTGAAATTTGTAGTTTACACAATTTTGAAACCGGAGTTTCGAATGTAATTTATAGTTTGTTTACTTTGCCTCACTTTCAAAGGAATTAACTCAGACAATTGTTAAAAGTAAACTTTATCAACAAGTGTTCTAAAAAATCAGCATTTGAATTCTTACAGAAAACGTATTGCAATTTCAACTGTTTTCTTTTAATATAGGTGTTATAGCGAATTAGCCCCAAATGATTCATCAGTGTTCATAATTCAGTGAAATTAATATAAGTATATTGCTTGATTCTCTTCTAACGTCAAAATATAAGAGAAATGAATTAAAATTGGATAGTTATAAATTTTGATGATAAAATCCTTCATTGTTTTCATCATTTAACAGGTCTTTAAATGATTTCATTACTTAGAAGTAACGGAGGACGTGGGCACCATCCCTCTACCATTACGGTTAATCGGTTCTGCTCCCGTCCGCCTTTGTCTAGTATTTATTAGTAATCCTTGAATTTTTACATGGCCATATTGTGCCTGGTTTACAGATAAATTCTATACAATAATTGTATTCACATTAACATAACTTATTACATTTACATAAAAATTTTGGTTGGAGAATTTTCTCTAATGAATTTCTTTCTTTTGTAATTTCTCTTTATTTGTAAACAGTTTACATATTATTTCTTTATCATGAAATTTCTCTTTTGTTATTTGCTCCATTTCAACTAGAACGTTGTCTAAGTCCTCTTCCAAAATTCTTTTTATTTTGCTGCAGTTCTTTCATGAGTTTCTCAGGTTCAAAGCTTCTGTTTTATTCCCGCTTTCCTATGTTATATATTGTGCTAATGTCTTCTATAATAGTACTTTTTCTTTTCAAAGTTTTTCGTCTTTGTCTTTTGTATGTCACTGAATCATACCGAATCAATAGGGGTATGCTTTCTTGTCAACTTGATTTTCAAGTCTATAATACCTTTATGACAGTTTAACTACAAATGCGTCATGTCTTCATAATCTCGAAAAGCCAGTATTTATTTTTCATAATTTGAATGCATGTACTTATTAAGTGCATGTACATTTTAAATGTAATATGCGTTATATTTGTTGCTGGAAATTAATCACTTTTTCAAATTATGAACAATGATGTTATTTGTTTTACTCTATTATAGATTGCATTTATTACTTTACTCCTTTATTTATTATACTATTATACATCTTTATTATAACTTCTCACATGAAATTGTATTACTTGACATAAATCTGTGCCGAATTTTGTTAGGATGTCCATTATTTTTGTGATTTTTTGCACGATGTATTTTTGTTTTACTAAGAATTCACTAAAAGCTTGAATATTTGTTGTTGGCATTTTAATATGAAAATCTTAAGTGAGTGGGCAGGGAGTAATATAATGTTCAGGCAGTCCCAGCTGGCCATTAATACAGGTGCTTGTGTTTGAATTACCAAGCCTTTCGAAATATTCGGAGAAAGTTCCGTAGCCTGAAACAAAACGCACTAATTGTGGGTTTGCAATTAGTTGTTGTGGGTTTACCTTGGCAAAGTGTTGGTGTGTTTTTTTACCCGATTTACTGTTGCTCCATTCGTCTTGCCATTTTGACATGGCAGTTGATATAAGATGTCTTTTTAGATAAGTGGTTGGCCATGGGATATGTATATACTCTGCGTCTTGTCCCATAGCAGCCTCTTTAACTAGTTGCTAATTGATTTCTAGTAATCGAGGTTTTCTGACTGAAATATCGGTACTTGACTTCTATAGCGGCCTTGGTAAGAAAGTGAATTTGGCACGTATCTGCACTGGCCAGAAATGACCAGTTACCAATTAGCCGCATGTGCGAGAAACAAAAGTCTTTTAGAGTTTTGGTCTTTTAGTTTTTAGAATATATAAATAAAAAATAAATAATAAAAAATATAGTCTTTTTGAATTTTGGTTTAGTTTATACTACCCAAGAAGACCAAACTCTACAACTTCAAGTGCAATTCACTAGATCTTTATAAGTTAAAATAGAAAATATACAAACAACAAAAAGAAAAGGGAAAGAAAGATACGAAGACAATCTGAAAGAATTGAGATTTTGACGTCCCACCAAAGCATTTGTTAAGATTTCTTATGTTCTGAGCATCGCAGGCTACCAATGTGCTCTTAAACTCACTCCTGATAATATATATTTTTTATTTTAGCTTTATTATTAAACATTAGTTTCTTCGTATTTACACCGAATAAAATTCAAGAGCAAAATCACAAAATATTTTTAAAGAGCATATCTTTAGAATTTCAGATAGAGTGTTTGGGGTTACCATATAGTATTTTATTTAAATTCGCTGTATTACTTCTTTCAAAACAAGCCGCTCGAGCGTCCAGCCGCCTAAAAGAGTGGTACAGATTATTAAGAGATTATTAAGTACCTTAAAGAGAAAAAATACTGTATGATGATGTTAATGAGTCCATCTAGTGTCATTTCATAAAAATATTTAATATTTATTATTAGGTATCTCATGATTTAAACGCATTTTTATTTAAATCAATCAGATTAAATTGCCGAATTTAAGAATTAATATTGGAATTAAAGTATCTTACATTTTGACAATTGACAACAGTCTGCGGACTGGAGATAAAAATGTTTTTATTTCGAACAGTGTTGGCACTTCTCGCGTTCAAATCGCTGAGTTTGTTAAACAAAAATTCGTTAAATTTATACAAAAGATGAATTAATCAAAACCAAATTCAAAATTTTTGGCTTCGAGGTGACAGTGTTCGGTAGGAGGACTACGCGCATTCAAAGTTTGGTGGGTGTAGGTGTCGTCGTTTTCCCACAATGCAAGAAATATGCATATATATCTGTAGAGATTATTCATTATTTATTTTTACTACCTTGTACGAAGTAAAAAGGAAGTATTGTAATTACGAAAAAATTCGAGTATCATATTTCAAAGAAAATATCCACTTTGATCGCTTCGAATGCAGTTTAACGATGTTTTTGCATGATATCTGTACGTAAGGACAGAGAAAAGGACTCTTTTCCCCCCAAAAATTATAAACTCATTTAAAATGGAATCTGAAGAGATTTTTTCGTGGCGTCTGTACGTATGTATGCATCTCGCATAATTCAAAAATGAGGAACCTCAGAACGTTGAAAGTTTCTATATAAGGACTACTATAATATGCAGATGTGCACTTCCCTTTTTTTAACTGCAATCGGCTGCACCAAACGTATATAAATAAATAAATCACACACACATATATATATATACATACCCACTATGTTACTCGGCTCCGTGAGCTCAGTTTTTTAGTCTTATATGTTCGTAAATTGTGTATTTTGTGCTTTAAAATGATTGAATTATGTTGTTCTTATCTTCCGGTTAAGGTTTTTACGCCTTTAATTAACCTGCATATTATAATTATTGCAATAGTTGCAGAATTATGAACAATTTAAAAGTTGTTTAAGTGTGGCTGAGTCTAATTATTATTACCATAGCAACCATATTTGTTTACATTTTAAACTTAGTAGAGTGCTGGATTTGTTGCCAATCTAGAGAAACTAAGCTTCGAAACAACAAAGTAACGTCTTCTTTTATTATTGCGAATTAAATTATGGTTAATCCATTCTGGAATTTCTTCGAGGAAATAAATCTTTAAGATTTACTTCGTATATTTTAATACTGATATTTTGAGTTTTTATGTATTTTTGCCTTGTCGCAAAGTGAGAACTGAATTAATTGAATGAGAAATACTGAAACGTCTGTGAAAAACAGTTTTTTTTGTTTGCTTAATTTCTTTTATACATCATTTTAGATTTATTATAGTATTTGAATAGAACACGTGGCAACGATTAGATAATTCGTCAGATGATATACATAATGTTTGTGCATTTTGAGTTATAAAATGAATGAGATGTAATGCTTTTAAGTTAACCTAGCGCCAGAGTGTCGCTATAGTAAACAAATATAGTGAATTTTAAAGAGTGCATTTATTCTATTGTGGTTTATGCACTACCGACGAAGTACAATTAATTAAATCCAATAAGTTTAAATGAAATGCAAAATGCATATTATTACGCGTACAATTTAATATTTCGTAAAAGGAAGTCATGTAGTGTACACATCAGATTTTTTTAAATGATACGTTGTGATAACATTTGGTGGCAACAGTTTGAAACCTGGAAAGATTTTCTTCGAGATCTTAAATTTTGTTTGATTATAGTATTGATTATAGGACTACCATAACCTCGTGATAAATTCTAAAGAAAAACAAATATGTATTAAGGGGAAAAAATGGAATTCTTGTCTCACGTTCCACCACTAGAAATTTTAGAAGAAAAAAGTAGTTTGCAGTTAGCAACTGAGTTTGACATGAGTGATTTTATCCTCTCAGATTATGCATTATCGATTAAATCAATAAGCTCTAGCACGCATATTCTAAACGGAAGTAAAAAAATTCGCTTCTGAGAGTTAAACAAATGTTAAACGAGTTAACGCATTACTTCAATTGCGATAAGAGATGTAATTACAAAACCAATCTATCACAAATTAGATAACTGATAAATAATGAACGAATTCATTAAGAACCGATAATTGAAATCCACAAAAATTTAATGCATAGCTTACTTTCGCGAACAAGCAGAGAAAATTAGGGCATTTTCTCCATATCGCGTCTCATATAAGATCACCTAACAGAAATCCCTAACCTGAGATCTTTTTCCCCAAACCTCATTGTGTGCAAATGCAAGGCTTTTCCATCGGTAACGGGTACTTATAACAAACAAGTACCTGTTTCTTGTCCTGACCTCATCCCTCGATTAGTCTACCCACCAACCCACATGTTTTTATTCAGCTGAGCAAGCGGGAGTTGATTCGTTTTCTTTTTTCTTTTGCTTTCGTGATCGCTATCTTTGTTGCGGGAGGCAAAGACAATGAATAAAATGTTCGTAGTTGAAACTGCGGAGAGTGTTGTTCATATATCTTAGAGAAATGTTTAACTATAATAAAAACGGTTCTTTTAAACTATAACAAATAAAATGTAGTTTCATCACATCCAATGTAATTTAATGCCTAGATGTTCACCAAAAGTTTCAAAACATATTAATCAAAATAGCTTTCTGAGTGTTCTTGCGCGCCAAAAGAAATATTCTTGAGAGATATGCAAAACATTCTGAAAAGAAGCATTAAAACTGTTATCACACTGTGATAGCTGACTCGAACTATGTTTTAAATACAGAACTGCACATATAAAGATTTTAGAGGCGCACTTCCAATAGAAACCACCTTCTTATATCTCATCAATATGATATACAGATGAGAAATGATGAAACATTTCACATTATATTCTAATATTGTTGGAAAACATATTTAGTTTTTTAAGTAAATCGATGATTTTCAAAAATAAAAGTGTAATGTTCTTAAAATTTTAAGGTAAAAATTTTGCACAGCAACGATTTAACATGAAAACCTTAATTTCCGTTCCCAAAATTAAGTGCACAGATAATTAAAAGAAAAAAGATAAAAAAAGAAAAGTTTGGAATAGGAATGGTTGATAGGGATTTGCAAAAATATATTTTAGGTTTTCATTTTTACTCTAAAACACAAATTTCGTAAACTTCATTTAAGAAATTAAACTCACCATAATCAAAACAGTGCAGAAAAATAGAGTGGAATCAGTGATTCTAAACGTCAGTAATTTCAACTTTTCTTTAAAATACTTCTAATTTTGTCTTGCAGTTTGTAGAAGCAAATAAATGGTTTGTAATGACCACAAATTCCTGTAGTGATTTTGCACCACATACATAGCATATGGCGTTAGGAACAAAAACATTCTCTCATTTAACCCTGTATTCATAAAGCAGTAACCTTCTATGGTGCACGTTGAAGAGTTTTGCAAACTGCGATTTGTTGTTATTTTCAATAGCGTTTAACAAAACAACAGCATGTTGATCGAATAATTTAGATTTTTAAAACCTAATCACTATTTAAAGCAACAATTTACAGTTGGTTTAAAGAATACCGTCATGGACGATGAATTGTATTAAGATCGAACATGAATTGTTGCGACACTAGGAAAGATTCTTGCTGTGCAGTAAGTGATCACTTTAGATGGAGTACATTCAGTTTTGCAATGTCATTTAAAAACAGAAAAGGTAAGTCTGCGTTTAATTCCACACAATTCAACTCAAACTCGAAAGAATGGCCGTGTCAAATGATGCAAAGAAAATCTCAAAAGATTTAGCTCTAATGTTTTAAGAACTGTCATTGGTATTGCAACAGGTCAAGAAACCTTTTGATTTATTTCCATGAATTCGAGAAAAAATAATACTCACAATGCTCGAAAAAATTTTTTTGGTTAATCTGATCATGCCGGACTCTAGTTTCGGAAGATTTTATGCCGATTAGTATATGAAAATTGTTTGCCAGAACTACTTGCTGAAATCAGAGAAAAAAAACCCGATACTTTGCAATATTCTGCATCATGGCAACACACCATCACAACACTGCATTTCAAAATATCAGTTATTTAAAGCAAGAAAATTTAATATGATGAATCATTGTCCTTACTCGGCTGATCTGCCACTCAATGATCTTTCCTTATTTCCAAGTAATGAATATAATCTGCGTAATCAACGATCTAACAGGCCAGAAAGAGTTGCTGAAGTTTGCAAATAACATATTTCTGTTATAAGAATTTGTAAATGTTGTCGTAGTTTTTAAATTTGTTTTAACGACATCAAAGCTTTTAGTGATGAAAAAATCGAATATTTTGGGAAAAAGAAGAAAAGAAAAATAAAAGAGTAATAAAATATTTATATCGATACAAACATTTTGTGCAGTATTTTTTAAAATCTTAAATAATGGCCTACATAATCACATTTAACTATTCACAACTAACTATTATATTTCTTCCTTATTTCCTCAACATTGTGAACATTTATTCCATTTGTTCTTATGATGAATATGTCTTAACCATATTTTAGACGAATACGTCTTTTCGAACGGCGACTACGTTTTAGACATATCCTAAGGTAAAACACTTAATGTGGCTAGACATAATCATTGCACTTAGTGTATTAAAGAAATAAACCTAAAATTTATCCCATGTGACTTCTTGAAAATAGAAACAACCTCTACTAGTCGGTACCGCGAATGTTTTTCACACTAATACTTAAATCAATATATATATATATATATATATGCAAAATTTAGAAATTTTGTTGTCTCTGCATATCAATGTAAAATTTCTTCTCTATTGTTCAGCGTACGCTTAATAAAAAAAAAGTAATAAAATTAGAGATAATTGCAAACATTCATTTAGAAAATAATTTTCTTCAGTGATCTTTCTCCAAAATAGTACAAGCATTCAAACAAATGCTTGCCTCTTGTGACCTAAAAAAATTGAAATTTATAGAACTCCTATTTCCAGAACTCGTCCATCGCCTGATTTCGCCATTTCTGTAGCTATGAAATCAAACAAAATCCCACAAAACAAAATGCAGTAGTTTTAATATTAGTTCAATTATAAAGTGTAATTTCGAAACCGCAACCGCAGAATTCAAGGTCTGAATAAAAATTATGAATGCAGAATCAGGTTTTACAGACTTACTCATCTGAGTGCACTTTTTAATGCTCCTAATTAGGATTACGAATAATTCATCAAGGTTAAGTAGTAACGTCGTAGAGATTTCAGGCATTTACCAAATCCATAATTTAAAGAAAGAGAATCCGTTAACTTTATATTGCAATCAACATTCATGTGCTTTCGATATAATTCCTATGTGACAGGTTATGCTGCTTACAATTTTCTTCTAATTTCAAGTCAGAAATAGCTAAGTGAACTTTGATACGACAGAATGGAAGAAATCAGAAAAACACTTCCGACTAAAAAATTTGAGTTAAACAAATTTTTGTTAAATTATACTTGAAAATTTCTTAGAATTCTAGACAGAAATATAAACTACTGTATTTTATAAAGTAAGTTGGAAATTATTGGGACATTAATGATGATAACTAACTGATTAACACGAAATGTAATTGAACATTGAAGAAAATAGATCATTTGGTTGTATGTTATGTATATCACGAAATTATGTTATTCTCCTAGAGAATTAAGTCTATTTGCAAGCGAAAACAAAATTAACTTAAACTGTTTTAAGTGAAATATATTAAGTGTTTCTATCGTAAGCTGAAATACGATATTTTAAACAAAACAGCTTTATATTATACCAAATAAAAATGCACATTCATGCCGAAATTTATTTTTCCATAACCAAAGGTAATGAATGATAATACATGGCACATCAAATAAAGCAATCCTAATTAGCATATCTAATCAAAAGTGATCAAACGGTTTCTAATATGCAAGTTAAGGTGTTACGCTATCCGACGGTGACGGCTTTGCGCAAAGCGAATACCTCAGTGAATTTCTGCAAACAGAGCTTGATTTCAGTGTGAAAGGACATAAAACAGTTTATTATGGCTTCGAAGTATCATTTGCGAGAGTTATATCTGGCAATAAATGCCCGTAGTAACAAGAGTTCTGCTACTCGACAGTTACGTTGCGAGCTTGCAGCCACCCCTGGAACTGTTTTACCACGGCAAGATGTAAATCTATGACAAAGTTCCTTATGCTAGAAAACCAGAAGTATGCATTTCATTGTCTTCACAGAAAAAGCTTAATCGTTTTCATTGGTACATAGAACATCAGAATTGAGTAAATTCAATGGTTCCATACTCTTTTTATTGATGAGTTGAGGTTTAGTTTGGCCTCTGATTCAAAAACCTCCTTACATTCTGTAAGAAGTTAGCAACTCGAAATCTTCCTTCGAATGCTACAGAACGAGACCGTTTCGGTAATGCAAGTGTGATGTTATGGGAATACGCCTTATACGTTTTCAACAGCGAAACTGCGACTGGAAAAAATATCGGGAGGAAGTTTTAGACCTCTTATGTAAACTTTTAATCAGAGGTGCATATGGATCTGACCTGTTACTTATGGACAATAATGCTATCCACACTGAGCAAACCTCGTTGATAAATTCTTTGAAAGTGAAGAAATTGAGCGAATACCGGGGCCAGCAAAATTTTCTGAACTTAATCCGGTAGAGAACTTAAGCGACTAGCTTGGAAAAGCAACTTGATATGTGTATACATGTCAGGGAAGATCATATTCCATATTAACTTCATAAGCCTTACTTTTCCTTCTTTCTGAATTTATAACATACATATAACATATTATTGCCATTTTATTTATCATGTTACAGTTTTACATCATATGCAATGCTCTTAGCGAGGCCATCTATTTTGCCCTACTACAGCTTTCTGCCCGTCTCTGTTTTCTTGATAAAGCTGTAATTTTATCAGACTCAAGTTCTGCTCTTCAGGCCATAGCGAGTAACCCAGGAAAACAAAGTGCTCGTGTCCAGAGCTGCAGGGAGATGTTGAGCAGAGTTCAAGCAAAGGTTGCTTTCCAGTAGGTGCCATCAAATTGTGGCCTTTGGTTAAACAAGATGGTTGATCTTTTGGCCAAAAAAGGGACGGATATTTTTCAGCGATCTTCCAGAGACCTACCCCTTTATTCTGCTAAACTTGAAATTAATAGGATTTATAAAAAAACTTTTTGTAATGCTGCTAATAGTGTTTCTGAAAATAAATCATGAAGGGTGCTGTTGGGAGGTGACTGTGTCTCGGACTCTCCTCGTGCTACTGCTGTGGCTGAGTTTAGACTGTTGACTGGTCATGACTGCCTTGGTGCTCATTTATTTCGTTTTAACCTGACTTCCTCTCCTTTATGTGCTTTGTGCGATTCTGGACAAATCATGGATGCTGCGCATCTGGACGTGTGCTCTGCACTTAAGAGTTTAAATTGTATTGTGAAAAAGTATTGGAGAGCTCGTTGCCTAATGACCTGATGGTCAATGGCCTGGCATTTGATAAAAATAAATGCAGTGCTCTTAAATTTTTTCTTTAGTATTTATGCGTTATATATCATTCAACAAAAATTCATTAAATTATAGTTCACAGTTTCTGAGAAATCCATGATTTCCTGCATGTAATGATAATTTTAGATATGAGCGTAGATTATCTCCCTAAATGAAATTGCAGTTTTCTATAAAGTACATTTTAGATATCCCCAAGAGCTAGAGTATAGGTTTTTTTGTAGGAAGGCTATTTGACACAGACAAAACCCCGGTTATTCATTATTTTGTATTTAAGGTTTCTATAGAATAGATTTGAATCACTCCTGTTTTCGGAATAGTATCAGACTTAATTTATCAAGAAAAAATGAAAAAAAAAATAAAATAGTGTTTTTTGAAAAAATTTCGATTAATGAAGTTAAAGAAAATCAACCCAGAAAAGTTAACGCTGAATTTTCAGATATTTAATGCGACTTATTGGAAATTTTGAATTAATGATTTCGGGTAATCACAGTTCAACTGTATAGCTAATTTTTGAACTCTAAAATGGTAATTTCTGAGATACAACACAACATCATACACCATGAGCCATGACAAATAGGATAACTTACAACGTTCGTTGCTTACGAAGAGGCTCCCAAACCAGTTCGTAGAGCTAATTTATAATCAAATCATTAAATTAATGACAGTATCAAGGTTTTCTATATGCCATAAGCAACGGAATCAAAACCTGAATGTGTAGCAACAGAATCAAATTAAATTTCTCCTGAAGCACTAAAATGCATTTTCATTTCTAGAAAGAATTACGTCTTTTCCAGCACTAGGCAATTCCACAACTGAATTAAGGCATAGATAATATTTAATATGTAATAATTTAGAAGCTGTTGATGCATCGGAGATCATCACTTACGAAGTGACATATCTCGGTGCATACGGATGACTGCAGCATAGCCAGTTGAATAGTTATTTTATAGTCGACGTCGTATTTTTAATGAGGCCATAGATATCCTGACGATGAAACCGCGCCTTTTTCGGAAAAGTCGCATTGGTACTTTTACTTTTGGGAAATGGTTTGGAAATATTTGAAGAAAAGAGTATCAGCGGACAGATGTTTTGCAAGCCAGACAAGTGAAAAAAGGAATGCGACATGTCTAAGATGAAAACCTGGTTAGGAATGATTTAGTTTTAGCTATTAGTTTAGATTTTGGTTTAGTTTTGGTTCAATTTTATCCTTATTGGCTGTTAAAAGTTTCATTTCCCAAAATTAAAAATGTTTTTTTCCATCTGGATTGTTATAAAAGCAACTGCACGAAATTAAGTGACTGCTGCAAATTAAAGTTAGAATTTTGATTTACATATTTTTATCGCACAATCTTTATCTCTATATACCTATACTCTATCTATTACAAATATATAGAAGCTCGGCATCTCAGGGTTGGCACAAAGACGGAACACATGTAGCTGACTAAATTATTTAATTTATCTTTCAGTGGGGTTGAAAGTGGTGAGGTGATGATTGAGAGGTTAGAACTTTGCTTCATCATGCTTATGTCTTAATGGAAGCGCGCACACTCCTCTCATTTACCATTATCCTTCTCTCATGCTGAGTTATCGTACTCCTAATAGTTGCATATATATCTGTAACTATTTTTTAAATGAACAGTAGGCTGCGTATTCTAGACGTATTTCTAATATGAGGATACTGAACGGATTGAATAAAATGGATTGAAGTGCCTCCTAGTGGAAAATAAGGAAGTTACGAAAGCTTTGCAACGATGTGAGTAAAGAAAATGGTTAACGGCAAAACTGTGGAACATAAAATTTGTCTTGGGAAGTGAAACCCCTTTTAAAAATGGATCTTAATCCACATCGATTCTGCTTGGTCATCATTTCCTGCTCAATGTTGAAAGGTGAAGAAAGATCCAAGTTAGAATATCGGAGCCCTATGTCAAAGCTGTCTCCATGCCTAGGAAAGCTGGAGCACAAGTTTTTGCAGAGAGCCAGCGAAATTGCTTTTGCAAGCATAATCTAAATTAATATGCATTAGGATGGCTTCGTGGAAGATTTACTAAAAGAAAATGACTCGTTTTCATGTTTCACGTAGGGAAAATTACGAAAATGTTCGGGCACGGGTCGAATCACCAATATTCAAAGGTGTGGCTTCTCAGCCACTTGGCAATGGGAAAGAAAAGTACACATTTAAAAAATTGTTTTACCTCATTTAAACATTTTGTACCAGTTTATTTTCATACTTCTTTATTTAAGTTAAGAGAAAGAGCACAATATTTTAGTAACTTATTATTACAAATACAGAAATATTATTTATCATATACATTGTATAGTTATGACCATTTGAAAGATAGTAAAATACTGTTATTAGTATTATTTGGTTTTTATCATCATCTTCATCTTAGTTATTATTGTTATTAGTATGACTATATATTCTCTTCTCAATAACGTATTAACCAAATCTGACCTTATGTCACACTGTCACGAAAGCAAAGTTTTCATAATCCGAGGTTTTCGTGTATTTTTAAAAATCTATATCAGTCGTTTCAGGAATGCATATATATAAACGTAGAAAATAAAAACCATACTTAAAAGCTATTACGCTATAAATTTAGCTATTAAAATAAAAAAATTCAAACAAGAAATCCATGATAGTCTACGACACCAAAAGAGTTTCCTCTAATTTTTAAGAGAGCATTTCATAAAAGATATACCACTCATCACGACTCCATTTGAAGTAGTATAATCTTTCATATAGGATCTAATTTTCATTCTGTTAATCAGGAAAAACCTCTCTGTTTTCCATTATCCTTTGGTGTAAATCCTAGATAATATATAATGGTATTTTGAAAAATTTCACGATCTTTTAAAGTCTATTTCCTTAATCTATTGGGCAAAGATTCTCAATAAAACTAAGTATCCTGATTACTGTAGAACGGTATATTGTTAATGCTTTTATCACCTTTAAATTTGATCCCTACTTGCTTGACAAATATAAATTTACACATCCCCATAATACAAAAAAAAATATGACGTCCAGCCATCTTTCCGAGCTTGGTGGAACGAAGAATGTAAATAAACGAAAGTCGGTGTATTATAATATCATCTGCCGTAGAAACTCAAAATCAATGGTAATTTTATATTATACTTCTCCATATTACTTCAATTCATATTTAATCTTGTATTTATAAATAAATGATATAAATCTGTCTTTCTAATCGAAAATAAAGAATATATCTACGTATGCATTCCTACGATACGGATAAATACGTAAGGACACGTTCTTCATTTTACATTTATCTCTTTGCGTTATGTTTTAAAGGTTAGATACCATGCTTGTGTTTTTAAACCGTGGAAATGAGAGGAGTCTGGAAAAGATTCGTGAAATAATCACCGCGCTCTTGATATGATTTGCTGGACCCTTGGAATTACTGATTCGATCAACTGATATACGAAACTGACATGCTCTGAAAAAGAACACAGAAGAAATACTCTTACTTTTTACAAAATTCCATCGGTCTGTTTTATTTTAGACGAATGTACTACATGTATACATACATTATTATATTGTAGTCAGTTCACATTTAAATATTTTTACTCCGAACGAAATTTTGGAATTTGTATTCGAAATATGTTTTCGGTAGACCAAAACATTTGCAAACGTAATACTTGTTATTTTTAGTTGGAAGCATCAGATTCATAGTTGACATTTAACAATCGATAAAGCAGTTTTCAAGCTAATAAAACCCGTCAATCTGCTATAGGTATTACATCACCTAATTATAACAAGAACCGACAATTTTCAAGGTTACCTTTGAAAAGCAATACGACTGTTCATATTCGGAAGGCTGGAGATCTATTGACATGTACTCTTCAGAATTCTCACATGATATGCACGCACTGGCATTCGTCCTTCTGCTTTCAGTATTGTAAGAGCTGAAGAATTGCAAGTTCTGAGATTAAGCAGAAGATTCAAGTTGATATTTTATGTCATAAGAAGCAAATATTTACAAATCCAATTAATATTGAAATATATAATACTTCCTTTATAAAGCCCATCATTAAAGTACTTTCGATCATCTACAAAAAAGCAAATCCGGCATACATGCAGTTTCAAAATATATATATAGCGTACATTCGAAAATGCTGACAATAAAATCTCAAGCAAATTATGCACATTTAAATAAGGTACCGTATTTACTTATTAGCCACGTTCATTTTGCGCTTCATATGATAATTAGCTAAAAGGAAAATAACAGCATGTTGTCTCCAATAAATTATCATAATTTAGGGTACAATTGATCTTAATATTGATTGTAATTACTCTGCCTTTGTAATTAGACTTTTAGTGATCCGTAGTCATTCTTCCTCCCCATATTACAACCATCTAAATGTAGATGAATATGATGTAAGCTGCCACTGATCTAAATTTCGATGATTTATTGAACACTTTGATTAAAATAGCAAGAGGCAAACTATTTGAATAAAAATAAAAAGAAACGTGCATAAAAATTATTCTGTGCAAAGTGTCTTGAAACTGCGTTTAGTTTCACATAAATATTATATTGATATCAAAATTCTGCATTGCCAGTTTTGCGTTCACTGCCTTTGTGATACACGACATGCAAAAAATACATCACAAAACTAAAATGAAAAGATGCTAACAAAAAATTACTTACGTGCTATTTTGGTAACTGTTTTGGGGTATCAGTCGCTTTTGAAATATCACTAGAAATCCTATTTTAATATCCATCGCTTACAATAATTAAATAAGATCATGACTCATTAATTGTATAAAGAACATATTTGTTATTTATTTATGTCTGATTCGCTGTTTTGATTCTGATATTCACATGAAAGTATTATATTCGCTTCACTGTTATATTTATGAAATATCATGAATGCAATTTATCATGAATGCAATCGTATTTAGTTCATGTATTAGATATACAGTTCCTGTATTACATTTAGTACAGTTAATAGTACAAGTGATTTTGCAACGCAGTTTGCTGAATGACACTGAAGAGACAACGGTTGAAAATGTCCCCCCCCCAAAAGCTTTCTTCTTGTCAACGACGATATTTACAAAACAAAACCGTAGGAAAAGATTCATCAATTCTTACTCATTTTCGTTGCGCGTGCTGAAGGAAAGTTATTTCTATTAATTCTTGTTTATACTATAAAATTTTAATAATTGTTTCTATTGATCATGACAGCTCCTAACATTTTGTTCATAAAAGTATTATGCGTTCGCCTATGTCTGAGTGCATAAAGTTTCGACCCACTTTTAATTCGTTTTGGATTCTCTTCCTAAAGGCTAATAAGCTAGTTGCAGGAGGCTTTCGCTTTTTTCCTTATATTTAATGCAAATATGGGTTAATTTCCTTCAGAAAATTTGGTATAGGTTAAAGCGACGCGGATTTAAAGTTGGAGCTAAATGGAGACAGTTATCCGTATAATGCCTTCCACGAAGACATAAAATTTCATTCATAGAATACACTCTGCCATAGTTAATGAATCAAATGTGACCTTGACACCCTTATTTATTTTATTTATTTGTATAATAATCAAAGCTATTCAACAGAAGCAAATTTTACGTAGTGCATAAAATAACATGAGTCTTGAAAATGTGAGCATATTGAGCTTTGGGGCAAAGACAATTCTTTTTCTCAAGGTACAGCATCAAACAGATTTAAGACAAATATTTGAGCTGCATTAGAAATTATGTCGAACACACGACGTTGCTTTTAGTTTCATACAGTTCTTGTACTTTGTTTATTCTTTATCCTGAGCATCAAGAAAAAATAATGAATATACTATATGCAGCAACAATTGTATCAAACAATAAACAATTTGTACTGCATATAATCTATACGCTACGTACTACAGCTAATTGTATAAACCATTGTACAACATACAAAAATAATCCGTATGTCTCAGTTATGATTCTCAAAAGCAGACCATTGATGCATTATAACTAATATATTTCGCCTACAGTGATTTCTACACTATAAATTGACAGACTACATAAATATATAAAATCAGTATTTATTTTGATTGAATAAAATGTTCTCGCTTTTGTCTTTCGTTCGGAAGAATGATATTGTTGTAACTCCTAAAAACATTCTACCTTTTAAAGGAATACCAGTTGACCGTATTTTAAACTTTTATTTCAAATTATGAATAACCTTGACAACTCAGAAAGATCTACAAAAGAAACATAATACAAGACAAATAAATTATTTACTTTTGCAATTTAGAACATATTTAATTTTGATCATTATTCTGCGCTTGTAAGCCTTCAGTGCCTAATAAAATACAGTCTGTTAAAGAAGGAGTAAGGGTCAATAATTCACAGTTTTTCATAGAGTTTTGGGTCAGCTAGAAAAAAGGTAAAGAGAAAAGAAAGGAAACAAATCGAATTTCTTGAAGAAGAGAAAACATCGAATAGCTTTTAATTTCTGTGTCAAGGCGCTCTCTCTGTCTACGCGCTCTCTCTGTCTGAAAGCGCAGTAGAAACACAATAATCGTTTAACAACAAATATTTCAGTCTATCAATAAGTTTCATTTCGCCTTACGAAAGGACTAATTTTTTTGTTATATATTTGTAGCAGAGACTGGTAAAGTAATGCTATATTTTGCAACCGAAAAGATATGGCGGTCATTTTTCTAACTGAAATTTGTTTATATTTTTATTTTTCTACATGTATTCGTTTTTCTGCTGTGTATAACTTTATTTATATTTAATTGTTGACTAAATTTCAATGTAACGCATACATTTGTTCTAATTTTCTATTCATAAAACTCCTAGCATAAATATTCAAACTGCGGAAAATAAAAGTTGTTTATTTTTTACCTAAATATGTATACGCAAAAACAACTCAATAATTTGCAGACCATTTTGAATAAGTTGAAGTCAACTTAATAGAATAGGAACCACGTTATTCTTCTTTTCATTTTAGCCACATGCAAAGGAAACTTAATTCATATAAGGGATTATTAGTATTATTATTTGAAATGTTAGATTACCTTTACATGAGCAAATGAAAATAATATCCATTGATTAATGCAGATACATTAACACATGCAAACAGAACCAAAAATGATGCATTAAAAATAGCGGCATTAAAAGCAAGTTTGGGAAAGCATAGAAAATTAACCATAAAGATAGAAGTAAGGATATTTTAATGCGCGTGGATCAGCAAACTAAGTGAACAGTCTGTTGCTTTCCTGTTGGGGTGATTTATATGTAACTAAAAGGAATAATACACGAAAACAATTAATAAACATCCCTATAAAGGTTTGCTGAATTTTACAAAGAATATATAATCCCTTCTTTTTTATATAGATTGCAAGGTAGGCTATTAATAGCCATTGTTTTATATTGCACTATTTGTATTTAATGTATTGTTTATCATAATGGACACTGAAAGTTTTTCCATAATTTATCACAGCCATTAATTTTTCGATAATAATCATAATTTTTTACGATTATTTTCCAGTGAAATAACTGTGTTATTGCAGCCACCAATATGGTCTTATTTTAGAATCTAATAATTATTTTGATTTTGTTTTTCTCCATATTTGTAATAAATGCGTTTTTAGTAAGTATATTTTAATAATTCACCTACAATAGCTTTATGTAATCCGACCTGCCATTCAAGATCATTTATGGCGAACAATCCGGACACTACTGCATTTCATTTGCATTCTGAATAAGCCAAAATCATGTCATCTTAATCAGGTTAAACATAGAAATGTCTGTAGTGAGAAATTTCTGTATGGTTGAAATATTTAAAATGCATTAAAAGTAAAATACTTTATACAAGTTACATGTTAAATATATAATTTGTGAATAGTTAAAATGTAAAATATGTAATTTAGGAATATTAAAATGTTAAACATATAATTTACGAATCGGTAAAATGTTAAATATAATATTTTATTTAAAGCTACTTTGAGGATTTTACGAGTTTTGTCAGTTGTCTTTAAGAGACTCTTGCCTTTTACATAAAATAAATAAAATACTTTTAAAGCATTCTGAATTCTTTGGATTATGATAGCGAAATATATCTTGCTCTCCCAAAAAATTCTCTTCGACAAGATGCTTCCTATTTTTGCTTTCTTGAACGAAGTAAAGGAAGTATTGTAATCTCGAAAAATTTCGGGTGTGATATTTCAAAGAAAATATCCATTTCAACCGCTCTCGAAATCTTTTGAACGATGTTTGTGCCAGACATCTGTACGTACGGACGGAATATTGGCCTGTTTTTGCCAAAAAGTACTGTAAAATAGATTCAGAAGAGATTTATATCTTGACGTCAGTACGTATATACATATCTCGCATAACGTAAGAATGGGTAGCCGTAAGAACGTTGAGATTTTGTGTATGGAACTGCTATAACACATAGTTGTGCACCTCCCGTTTTCGCTGCAATCGGCTGCACCAGTCATATATAAATATATATACATATATTCCTACTCTGTTACCTGGCTAGATGAGCTTAGTTTTTAATTCTTATATATTTGTAAATTGTGAATTTTTTGCTTTAAAAGTGATTAAATTATGCAGTTTTTATGTTCCGGTTAATGCTTTTATGCCTTTAGTTACTTTAGTTAATCTGCATGCAATTGTTGTAGAACTATCAACAATTTAAAACTTTAAGTGGCCAGGAAGCCTAACTAACCACCATTTGTTTACATTTAAAACTTAGTAGAATAGTGAATTAAGTCATTTTCTGCACCTTCAATATCTTTTTGCAGAATGGGTGTAGAAGCAAACTTTTAGTTTTGTGCACCGAAAAATCTGCGTTCTTGCCCGCTGGCTTAATTGTTTATTTTCACCTACAAACTCTAATTTTAATTGTAAAAAAATTTTAACTGTTTTAACTGCATTTGATGTTTTTCTCTATTTTACAATTTTTAATGAAGCTGTTTTGAGTTTTTTTGTACTTTTGCTTTGCCGCGAAGTGAGAACTGAATTAATTAAATGAAAAATATATCCTTAATGATATTCGAGGAAATAAACTTAAATGAAACGCAGCAAAAATGCATATAATTTAATATTCCATACAAGAACGTCATGTGGTGTTCACATCAGATTTTTTTCTTTAAAGAAAAATGCAGTCTTTTCTTTTGTGAAAGTTCATTCAGCTAAAGATCCCATTACATTCGTTTGATATTGAATTTTCTCAATAATCGAAACGCAAGAATTTAGAAAAAACATGTATAGCTGATTAAAATCTTCAGTAACAATTGAAAAACTCTAAATGCATTCTTAGTTGTGCATTCAACTTTGAATTCCGCTGATTACATATTACCCTCAAAACAAGCTCTTTGTAATTCACAAGCTGTAATCGATTCATAGTTAATGATGATTCCTGCGCAGTTATACTTCGCCAAAAAAAAGTTTTAGATATTGAACACCCTCTTCCTCATTCCTTACCTCCCTGAGAATGTTAGATTTTGTTTTATTGCGTGCATTTGCATGTAAACAGATCATTATCATAACGATTATTAAAATTATTGAAAAGAGGAGCACAAGATAAGAAATTTCATCCAATCTCAAATCAGCCATATTTTATTTTGGAAGACATAAATTTTAATGTTATGCAGTAAACAAATTATCATTTTTTTTATTTTCAAATAAGAAAACGAAAAGATAATATTCAAAAAGGAAATGGAACGAAAATATTTTCCCATGTTCAATTTTTGAAAATCGTTTTTCTAGATCATGTAAAGGATTTTGAAAGTAAATGAAATGTATATTGTCAATATTTCATAGCTTAAATTTATAATTCTATTTCATAATTTAAAAAGTATTTTTTCAAATTGATAAGTATACACTATGTAATTTTGCGCCTTCTGTAAGACTGATTTCATATGCGTCAGGATATTATAAAAAGGGAAAATTACATAATTATAAAACTTGTGTTTATAAGAAATTATGAATTTTAAAGAAGATGAAAAGCATAAAAAATATGTAATTTTTCATAACAAATTTCTTACCTCTTGCGTAATATTATATATGGAGTCAAAAGCATCTTTTATTGATTGAAGAGAAGTTGTGCACATTTTTAGAACAATTTCCATGAATAAAAAAAGCACATGTCTTGGAATAAAAAATTTGACATCATCTTATTATTTGAAATGAGAAATATAGTCTGTTATTTTTAAAATTATTCTTCTTTCAAACTATTGCTTGTAAACAAGCTGTAGATTGAAGGATATGTTTTTGTTCTTCCCGAAGATAACTATTCCTATTACATAATTCAAAAATGATATGAAATGCATGGCATTAAAACTTTAGAGGGGAAATAAGCAACATTATTTATTCGAAAGGGGAAAAATATCAATTATTATATCTACATGGAAAGAAGACGCCAAACGAATAGCTGGAAAAAGTACGTACTGTTTCTAATGTTTCTAAAGTTAAATCGTTGGTAACAAGAGAAAATGCGCCGACGCAGAAATTAGTTGCAAAATCTTTAAATATATTTGTAACAACAATAAGGAAAATAATAAAACAAGGTTTCAGAGCCCTGTATGAAAACTGTTTAGCATAATTATGTTGTGACCCTTGATGAAGAATGGGTTTACTTAAAAGACGGCAACAAAAAAATGCCCATTTGTTATGGAAAACGAAGTGAAAAAAAGTGTTACAAACCTGCTTCCGTCAAAGCAAAGGAAGTTTCAGTATAGGGTTTGAGACTGTCCCAAGATTCTCTAACAATGGGAAATTTAAAATAAGAAGAGTACAAAAAAGTATTAAAATCAACTCAAAGTATTATCAAGAGAACGTTTTACGTCCAATTTTTAGAGACGAAATTCCATTTCTATATCTCTTAGTGACATTCAAGGAGTGAAACTTCATCAAAACAAAGCAACAAGTCATACTTCGAAAAGTACCACTGCATTTCTTGAAAAATTGTACAGATACAGGTTTTGCATGCACACCTTTTCAAGGTATTCCTGCAATGTCCATTGACATTTTACCTAGGGACATTGTGCCTTGTATCTCTTGAAAAAAACTCTTTCTAAGCGCAAACCCACCACGATTGATGGACTCTGAAAAGTAACAGAAGAGGAATTACAATCAATTCCCTGGAAATTTTACGAAAAGCCCTTCTCTTATGGAAATCACGAAGCAGACATAGGGTCCATAGAAAAGATTATCAGATCGAACTTTTAAAAATATACCCTTTACATTTTAAATAGTAATCAAAGGCCCCGAAATCATTGTAAAATTATAAAAACACCCTCCATAATAATGTATTTTACTTTATTTTAATTTATATCTATCAGATATATTATTAGCCAAAGAGGCTTTGTCTCTGAAGGACTATTGTTTCCATTTTGGCATTTTGCGTTGATTCACTATAAATGTCCGATTCAATTTTCAAATTGTTTCCGCCAAACATTATCGCCCTTTATTATATTTAAAGAAATTAGATAATGAAGAATCTGCATAAATGTATGTATGTTTATCTCATTTTGATAAAAAAACAGTACCTAGAGCCATCCAATTTTGAATAACGTATGTTTCCACCCGAATATGGGCATCTGGAAGCCCAAACTTGGAATTTGGAATTTGTTTTATTATCTATTTCATATTTTGTAAAACTTTAATGAATTTTTTATTAACAAACTCAACGATTTAAAAGCGAGCAATGGCAATACTCTACGGGAAAAAAGTCCTTTTTACCTCCAGCGCGCGGAATTCTAAAGATATACTCATTTTAAAATTTTGCGATATTGCTTTTGAACTGAATTTATGTTTTAAGTGCGAAGAACATGATATTTAATAAATAAAGTAGCATACGGTACGTTAAAGAAACGCCCCTTTAGACGCAATTTAAAATCTGAAACATTTCAGATTTTTTTTAAAAAATAAAATAAAAATTTTATCTTTTGAGAAATATATTTATTGTTTTTAAATCGCTTAGTTAAGGAATTAAAAACTGTCTTAATTGGAACCATAAATAAAACTAATTTTTATAAATTGACAAGAATCTGAGAACTAGTTACGTGTATCTTTATACTCCTCGCAGGGATAACGCATCCCAGGAGTGTTATCCAACAAAATTGCATATTGTTCTATCTTTTCCCGGTTTCTATTACAACTACAGTTTTAGCTGCCAAACGATACAGCGGTTAGCGTAGCTGACTGTCGTGCCGAAGGGCCCGGAGAACGCATGATTGTTCGTAAATATATAGTGTCAGTGCGGCATGGGAGCACTCTAAATATGCGGCGAGCCGAAAGTCCTAAAGAGAGGTTGGTAATCATATTATGCATTATAGTAATGCATTAACTCCTCAATTCCTAGGTAAATATCGAATCCAAAGCAAGCACTGGGTTAATTATGTAAAACTAAGATATTTAATATGTATTAGTTATGTATTTGTCATGTATAACTATCCACTATGTATCGGCAATGTATTAAGTATTATTGTTAACTTTCAACCATTCAAGTTTTTTCAAGTTTATATTATTGTTTAACAAAATGTAAATGCCTTGAATTCTCTTTGTAACAACCTCACGTAATTATTGTAACCTCAAGTATGTACCACTGAGGCCCCTGTATTGCCATGCATCCCACTTATGTATGTTTCTAAAAACTCCTAGTGTCTGCTTGAGGCGGTGGGCTGGCAGGGTTATGCACCAGGCTCTGGGTGCAAGATGCCTGTGCGGCCCCCCTTCATTAACATCCAAGGTAGATAAGGGTGGACGTGGCGCTTTACCGATTAACCAATATGGTAGAGGGATAGTGCCCACGTCTTCCGTCACTCAGTCACTCACTCGAGAGGTTGATGATATGGGAAAAGCGTTGAGAAGCCCTCGGACCCGACCCCCCCCCCGGGTTGCTCTTCATCAAATTGGGGACGGAACTGAGCTAAATCGCACTGTCACCTGTAAGATGCTCAAGGCTGTTGCCAACGATAGTGGTAAACTTGTGCTCCTTGACACGAGGAATGTAGATCAGAGAAGTAATCATTAGTAACAGCACTACAGGTTTGGTTTGGTCATGTTAATACGCGAAAGCAAACTAGGGCTACTGCCTAAGGGATACCTTAGTGGAGGAATTTCTAAAAGAAACTTGCTGGCATTCACGTTACACATAAGCAAAATCACGAAAACTGACCATACAGCTAGCCTGTTCAACTAGGATCGAGACCAAGGCGAATTCCAGCATTCAACTGTCTCAACCATTCGGCCACTGATGAAGCATTTAATACTTCAGACTAGAACGCTATATAAATTTAAATTGCTCACAAGCGAAATTAAATAATGGTCGGGGTCCTAACTCTAAATAATTTTACAATGGAATCACAAAATTTGCTGTGTTTGACTTAAGCGCTAGTTGTAAGTGAGGTTAGTTCAGACCCGTTCTTATCAACGAAACTGAGATTCTCTCCAAAGGGTAAGTTGTATTAACGTTTAGTTGCGTGTAAACTAGTTCATATGTGATATAGCGTCGACAAGACATTACAATCGTTCAAAGTAAATCGTTCAGAGTTTGTTAACTTATTGTTTAGTGTCGTAAATAAAATAATCTTTTTTCCTACACTAGTTTGCAACGCGAGTTTTAAACTGGTATTTTTTGTTAAGTTGTAGAGACATTAAGCTTTAATTGGAAGCAGGAGAGATGAAAAATGAGCAAGGCCTTCGATGGGAATTGAACCCCGGACCTATCAGTCACGCGTCGAGAGTGCTGACCACTACATCACGAAGGCATGTGAAAAAGAAATACCTTATAAAGTAACATTTAGTTATTAGAAATCTTATTTTCATGTAACCAGAATTTAGTTTTTTAGACATCATATTTTTTGGTATAAGAGATAATATATCAAAATACTTAAATTCACTGTAGATAAGTTATGGAACGTATAAGAGAGAGAGTTTAGAATTAACACAGCACTTATATTAACTTAATGTTAAGCCTATTGGAAATTACACCACAAATTACCACAATACGAGATATGCATAGCTAATAAACATTTTAAACATGATATGTTTAGGACATGTCATATTTCTAAATTAAATGTGCATTACTAGCTTCTATAAAACCACGTGGAACAATGGTGTGGCATATCACATTCGTAAGCAAATGCTGATCATTCTTCTTTCCAGTAAACACTAAAAATTAAATTTTGAAAAACCACGAGGAGTTTATAAGGTATTTCTCCCGCTTTCTTGGCATGTCTTCGTGGTGTAGTGGCCAGCACGCTCGACGTGTATTCGAGAGGTCCCGGTGAAAGCATTGCTCATTTTTCACTACTCCAGTATAAAAAAAATCCTAATCTCTCTACAGTGGCGCCCGAACTAAAATAGGTGGCAGATGATGGTTCTGCACTATCAGGATTTGACGATCGGTTCCCCAAAACCCCAGTCACCCTTTAAAAGGGGGAGTATATAAGGTATTTCTTCCGCCTTCTTAGCATGTTTTTGTGGTGTAGTGGTCAGCACGCTCGACGCGTATTCGAGAGGCCCATGGTTCGAGTCCAGGTGAGAGCATTGCTCCTTTTTCACTTCTCCAGCATCAGAAAATCCTAATGTCTCTACAAGTTATCCTTTCGATATAAATCACTTATCTAAATATATTATTAACCTGCTATCTTCTCCTGTGGGCTACATATCCCAACTTCACGGATACTAAGCTCAAGTAAATTACAGTGTCTTGAATTTCAACCTTTCTTTTGCAATGTTCATGTGATATGCCTGAAAGAGCACTTAACAAAACAGAACATTCACCGCCGACCTGAGTTTATAGATATCTCCACTGCCTCTATGTTTAGACCTGGGGATACACTGCAGTAAATTGTGCTTTTTGAATCGTTTTGTAGATCCTTATCTGGTAGTTTAAACCATCTTTACAAAAACATACCAAGAAAAAAATATCTACGTTTCAAGAAGTGAAATGTCTCTTGCTTGTAGTTCAAATTTAAACCCAGGAAAAGAATAATTTATAAAAGGGTTGTTAATTGTCATTGACTTCAGACTTGTTAAGAGATGTCTGTTCCACACAAATAGTTTTCTAGGTTATGATTTTGCTGCAGACATGTACAAGTTACTTAGTGTGTCTGGTAATCTGAATTATGCCTTCAAATACAGATATGAATAATTTTAAACGCTCAGTGGCATCGGTGTTTCTTATTGAAAATTACAGATATTGTAGACATTAACAAGTATTTAACATGATTCATATTTACTCCGTCAAACTCTCTTCGCTATTTATTTCTCTCAAACCACACCTTGAATCTCAGCTAAAATTGAAACATTTTAGATTCTTTACATAAAAATCGATATAAAGTCCGCTTTAACTTTCTGTACAACAGAAAACTAGCAATAAGGAATGAAACAATAGGTATATTATTAATTTATTCTTTGTCGAATTTTCCTGTAACAATTCGTTTCTTAAATTTGACGTAGATTTGATAGAATGACACAATTACTTCTTATGCGCTGTAATAACATAGCACACTTTTCTTGAACAGTTATTAAGCGCTCTGTTGCTCAAAATCAAACATTAAAAATAGATATTTTTATTTGAAAACTTGCTGAGCAAACGTCTTATTAATTGGCTAATAATCGTGAATTAAAATAACTTGTTGAAAACAAAAAATGTCTAATTAAGTAAAATTAATGGGGATTTCAAAATGTTATACAATATATATAACATTTTGAAATTATAATAATTAATTAAATCTTTACTTGCAAGTCCCATCAGTAGCTGAGCGGTTAAAGATTCTTGAATATTAGAAGTTCGTACTGGCTTTGAGCCCAGACAAACGGGCCGGCTGGATAGTTGGTTTTCGTAGTTTATCCCATGTGTAAAGTGAGTACGACCCAGATTCTCTTAAAAGTTGCTCCGCGAAAGTATCCTTCCCTTTAGGCAGATAGCCTTTGCATGCTTTTCCTTAAACTAACCTAATGTATAATTATACTATGGATTATATATACTCCAATTCAAAACAAAAATAACAAATTAATTTAATTAAATTCGTTTTGGGGCAAAATATTAATTTTCTCAAGCTTAATAGTTCATAGAGAAGCAATGGTTCTATCTCCCTCCTCCAAAGAATATCTTTAAAAATCTTTAAATTACGATATAAAAAGCATAATAAATGTTCTTCATTTAGTTTTGTAATTTGTCATATCACCATGGCGCTATGCATCTAGTCTTTTCCACAAGAAAATTATAATATGCATAATCCAGTATTAAATTTTAATTTTTTTTATAAGTGAAAGAATGAGATGATTATTTTCTTTAAATTGCTTACACAAATTTTAGTCGATTAAAATCTATATACTATTAAATAAATGTAAGACATTTGAAATATATTAATTCATAAACAATAACATAACATATTTGACAGCTTATTGAAACTTTTAAGCTTTATAGAAATAGAATGATAACAATTATCCTTCTGTCTCTAGAGAACTGTTAAATACAAATCAAATAGTGTAATTTTTCATAAAATTATAGATACAGATTTTAATAATCAAGACGAATAATTAAAACGAAATTAAATTTATTAACACAGAACAATTATAGTAAAAGCACTAACTATTTTTTAAAGGATCTGTATCAAATGAAACAGCAAATAAGCTTTCCTGTACCTTTTAAAATGTTTTGATATGAATTTCTTTTTCTCTGCTAACAATTAGGAACAGAACTGTTACTAAAACTAAAAATTAAGAGAAATGATTTCAATGATAAGTAAATAGATTATTGAAAAAGAAAGTAATCAGTTTGTGTCTCATTTAGAAATTACATTTGACACAGTTTCCTCCATTTAGTATCTATAAATTGCAGTCTATAACTCTAAACAATATAAAGTATCACAGTAGCATCTATTTTCAGCATAAAAAGAGTTATTCAACATAAATCATATTAAGTTTCAGAAAGAATTCCAAAAAAAAAAAAAAAAACCGTTGGGACTGAAGCAAATTTATGATGCACGTGTTCGTATAAACTTGAGGAAAGCGATGTAAATAGCAGTTTTCTTACATTTTTTCAATGTGCCATTCAAATAAAATTCGAAGATTCCTTAACTAAAATGCAATGCCATTAGGAAACTCAAATGATGGTTTGAGTCAGAAGTAATAAGAGCCAGATGAGAGTATTAGGAGACGGGGAAAATGAGATAATGAGTTTGAAAGAAGGAGAGAAATTTAGGACACCTGAAAGTTCGAAAATATAAAATGAAATGAGCTAAGCAGACAACTAAACTGTACTTTTACAAATTGAAATCTGATTACTTACACAATTCGGAATGAATTGATATCGGTATCTTTATGTTCATGCAGTCAAAAAAATATCTAAGAATAGATTTCAACTGTTTTCTGGAAACATATTCCTATTCAACCAACAATTTAACTACTGCAACTTTATTTAAATTGCTACTCAGCCAGTATAGTGGTTAGTGACCCTAACTGCCGTAGCGATGGGCCTGAGTTTGAATCTCGATAAAGACATGGCTGTAACTGTCTGTCTCTTCATAGGAGGTAACTGTGGCCACCTATTCCGGCCCTTGTAGTGGCGCAAGGTCTATTAAACAAAGCACCCGGCCATTTAAAAAAACCTCTATTTAAATTAAGAAATTTTTTTAATTGTTAACTAAATTAAGTTTCCTTCTCAGACAATATACAAACCCGGCAGTCAAACACATAGTTAATAGAATGCGATAATATTACCCTCAGTTCATACACACAGTAGGTTAATGTTTAGATGTAGTTCTTAAAATTTAGTATCATAAGTCAAAATTTTGATGCTGAACACTTCTATATCTGTTGTATGCATGCGTTTCGTCCTGGCTTCCTATTTATTTTTGTATAATTAATTGCACCACAAAAAGGAAACAAATTAGGTTTAAACAAGCCAGTGATTAAAACAATAATTACTGGAAGTCATCTTTACGAGGAGGAAGGAGTTAAATTTATTCTGAACCGAGTAATTCCTGATTGAGAAGCTAAAGATGAAAGCTTGCTCAGGACGGCAAAGAAGAATGCTTGGTACAGAAAGCGAAAGAATGCATAGCTCTGAAATCAAGGACAAGTGAATTAGAAATAAAATGGCTTAAATTACAAAATTAAGGAATACGAGCTAGCGAGTCATCAGCAAACATAGTAAAATCGAGCAATAAAATCCATTTGACTGAAACTTCTCCGAAGTTTGATGAAAAAAAGAGATTACATTTGACAGATTCTGAGAGAAGAATTGAAATGGCTCAGTCTCCTAAGAAACATTAGGTGGCTTATCTTTTAGATGTATTGCAGGTCGGAATCTCCAACATGTTATCCAGTGAATATCTAGTAATAGCATATGAAGCTGCAAATAAGTAAGATTATTGAAAAATCTTACCTTAAAAAGCTATAAAGTTGAAAGTGCTTTTATCGGCAACAAAAACTCCTGAAAATTCTTGGAGAAATCATGCTTATGAACTTTATTGTTTGGAGTAGTTTGCAGATTTACAAGTTAAAACATTCGAGAATCTGAACGATTTAATTGTTAAGGAGTAAATTAAATATGGGATTCCAGTGGAAGTCAGGTAGCATTTTCTTGGCAAATGTATGGAACTGTAATCTCCGTATGGCCTAACAGAAAAATAAAATCAAGATGAGAGTATTCAAAACAGTTTTAAGAAGGAATTTCCTGGGACCAGAGTTTAAAACTTCAAGAAGGTCATCGAAACGAGAACAGAATGCAAAGTAACTATCACAATAGATACAAAGTAAATCTTGATCTTAATACTAAGATAGAATTATGATTAAGACAGAATTTGCTAATAAATTCATTGAAACGCAATTTGACAGCCTCCTTGTTATGAACGTGGATCCTACTCTCCTCTCCAACCTTACAGTGATAAACTCAAGAGGAATTCGGAAATTGCATACTCAAATAAAATTTTCAAAAATAGTTTTAAGGATATAATGACTTCATACACTAGCCTAGGTAACGTAAATAGTTATGAAATGCCCATACGTAGAGATATTGATGCAACTTTAGCCAAAAGTATACAGATACGAACACCTCTGGAAGAATATCCAGTGTACTTACTTTGGCTGAGTTAGAGCTTGAATATGTTTTGGTCATGCGATAACAAAGGTCTTAAGAGCTTCTACATTAGGTCAACTAAGTTACATTTTTGTTAATAAAACAGCTACATTATTTGAAGGAGGAAGACGAAATGAAAAAATTCAAATTCATATGGTTAACGCCGTTCACACTACTGCTCGACAGAGACTTCTAGAGCAAATAGAAAGTCTGGCGAAACAGATGAGTTAATTTCTGAAACTGTATTTAGGGAGAAAAACACACTGATTGAATATGAAATTTTGTCTTTTGTGAAATGTGAACGTTCTGAATTAGATCTGATAGAGGCCTCCAGAAATACTTCTTATACAAGAACAGAAGAATGATGTTGTATTGAAGCCGCTGTATGAAGAAGCTAAAAGAAAATCTTGCAAAGAACACTTACGTAATACCTCATCCAGGAACATCAATTGACACAAGAAGTACTTTGTCTACGTATGGTGAACAGAATACCATGGCTGTTGATAAACCAATAAAATCTGATCGTTATCGTATAATACATGTGAACCCCTACTATTTTAAGTAATACAAATTTGCTCCCCGAAGGTATGGAACTGGTTGAAATTATGCCTTTTACTAACACATTTTCAACTACAAATAATATAAATATTTTGGAAACTTCCTTTCAACTAAAAATAATATAAGTGTTTTGGAAACTTCTGCTCCATCATTAACTCTAAATAAAAATACTCTGCTTCATGATAAAATGTAACTTGTAGACGCATCAAAAAGGTCTGCAGGTATCACAATGAAATAATTATTTTAATACCAGACCTTTGTATGAAAATAGAAGAGTGGCTTCTGAAACTGGAGACTTAGAGAAAGTCATTTTATCAGATCACAATACATAAAATTTTTCAAAACAGTCTTTATCAAAACAGTCTGTGACAAAGAAACGTATACCACTGAAATACCTAAAAGACTGTAAAGACAGTGATTTGCATAAGAAATCTGCTTTGGCTTCTAAACGTCGATTAAAAGAAACTGCAATTTTGAATGGTATTTGTACATCAGACCCTATAACTGTTACGCAAGCATACTCTGTGATCAAACCTGTGTTGTACTGCCAAGAAAAGTACGAAAATCAGTTGCTTTGTACAAAAAAAGAAAGTATTTCAAAACTCTTAGATGGAAAAGGCGACTTTAATTATGAGGTGGAAAAAGATATTGCATTAAGAAATTCCAAATGTTCAAAAACTAAAATATCAAAAGTTTATAAATGTGGTATCTTGCATGAGGAAATATCACATGAGAACAGTTCAGAAAAAGAAAGAAATTACTTTTCACTTGGCTTTGTCTATAAAAAATGTTTTGGAAAAATTTACATCAAGAAAAAACAATTTATTTACTTGAAACCTTAGATGAGGAAAATTTTCAATCGTTGCCTCAGGTCCTAGAGTTTCAAAACAATAAAACAATGCAAATCTGTTCAGAAATACTCTGTGTTGTTTCCATCTGGTTCAGAACCTAAAGAACCTAATTTAACTTCAGATGAAAATTTTATTGTGAAATCTGAAAGGATGAAATTTAAAAAGGAGGATACATCTCACCAGAGGAAGAAGTAAAAGATGAAACCCATGAATCATCATACGAGGAAAAATCTGTAAGTTATTCTTCAAACCATATAATTTTAAAAAGAAGCGAATCTGTTGGAAAATGCTCTGTATTTGCCGTTAATTCAGAAGCTAAAGTAATTTTAGATGACAAATTAATCATACAGCCAGAAGGTCCGGTAAATGAACAAAAGGTGGAGCATTCTACCAAGAAGAGGATTAAAAGGCAAAAATAAAAACACATTTTTTTTAAAAGGACAAGTCTACAAAACATTAAAAAAATACTTTCTTTGGAAAGTGTTTTTCGAGCAATACTCTAGCACAACGGTTCTCAAGCTTTTGACTAACTTGTACCACCTAAACAGAAATTGAAAAACTAGTACCACCACTGTATTTTACCAGTTTCTGAATAGAAATATTAAAAAAAATATTTTGCCATTTGCACAACCTATTGGCTATCTATATTGCACATAAAAATATTAGATGAAAAATTGGTTACCATTTTAGTTATCAAAATTTAAGTTATAATATTTTAATTCCAATATTTGCTGTGAAATCCTTGCGTATTTAAGAGGGATAAATTAGTTTATGTTCTTGTCTTATTTCAGTTAACTTTAACAGTAAATTAGGATCCACTTTTAATTTTGCTCTGTATTTATTTTTCAAATATGGCATGGAAGAAAATCCTTTCAAAATTCAATCATTCAATCATTTCATCCTTTTACCTAAAGTTCACACAAATAGCTTATGAAAAAATTCAGTAAAAATTGAATAGGTTTTTTGAAATGCCTTTAAATTCTTTTTTTTCGGTTTAACAAGTGTGTTATCTTTTAAATCTTGAGTTAGAGTTCGATCACAGGAAATTTCTGTCAATTGTTTTTTTTCTTGTCGAGATTTGTTTTAATTTAATAGTTAAAAATACTTTGTTTCTTTGCGTACCACCTATTTGTCTTTACCGTATCACCAGTGGTACGCGTACCACCGATTAAGAATCGCTGGTCTAGCAAATAAATATTCAGTGAAAAATTTTAAGAAAACCTTAACGCTTAAACGATCTTTCGGTTTAAGACCCTTGCGCTTGAAAAATGTTTCAGCTTTTAAGATTGGTTTAAAAATAAAGTTTGACCAAAACTGTGAAATAATTTTAAAAACTTCATTACAACAATGTGTAAATGAAAGCAAGAAGAGCATTTTGCTAACAATTCTTTAGTTCCTCAAATGAATTTTTCAAACCAAAAATTAAATTTGGATGAAAAGTTTATTTATAAGGTTCAGGAATAGATATAGAAAACTGTTTCTATAGTATTTCTTTCTCAAAATTTTGTGACAACAAAAATTTTAACTTACTGTACCTTTAAATCTACCGAATCAACACGGTGTGTAATAGTTGCTATCAATTCCATCCGCCGAAAGTTATTAAACTCTGCTTTGAAAAAGTAGGTTTGTCCACTCAGAGATCCTTCTAAACGACTTTTGATATAAACATATAAAAGATAATTACATTTTCCCATTTTCAAATACGCTGCAGACCGTCATCTCTGCTACCAACAAAGGAAGAAGCAAAGAGAACATTCTAAGAAACGACAATAACGGATCCAGGAATCAAAATAGGCCATCTAATTTTCAAAAAACTGTCTTTTGCAAAGCTTTAATGATAGCATTGCAACAATGCCGGATTTCGCCACAACTTTTCGATAATGGTGTTTATTTCGCCTTCAGTTTCAAGCTCTGAATGAAAATCGGAATATAATTGAATCTAAGCTCATTCTTCTTTCAGAATGCTTCATTAGATATGAAATACATCATAGGATGGACATCAATCGAATACACTTATCGATCGATTTTGTTTTGTTTTCTTGTTCAGATCTTAAAGCTCTTTAGTAAAATAGCTTATAAGAAATGTAGGTCACTGATCGTAACAACTACTGTATTTTGTATACGCTATTTTACATTTCTTTTATCTCAAGCAATCTGATACTTTGAAATCTTTGAAAGAAAGTACTACAGAAATCTTTTGAAACAAAGTACAAAAAATATTAATGAAAAATAAATTATGTTTATATTTGATGATAAGATGCATGCTTTTTTAAGTAGCTAATTTTGTATCAGTGAGTTTTTAAGTGCATGGGGGGTTCAGCAACTGATAAAAGAATTGATGAAACGTGTGATAATCCATGCTATTAATTTTTCGGTTTGCTATGAAATGTTTTAACCATTCAGAGTTCCGTATTCATACGGAGAAAAAAATGTAACTCTGCTTTGTTTCCATGTTGAAATATTGTTGTTGATACAAAACTGAAAAAATTCTGTCTTTTAATATGAATCAAAATGCGTATCCACAGTGTTTAAGGTAAGCTAAATTGAAAACATATCTTTATTTTTATCTTATTTTACTCGGGTAGCTTCAGATTTCATAAATAACACACTACAGATTTGGCACACTCTCTTTTAACGCATTCTCTCTCTCTTTTAAAATAATCCTTAATTCTCTTTTAAAATAAACAATGAGATATACTTTGAAGCTCGTAATAAAGCTTTTAAATTGTAGAGGAATATAAAAAAGAAATACGGAATTTATGAAAGGCCTTAAAAAATTAAGCAAAGTGCGAAAATTATTTTAGAAATTTCAATAAATGAAAGAAAAAAATGCGATTAGAAATATAGCGTAATTTTCTAAAAATTTTCCCAAACAGGAAGAATAAAATCCAATTAGAAGCGTAATGTAAAATATTTTAGCACTAGCTGAAGTACCCGACGTTGCCTGGGCTTTACGCACAGTGAAGAGGTTTCATTCAGGGCTATGGGGTCTTTTTTTAAGAAATCTCAGGTAAGCAGTGATTTTCCTCTTATTTTGTTTGAAGGTGAGTTGCGCAAACTTTTACGAAGTTCGAATGAAACTAAAGATTTCATTTAGAGAGAAAACAAAGATTATTTTTATCGTGCATTTTATTTAAAGCGTGAGAGAGTACAAAATGTTTTTCGTGTGTTCTTCTGGAGCTAAACAAATAAACTATCCGACTTGCCTAAAGTCACGTATACATGGCCATGTGAAAGATATGGCATTTTCAAGTTAATAAATGTCCCACAAAATGGTAGTCTTTGCGCCTTATTGATACTCACAGCGAATGCAAGCTGGACAGGAAACTGCAGTCGCTTGAAATAGGAGGGCATGGTTAAATAATTGGGTATCAAAGGAATGCGAGGAATGATTACGTCTTCACTTGCGCCATTCCCGATGATAATGCTGGCTTCTATGACCTCGTATTACATTCAATAACAGCTTATTCACGGTGAGCCCTTCTCTTTTCCACAGTTTTGGTGGGTTGATGTTATGTAATAATAGGATTAGGCGATTCTTTTTATAACCTCATACTTAGTTCACTCATGGGGCTTCCCTGTAGTTAGAATTTTGTCATCAATTTTTAGCCTAATTCCTGATAAGTTGTCGAGTTCAAAATTTGTAACTAACGATATTGGTCGAAGACAATGCAATGTGATAAAGAGAATGCTTTCGAAATTTGACTTAGATTTCTTTTATTTGATGTTCCAACGATTTTTCTCGCATATCTTTGTTAAATGAACAAGCTAAGCATATCAAAAGTTTACTATTTGCATCATTAAATAGAACGGAAAAACTTTTTAATGAAACTTGTAATGAAAATTATAACTTAATTACTGAATTTTTTATGAAACTTCAAAGGCGCTCAGTTTTTAGACTATTTGACATTTATGATTTCAAAACTTCGACATCTAAAACTATATCGGATAAAATGCTTTGAAATTTTTATAGATTATAAATAAACTTTTCGCCCTCTTTAAAAGAAAAGAAAAAATTTTAAAATATTAATTGAATAATTTTCTATAGTTCTTTTATGAGAGGTGTCGTAATCTGAAGCAAAAGAGAGACAAAATTGCTTTTGAATTTTCACTTAAAGTCGAAGTTTGTAATCTTGGCTTACTTAATAACGAAATGGCAATACTCGTTTTCTCATTTTAGCTTCAAGTAAAATAATCATTGTAACATTGTTATTATCCAGTTTTCGAACCTGGAAAAAATCAACGCGATTTCTTCCTTCTTTGAATGACAATCAGTTATTTTTTTGTACTTCATAGTTAGCTTATAATTTTTTGCTTGCGTTTTAATAATGTCTAAAAATTTCATCATTGATAGCGTGTAACTGAGACTAAAAAACAGAAAATAAAATACAATTAAAAAAGGTTTGGCAATAAGCGTTTATTTAAAATATGTACGATAATAAATTCACTAAAAGGAAAATATAATTTATCATATATAGTTTAAAGAAAATAATAGATTGAATAATCATATTTACAGAGTTCATCTTCAGTTTTATATCACGAATAATAAAAGCTTGAGGCGCCTAAATAACGAAATCTTAATTTAATTGCATTGCCAAATGTGAAAGCCATTACCTTTTTTAATTTTTCATGGACGTCTCATTCCTTTATTTTTCATGATATAAAATTGTAGATGAACACTGTAAACATAATTATTAAATCTGTTCATTCTTATTAAACTATGTGATAAATTATTTTTCTCAAATTAGTGCATTAATTATCATAGCCACTGAAGCGAAAACTTCCGAGTTTTGAACATAGAATCTTCTGCTTCCGTTTTCTCATTATAATTGAGCAAATCACTATAATAGTCAAAGGTCATTATGAAAATTAAGAGGAGAAACTGACTGGTGCGCCATTAAAATAATTTGCGTTTTGGTTTGTCAACCAGTAATCTGCCTCTTCACAAATTCTGTGGAAATCTACGGGTACAGAATTAAAATTAATACGTATAATTAATGCATATGGTGTTTTTTCATTACTGAATATTATATTTATATAATAACCATAACAACAATAAAAATAACATTAATAAGCTCAATTCAAATGCGAGATCAATATCTTCTATTAAGGCAACCATCGATCGAAAAGTGTTGAGAAACCCCACCTTTATTGCCTGTGGAATCTGAAATTAAGCATTGATACGATCATGTCACAAGTTAATAGTACAGTGTAGTTCAGCTACACGGAACTATAACCTGTCGCTCCAAAAATTCAACATTTAAAGAATTGATACAAATTTCACTAACATTTTTTATTTGGGTTATATTTACCAAAACAACTGCAGTTTAATCTGATTAAGTAATAATAATTCAATTGACGCTACTTTAAAAACAAAAGATTAGCATCAGATACTTTATTATTAGATAAACATGATTTCTGCACTTTTAGTTAGCTATGTTCTAACCTCGTCTTTGCATGAAATCGTTTCGTTCACATTCAAACACTGAACGTAAGAAGGAAGAAGCATGTTTGTTAGAAAGCATTTGTTTTGATACGTGGCTTTTTTATTTTTCTTACTACAGTAATAAAGGACATGGCCACATAAAACTTCGTTAATTTTATTATCATAAATTTAGACCGATGTAAAATGCGCACTTCCATATTCATAATGAAATCTTCGTTAGGGTAATTTATTATTTTTCGGTAGGAAAAGTGTTTAGTTTCAGTCAGCTGGCTTAATTATTATCTTAATTTATTGGCTGAATCGCAATCTGAGAGTAAACATGTATAATATTAACGATCTCATATTGCGTTAGTCGACTAGTTGTTTCCTAAACTTTCTTATACACAATATTTTGAAAGGACTGAACAATCAAATATCTCTTGTTTGTAAGTCTATGATTCCAATCAAAAAGTAGCCTGTTCACGTGCATGTTTAACTTGAAATGCATTGATATTTAAATTTATGTACAGAACGCCCTGCGATTTTTTTATGGAAAAAGATCTAGTCTGTAATGTAAAACTGAGCTTGGAAAAAACTAACAGAATTGTTTAAGTGTTATCCATTAAATAAAATAAAATTTCATTAAAAGCGAAATTTTGAAGTTAAGAATTTCTGCAAGCAGTAACTTGAAACCATTTCTTCTAAATTAATGTTTTTGAAACACTAAGTGTTAGAAATCTGCATTTAGAAACTTAAAATGCTTAGTTGTCATTAGGAATATTTATATGTGGTTACAAAAACTGATATCTCAAGAAATTATAACTGTATAGAGATGGTTGTTTCACATTTGGAAACAATTTGGTTTCATGGCATATTACATATTTAAACAGTATAATGATTTTGAAGTTTCCTGTATTTCACTAAAAGTTGTCGGGTAACCAGAATTTTTGCAGTCTGAAGACCCTGCTAATTTGATGCATTTGTTAAATTTGAATTGCCCGTCTGCGACCCTTCATTTGAAGATATTCAGTAACTCCTTCTAAGTGCCTTCTACAAATATTCAGTATAATCACGTATTATTGAAAGTTCGTAATGACACCTTCGACAGGAATAAATGTCTTATTTTGGAGCTCGTTTATGAAACGGCATTGTACGCCAACAGATCAAAATTGAATTTTCATAAATAACCTTGGAAAAGAAATTTATCAAACTTTGATATGGATAGGTTGTCTGATATGAAATTAGCCACTCACTTTTCTGAAGCTAATTAAAAGCCGTGATTAAAATCTCAATTAAAATGTTTGCTATTTATTACATTTGGATCATGTCAAGCACCTATATTAGAAAAGCATATTTTGTGATCCCTCCCAGCCAAAAAAAAAAAAAAAAAAAAAAATATTCTATAAAACGTATCCATCTTCTTTTACTGTTTAGGTTGCATACAAAAGAATAAAAGACGAGTAATTGCTGCCAGATTTAGACGAACAGAAAAATTGGATAAAACATCATCATGTGCTGCAGTCATTGTGAACGAAGAACAAAACGCTTCAACTCTGAGATATTCATCATAATGGGAAACGAAACAAATTATTCGGGAGTGAGTGTGAGCTACGGAATCGGGATCGCGTTTCTCAGTGCCTCACCCTTCAATTCGAGCTCCTGAAACTAGTTCAATAAGTGACACCATTTTTATTTTGTAACAAAAGTTGGAAGATAGTAGTTATGCGGGTTCTCTGTTCGCTAACAAAATGTGTGTGAAATGTAAAGGCGTTACGTGCTTCGGTGATCAGTAGATAAAACCAAACTACATTGTGGAAGATAGTGAGGATGTAGTTCAAGGGTCAGATATTCTGTAGTTCTATAAAGACTAATTGATGAAATATCTAATTGACAAAGTTTGAAGCCACTATTTTAGGCTCTGATCAATGAATAAACATCAAGTTTGCAAAATCAAAAGATTAAGCTTAAAACCAAATTTTAAGCCTAATTCTGACCGTTGATTACCAACGTTTCGACATGTTGAAACATATTCTCTAATTTACGATAAACAGAAAGCTATGATGTGTAAATGCATCACCTAAGAGTATTTTTTCCGAAGGATCATTGAAACTCATCAGAGATACACAGCTGATTTATATCCAAATTCGGAATTCATACATACTGAAGATTTCGAAGATATTTAGATTACCTTAGTACTGATACAGTTCCCTGCTGTTTTAGGAAACCCTTATTTTCCAAATGACTCAACTACACTATATCCAGTCTTTGACCTTCCTATGTATTAAGTATTTTCCATTATTCCTACCTTCGAGTTTTTCCTTCTCTTAACTCTCTCGGATGTTAGCAATCTATATGCTATATGGCTACAAGCGCTAATTTAAGCAACTGCTTTCAAGTATTTTTTTCTCATACTTCCCTTAATAAAAAGAAAAATTATTCTAAATCTATGAATCATACTAGCTTTCTTTACGGAATTCTACTGTTACGTTTTCTATATCACTTCGTTTAAGCTTTGTCATTTCATATTATATGAAACCAAAAATCTCGCTTAGCATGAAATGTCTGAATTCTTGAATGACGTTGGTTTCTGGAGGATATACTTTAGAAATTCTTAGTGTAATATTTTATCTATGCATCTTGTTAAAGCATATTTTGTTCCTAAAGCTCCTAATTCAGGTACCAAATGCTATCATACGAAATTGTATCTTTGATAAATTATTACTCAGAAATAATTTGCAAGACATCTGAGACTGGGTAGACAAGGCAACAATTTATGTGCAAAACACAAACAAGAAAAAAGTTTTTAAATACTGCTTTTGAAACGCATTTCCTGTAATTTATAATTTTGACAGAATTTATATATATCGTATTTACTGTCATATTCCTCCAATTAATTTTACCATTTCTGAAAGCAATGAGAGTTTTAACCGGAAAGCATAGCAGATTAAAGAGCACATACGAACAGATGCAAATATTATTGTGCTATATATTTGATAGAAATCTGTTAGAATTATTAATTTAAGTAATTTCCGTTTTACCGATACAAAATATTCCGTTATCTTTGCAATTATGTTTCGTTATTCCCATAAATTAGACGTTTCTGAATCATATGCTAAAATTGATAGGGGAAAACACAAGGGACAGAAAAATGCAAATAAATATGATAAAGGTTTGTTTCACGTTTTTCAACTAAAAGGGCAATACTTGTGTTACTGTATTAACAATCTATCGTTGTAAGAGTGGCTGATATGTCTTAGAATGGATACCCTTGTGCCAGTATCTGAGAGTTGAACATACACTTCCTCTTACGTGACAGACATCCAGATTCTTTGTTTCATGAACCGAAACTCGGTTTACTCTTCTTATCTCTGTGAAAAATTTGATGCACACCATGACTTTTACGAACTCTTCTGAGTAAACCATGTCACATGCGGTTGTCGTCAACAATGACGTCGCAGTCAAAATCACTTGATTAGATAGCGACCCTTTACAGGTACGTATAAAGAGGAATGCTATCTAATCAAATGATTCTAATATGTGATTTGAACTACAATGATGACACAAATTGCAACAAAACAGAGTAGCGAAGATTATAATAGAAACCTAAATAGAACTTTTATTTATAAATTAATATTCTGCATTAAAGAATGCAAACATTCATTGTTATAGTAGATTATTAAAATTTATTTTTTCTAAAGATTTATTTAAAAGAAATCTTTCATTTATTAATGAATATGTTTCTTTAATTTGAATACGGTTTTAAACAAAGAAAACAACAGCCATAGATTTATGGCGGAACTTATAAATTTATATAAGTATTTTTAGCTTGAACAAATTAATAGTTCGTGTATAATGCAAATGAGACATACGAAAATTTTGTAGACAAAACAACTCAGAAGGGGATTTATAAAGTTATATATACACTTTTCAGTTGCAGGAATTAACATTATAAGGTATTTTCTCATTTCTTTTTGCATGCCTTCGTGGTGTAATGGTTATCTTACTCGGCGCATATTCGAGAGATCCAAGGTTCGAGTCCCGGCGTGGGCATTGCATCTATTTCAGGTCTTCTTGCTTCAAAATAACCTAATGTCTCTACAACCTTTTTATGTAAGGAAAACTGCCAATGTGAAGAAGAAGACGAGCTTTACTCTGCACTAAATACAGCAGCAAAAACCTTTTGATTCTGAACAAAATATAATATCTAGAAGGAAACAGCTTTTGACATCTTTTTGAAGTTATATAAGAACGTTACATATTGCACCGTTAGTATTACTTATGCAGTTTTTGTAAAGAAATTAATAATTTTTTTAGCTTGCCTGAAAAGATTTTTTCTCTGCTGAGATACTGAAAACGGAGAAAAAAAAAGAAAAAAGAAATCACAAGAAAAACAGGTTTTGTCGGAGTACACAATGGCTCTTTTATTTATTATGCTTATAAGATACTTTCGTTCAGAAAGACAGATATTTCTGGCAATAAATAATTGTAGTCGCTGTCAAGATGTTTTAATGTTTCTGTTGGAGGTTGCATCACAAAACAAGTAAAATAAACACTACACTGCCCACATTATGAGTCAAAATTTTAAATATTGTTGCTAGGCATGTGAGTAGAATAAATAGTTGTTTTCCTTGCACAATTACTGACGTATTTTTTGCCGTTTTGTGCCCTTTTCTTGCGAGTACAAAATCGAGGTGAAAACTAAAGCAAAAGCTTTGGAAGAAACAAGTATTATTCCTACAAGATAAGTTGGTTAACAAAAAAATTCGTGATTTTATAAGGCAGATTTAAAAGTTTAAATTTTTATGTACGTGTTCGGAAGGGTTTAAATTATCTCATTAAACGCATGTAGATAATCTATTTTGCTAGGTACAAGTACTTTAAAAATAAAACTAAAATTGCATTAATTTTTATTAAACTAAATTAACTAAATTGTCTACTGCTTCCTGTAACACTCAGACTGAACCAATTGATGACGTGTAATTAACTCTGCCGTTTACGTTATGAAATTCAAATATGAAAGAATACCTAATTTTATTATTTTAATGTTTTCATCTCTCTTTACATCAAACTATAGATATCGTTAATTTCAGTACCTTGCCGAAATTCCAGTTTTCTTAAAATTCTTCTCAGGTACCACTAGTGAAACTGATTTTCATACCTCCATGATCTATTCATACATTGCTTTCAAACTCGACCTACATACCTTATGTCTGGAATGAAACTTCAGTTATTTTCAGCAATCCGTACTAAGTGAAATTATTTTATTCCACCTTTAAAAATTTTATCAACTGAAATGTTAATATTGAAGCTAAGCTTTCGGTAATCGTCTTCCGTTCTCCTTTGTCAGCCTTCATCTCTATCCTGTTTAAATAATTAAATATTTATCATAAAATTTTTAATGTTTGATTTATAACACTCTGTATACATATATTTGCCTTTTTTTAATATTTTTTTTCTTTTTTGACGTTTGTACCTTTGCAAGCTGCAAGTAACATTAACTTTTTTACCTTGTAGGTAACTCAATTACAAAAGTCTAAAATTAGGGAGAGACTGGTTTAGACTTTTAATTCAAAATCATATTTCAGAGCCTCCCAGCAATTTAACTCCAAAGAAAATTTAAACAGGATCAATGTCGACTGGTGGCAACAGCCGAGTAAGCACCGACAACTGATCAGTGTAATCAAGATCTCATTGATTTCAAGAAATGTAATAATAAAACAGATAATTAGTTTTAATGATATAAAGCTATATTATGTAGTAAGGAAGAATTTATATAAATTGAATATAAGGGGGAAAACACACAACTGCGTATCAGAACATCGTTATATACAAGCCTAATTTAAAAGAACAGTTTAATATTCGCTTTCAAGACATAGAAAATGTTAAGGTGCAAGCATGGTTCATAGAGTCGAACTGATACTAAGATGCAAGAACAGCTGGTTGCATTAAAGGAGGATATTCGAGGAAAAATATCATTCAGAATTTATCGGTACGCTTGTAGAGACATTAGGTTATTACGAAGCAAGAGAGGTGAAAAATAAGCAACGCCTTCGCCGGGAATCGAACCACGGACCTCTCGGTTACGCGTCGAGCATGCAGACCACTACACCACGAAGGCATGCGAAGCAGGGCAGGAGAAATACCTTACACGCTACGTTTTCGAACTTACAAGTCATCTGAAATAAATATCCTAAAATTAAAGTTGTTACCAAACCAAAGTTATTAATATTTTCCTTTTCTTGCCTAGTGGAAGCAAACTTGAGTGAAGTCAATAATTTACTATCAAAAGCATAAAACAGCCTCAATATTTTTGAAAAAGATGATTTAAGGGGTTGCAATTAAGCACTTTCATTCCAAATTTAAAAAAATTTTCGTCAGTACATCAAGCGGAACCATCATATTAAGTAGAATCGAAATTCCGTGCGGTAAAAATCAACGATTTTGTTTTGTTTCTGAAAACGTTTTTATATTTCTAAAATTAAAAATAATATGATACAAAAATAATAAAACATAAACCTAATAAACACATTTTTTCAGAACATGTGTTCACATTCTTAGCCTAATTGTTATCTTTACTTTATTCGTGAAACCATTTGCATTATGATTATATTGCACGCTGGTATAATCTAATGAAAATGTAAGGAAGTCGATGAAGAAAACCACATTCTTTTAAAAGAGGCCAAGAAAAGGGTTGGTTATCCCTGCTTTATTTGGTAGCGTAAATATATATTATGATATAGTTTAGATTCTGTTTCAAGATCATACAGCAGAATTTGAAATTAACAGATTTTATCTAACAGGATATTAGACGGAAAATTTGATTTCCAAAATTTAAAAAGAGTATGAAATTTCAAGGGAAATTTTTGTCTCATCATCTAAGAAGACTGGCTATATAATCAATAAGATAGATGGTATATCTGAAAGTGAATTCACAGTTGTTCCATCGAAGCAAAAAAATCTCAAACTTCAATCATGTATCATCAATCATCAAAATCACTTTTATAAGAAAAAAGCGGTGAAATTCCAGGATAATATGAGATTCGATTAAAAAAAATGTGACTTACAATATGTTAAAAAAATTAAGTAACCGAAACATTTACAGGATTTTTTTTAAAAAAGAAAGGGAAGAGATTTTGTGGGAAATGGCTGGTATTCACGTTACCCATGGGGAAATCTACGAGAGCTCTCATGCGGCAAGCCCATTCGACTGCCTGTGGCCTTGCATTTTTTAAACTCTTGTAATTCAGTTCGCTGGTTGCAACTCCTGTGATAATTTTTTACTGAACTTCATATCTGCTATACATTCAATCTGTAATCAGCGTATTTGTTATCACATAAAGCTTAGCTAAATGATTGAAATGCGAGATATCATCACGCAATAAAAGGGATCTCCAGCGTTTCTTTTGTTTTGATTTAATTTTCCAAAGATTAAAATTTCATCAACTCAATTTAACAGTTCAATCTCTGTTAATGTGTTTGACAGCCAAAATATGTTTCTTTCGCTTCTTATCTCTTAATTTATTATTTATATTTTCGCTGCGTGAATCGCTCAGCTTGACGATTACCTATATTTATTACCTGAAAAATTTGAAACTCGTTAAATAACGCTGTATTAGCAAATCTCGTTATTTTTTACAATTTGTTTTGGTTTGATTTATTTGATTAAGATAAAGCTCTCGAGGACTATCTGCTAAGGAAAGGACGCCTTCTTGGAGGACTTTCTGAGGGAAACTAGATCATACACATGGTGGAAACCACTAAAGTGCCCATGCAGCTAACCCTTTTATCGGGATTCGCACACCGGACCGAACTACCAGTGTTCATTTTACACTTTGTTATCTATCTATGTATCAAATTTTAGCAGCTTATGTATTTCTACATAAATAGATTCACACAAATATATGTATATTGTTTCAAAAGAAACTAATTAGTAAAGTTAAATAAAATTAATTCCTGAATTTCAATAATATTGTAAATTAGTTCGCAGCAATAATTAATCATTTTATTTGTTTACAATTGAATTTCACAATTTAAAATTTTAAATAGCTTTATGAATGAGATACTGACATTGTATTTGTTAAATTCATATATATATATATATATATATATAGCTTGGAAGACCTTCTCTGTGAGTGAATTATAGTGATAGAAGACAAGAAAATTACTTTGGTTTTTGAAAAGTGGGTTTTATACACGTTATAATATGGAGAAAACCACGAAAACACCCATGCTGTGAACCTGTTCACAGGGATTCGAACCCTCGGACAGAACTACCAGTATTCAGTGACGTTACCGCTCGGTTGTTAGTGGGTCCGAAGCGAAGAAAAAATAGTGTAGATTACATATTAAAGCTTAAATTATTTGTCACATAAAGGTATAAAATAACATTTAATGTAATGTTATTAAGAACTTTATATACATACTATATCTATATCTATATCTATCTATCTATATATATATTCATATTATTTGCGGCCCCAGGCTTCCTTTTCTTTCGCATCGTCTCTCCTGCCGTCTAGCAACCTAAGCGGTTCGCCTCTCGGCGTAGGGAATCATTAGATTAACAGATTTTGATGTCCGATATGAGAAAGAAGAAGCAAAATCCTTAAATTTACTTTCCAAGTTTCCCATTTCGTGGCGCAAGTGAACTGTTACAATGTTAAAAACAAATGAAAGACCTTCAGCTTGGCGATAACTTCTGATTTTTAATTGTGATGGACGAAAATGGCTAAGTGGAAGTAATAACACTTTTTCAACATATTGAAAAAGTTTCATAAGGTATGATTTTGGAATGGAATTTGACGGAGTTTTTATTTACCATTTTCATCAATAAAACGCACTTTTTTTACTGGTCGCTTTCAATTTCTTACCAACAACCTCTAAAAACATTTAATTATAGCTCGATAAAAATAAATTATTAAACACTTCAAAGAAGCGCTTTTCTTTTCAGTTCGCCGATTTTGCGTCCTGGCAAAATAGATAATATTCCTGTTTGAGGAAAATATTTATAGCAAATGTCTCGCGGAATCGATTTAGTGAAATAAATGTATAGCTTCAGTTTGGATGATTAAGTCTTGCAGAAGAAGTTTAACTATTCTTTTAAAAAAATAACTTGAGGTGTTTTTTGTTTACATAAGTGTGCTACTTTCTCCGTAGTGTTAGGCTCACCAGCGGCCAAGCGGTAAAGACGCTGAACACTGGTAGTTTGGTCCGAGGTTCGAATCCCGCGAACGGGCTGGCTGCATGGGCGTTTTTGTGGTTTTCCCCATGTGTAACGTGTATACGAGCCAGTTTCCCTTAGAAAGTCCTCCACGAAGGCATCCCTCCCTTTAGGCAGATAGCCCTCGTGTGCTTTGCCATAATTCAATAACCTAACCTAACCTTCTCCGTGGTGTTACTTTACAATAAAATAACATCCCAGTACGCTTTTCTTGTTTACCATTTGGCTTTGAAAAGTTTAATTTAAATATAAGAGTTTTATTTTCGTTATCTTGAGCTTCTTATGGGCTAATTCTTCAACTAGTAGGCTATAGTAACTGCTTAGCTAAAAACTGTTTCAATGTTCAAAACTGTTTATAATGTCTACATGTTTAAACTAAAGACTTTTTTGAACTATTTCAAACATTAATTTTAAATTCTTCGAACTCTTAGCCTTTAAGAAAAGTTGTTTAAGGTCTATGATTGATGCTATGTGATTTCCAATTTTACTAGATTATGAGAGTTTAAATCCGAAAGTTACATATTTTTACACTTGCAGAGTCATTAGGACTTTTTTTACTTATTTGTAAGGAACTATTGTAATCGCAAAAAATTTCGTAAAGGAACTATTGTAATCGCGAAAAATTTCGGGTATCATATTTCAACGAAAATAATCCATTTTGAGCGCTCTCGAATTCATTTGAACGATGTTTTTTTGCGTAATATATGTACGTACGGGCTAAATAAAGGACTCGTTTTCGCAAAAAGGATTGTAAAATGATTTTAAAATGAATTCAGAAAAGTTTTTTTCGCGACGTTTGTACGTGCATACGTACGTACTTATGTATGTATGCTCAAACACAAGTAACCTCAGAATTGTGAAATTTTGCATATGTAGTTGTGCACCCGAATTTTTCGTTGCAATTGCTCGCACCAAACGTTTATATATGCACACACACACACATATATATATAATTACAAAACATTTTTTTTAAACACAAAATATAAACATGCCTAGTATTTTCCCGCATTAAGCTGCTGAAAAATTACCATCAAAGACGTAAAGTAAGAAAGTTAGAACTAATTTTTCACAAAGACGAAAAATTGAAATTCATAATTAATAAATTTCAAATAATTCGTTAAATGTTACAAAGAATTTTCAAAAATGTTAAAACCAAAACTTTTCAAACAAGCAATAGCCCAATTTAAAAAATCAATGAAATTTAAAGAAAAATGAACAAAACAGAAGAAGAATTCAATCAACTTCAATGCCACTTCGTCGGGGGGGGGGCATTGAAATCTCCCTTCTACAAAAATCCTTGCTTTTCTGTATCCAGAATTAGCCAATGAGCCATTTTGATGTATTTTAATTGTAATAGTTCATTCGAAAATCCTGGCCCTTCTCCAAAGCAAGGAAAAACTAATTGTAATTCAATTAACAATTGTAATTCAAGGAAAAAATAATCGTAATTGAAATAAATTCTAATTAGAATCGTGAACCTTAAATAAAGAGAATTCTATTTTATTTGAAGAATTGAAAACGAAAGTGAAGAAATAAAATACTTCCGTTAAAAATTTAAATCAAAATTTGTACCTTTAAACATATAGCCTACAATCCAAAGAATTGTTAAAAGTTTTGGTTTTAACATTTTTAAAATTCTTTGTAACATTTAATGCATTGTTTGAAATTTAATAATTATGAATTTCAATTTTTCGTCTTTGTAAAAAATTAATTCTAAATTACTTACTTTAGATAAATATATACACCTACCCTGTTACGCGGCTTGGTGAGCTTGTAAGGTTTTAGTTAAACTACCCTAGTTTTATTTTAATTTAAATCTTTCTATCTCTTCTCTGTTTGAACTTCCCGTCAGAAGAAGCGTGCGTTTTCAACTTATGCTAATTTGAAGTACAGCCAAGTACTATTTAAACCAGAGGTAGAAATCTCTCAGTGTGAGAGAGCTTTAGTCTCAGATCACGGTCAGTCTGCTCGACGTTCGCCTGACCAGCTAGCAGCTAAAATTATAAGCCATAGTGCTTACTACGTGATTGCATATTGAAATAAATTGAAGTGCGCTAGTATCAGTATTTCTTGCTACGCACCAGTTAGTTAGAGGCCAAACTCCGCGATTTGCTCTGCGAGCAAAGTTTAATTAAATTTCTATTTTAGTTTTAGTATTAACTTTATTTGATTGTTAAGTTAGGCCCAAGTGTGGCCTTTTACTTTCTGTAACTGTCCCGAGTAGGGAAGTGTGTAAATAATAGTGATTTAATAAAAGAGGATTTTAAATCCCTTTCAAGTGCAGTTATTCTCCAGTACAGTACCTACATCAGAACAAAGCCAACATTCTTTCAGCTCCCTGTTCCAGTTCAGGACTTGAGAAGAAGAACCCTTGTAAGTACTTCACCATGTTCCCTAAAGCTATGCACAGAACACTCAGTCCTGACAAACTGAGTTTTTTTCCCTTATTATGTTTGTAATTTGTGCCCTTTTTTCTTTAAAAGTGATTGATTTATGTTGTTCTTATTATCTGGTTAAGATTTTTATGCATTTAGTTCATCTGCATGCAATAGTTGTAGAATTATCAATAATTTAAAAGTTTTTTTAAGTGGTACTAAGTCTAAAGAAAGTCGCCATTTGTTTACATTTGAAACTCCTATTAGCATAGTGAATTAAGTCAGTCTGTGTAAACAACATCAGTGCCTTTTTGCTGAGTCGGGGACCAGAAGTAAACTTTTAATTTTGTGCACCAAAAAATCTGTTTTCCTCCCTGCTCGCGGAATTTTCTGTTTTTGCGTAGAAACTCTAATTTTAATTGTAAAAAAATTTTAACTGTATTTGGTGCTTTATATTTTTCTGTATTTTACAATTTTTAATGAAGATGATTTGAGTTTTTATGGTATTTTGTCTTGTCGCGAAGTGAGTAATGAATTATTGAATGAGAAGTATATCTCTAATGAAATTCGAGGAAATAACTTTAAATGAAATGCAGCAAAAATGTGCATCATTTAGTACGCCGTATACGAAAGTCATGTGGTGTCTACATCAGATTTTTTTTTTTTTTGAAGCAGAATCGTGAAAAAAATGCAAATCCTTTGCAGGACTCTAACCTTAGACTACTAGGGTAAATAATAGGTGGCCCCCTACACTTATACCTAACCTAACCTTAGACTACTCGAATACGTGAAGAGTATGCTTCCAGTTCCTCCACGAAGGGGTGGGGAAAAGAGGGAGAAAGTACCTTATACACTGGACGTGATTATTGGAATTAAATTAATAGATTATGAATCTCATATCTTGCTAAATTTTATAAAAAGATTTTTTCATTATGTGATTTTAAATTTTACTTCATATATCTGCGCAAAAGGAGAACAGCTCGTCCATTTTTTTTTGAAAAATTCCTTAAAGAAATTTCACTTTTAATATAAAACGTTATTTTTCGTTGTTCTACTGACCGCATTTGATTACTGTTTAATTTCCAGGTATCTCTGCTGAAATGAAAATCATTCGTTTGTTTCAATTATTTCATCTGAAAACTCGTAAATAGCAAAGAAAAATCCTTAAACTGTGTCGATTTACAATCCGATTTTCTCAACTTGTCAGTTTTTATCGTATTTGCTGTTGCGGAAAGAAGGCGAATTAGGATATCTGTAAAATATTGTTTTCTGTTATCAGTAGTAATTACTATATTTATCGTTACGGAACAGTCTTTGTTATGTTTCTAACAGCCATTGAGTTAAATGACTGGTAACTTCGAAAAGTCGGTCTTCGTTGTCACTGTCTCAGCTCGAAGGAGTTCCAAAAACGTTCCATTATTAATTATATGTAAGCAAATTGAGGTTGAATCTCAGTTTACAATCTTAAATTTAATGCCCATTTAAAAAAATCAGGAAATCCTATTATATTGAAGCTCCCACTAGCTTCAAGACGGCATTAATTAATTTGAAGGTGAAGCAAGAGCTTCATAGTTGATCAATATTTAATCCAAGCATCTAAAAGATTTTCCTTCTCCGTTATTCAACACATTTTCATGCAACGCTGTCTTGAGATGTTCAAATATACTTTTCACCCCACCACATAAATTGGTAGAATATAGTGTCTCCGTTTCCCGTCAACTTTCAACCGTACTGAACAAGGCAGCTAGAAAGCAAACTATTTTGACCTCTGTATATAAGAACGCGACAGAATAAGATACCCTAGTACAGTGGTTAGCAGTGCCGGTTGCCATATAATTGGGCCCATTTCGAATCCTGAAGGAAAAGGCCAATGCTTACGATGTAATATCGGTCTGCTTCCTACGGTCCGCACTAAACAGTGTTTTTGGTGGTCAGATAGCCAAATGGTCTATGGGTCCGATCAATTCCGCCCGGTGTTTAAAGAGCAAGTGTTTGGCCGTTTTAAAAAAAGGCGGAGGGAATATTTCTAGTCTTCTAAGCTTTATTTTGTTTTCAGTGACTCCAGATGTACACAGCTTAGCAAATGTTGATCTGTAATGTAATCTTTCGGATAAATTTTTTCGATAAACGTTCATTAATTTGAAATAACTCTTTAAGTTTCTTATTTAATTTGGTTATTTCCCTTTTTCATACAAAAAATAATGACTGCTAATAATAAATCTCTCTAAAATACTTAATTTAAAAATTAATCGGTCATATGATTGTTGCATACCCTGATGAAGCAGATATATACATAACACTTACCAATAATAATGTTGAAATCTGGAGATTGAAACCCAAATTATCCAATAAGTTAGAATTTTTTTAAGGTAAAGAACTTTACTTTTCCCTGGCCACCAGGAATTCTTTTTTTCGCTTGATTTCATGTGAATTCCAGAACGATGAATCCATCATCTTTATTCGCATCTTGTGGAGAAATGGCATACTTACACACGTACGTAATCAATAATTTTGGAAGAACAAAGGTAACTTATGCGATATGTATTTTATGTTTATTTTTAAGGTAACTCTTGAGAATTGTTCTAAATTTATATATAAAAAAGACAGAGAGAAAATATTTGGGGTGGGGGGACTTCTTTTCAAATGGTTTAACCATGACATATCAACAGATTTCTTCATGAATATTTAACACCTAAAGGTGAAGGTTACGGTGCATCCTTAGAGTTTATGGATAACCTGGGCAGAAACCGTTTGGCACCTTCCCAAGTGCTTCAGTTTAGAAGTTCATTGCCAAGGTTTCTTATTTTTTACGCCTCCCTTTTAGCAAGTAACCGCCCGAAATGTAACTTCCGCCAGGGCGAAAAGACGTTGGAATGTTTTCTATTTATATTCTTCCAAGCTAACTTGACCACATTTTCCTAGTTCGAGAATGGGCGGATCGTAATTATAAAGAAAACTATGTAAACGAATTTTGGAGACTTACGACGTGAGTAAATTAAAAACCTTATAATAATCACTTATACTTTATCGTCATAAAAGCACTGATGGCAATTAGTAACCCGCATGTGGCCTATAAATTAATTTTTTCTACGATAAGTTGATATATAACAAAATTTATTAATATTGATTTCGGATTTCCGAATGTTGTCAACTTATAAGCATCTTAAAAACTATGTTCGTGATTTGAATATCAAGAATAAAATAAAAACTAACTTTGAAGAACTTCTTCTTTATAGGAAAGCTATAAAGAAAGAAGAAATTTTCTCATTGACTTTCAAACTTAAGATTTAAGAACATAAAATATTTTGTTGAAAAATATGTTTCAAAACTCTTTGTTTCAATCTTACTTTTAATATTAGCGCTGTTCTATCTGCAAAATTTTTTGAAAAGAATTAATTTCAAAATTACGACCATAAGTAGTTTGAAATAACCGCTGTTGTTATTTCAGGATTCATTCATAATTGCTAAGCATATTTTATGGCCCCTGGTAAAAAGGCGCAATTTAAGTTACTCTTGAAAGGTACGGAAGTTGGCCTTGATTAATAAAAGAAAAAAATATAATTTGGACAGGTAGCTTTTTCCTATCAGATTATTGTATTTAATTACTGAAGTGTATGGTAAATTGTTAAATAAATTTAAAATAAAAATTTTTCATTAATGTTCGCAATATATGAAGGAGATGGCTTTAAATTTGCCGTAAAATGCAAAAGTATTCAAATTAAGGTGGCATGAGTAGAAAATGCTTTTAAAGTTAGAATGTAATATCCCCATTTCGACAACAAAATAACGCAATGCATACTTAAATACCTAAACTACTGTGCTTAATTAGGAGCTTACTTGCTTCTGTTCTAAATAATTACATTCTTTCTTTGCTTTACATAGACCATATCATATATAACTCGAATCATAAGACTATAGTTCACCGAGAAAGAATTACTAGCATAAAAGAAACGAATCGGTTTTCAGTTGTAATCATTCAAAATTTTGAATATCCATAAAATGTGTCCTTCCAACAATTTTGGCCATAATTCTAATAAAAAGAAAAAAATATCACCAACTAGATCAGGGGTCGCCAAAGTGATCTATATAGACCCCTAGGGGTCTATTTAACAAAAGTAGGGGTCTATTTGACCCAAGGGGTCGAATGGGGGTCTATTGGGACTCGAAGGAAAAACAGTTCTTAATACGCAAATCACACATATCTAACTGCGTATGTAAAAATTTAAAATATTTTTATAATTTACTTAATATTATATTCTTTATAGAAAATAAAATAATAAATCAGAAAACAATCTGCCCCTTTTTTCCTTATGAGAAATAAATCCTGTTCTAAACAATGAACTCCAAAATAATAAGAACCATATTTTTTATTTAGCAGACTTATTTGGAAAATTTAATGACGTTCAAACAAAACTGCAAGGAAAAGATGTAACAATTATCCAAGCTCGGACAATACTGTTAGGCTTCCAAGAAAAATTAAATTTATTTAGATCTTCATTGCTACGTAAGGATTATAAGTATTTTTCAAATCTGCAACAGTTAAAAATAAAAGAAGAAGACTTGGAAATATATACAAATCATCTTCAAAAATTAAGCGACGATTTTAAACTGCGCTTTGTTGATTTGGAAAACATCGACATCCCTGACTGGATTATTGCGCAATTTTCGGGGCAAATTGATAACGTCGACATCAACATACAAGAGGAGCTCCCTGAACTATTGTCCGATCTTGAAGCAAAAACGTTTATTAAAAATTTAACAATACATAAATTTTGGACTAATATAAATATAAAGCAAAAATATGTGAAACTTTACGAAATGGTTCAGCCATTTATGCTGGCGTTTCCAAGTTCGTATATGGTTGAAGCCGGTTTCAGTCACGTTAATACAATTTTAACTAAAAACAGAAATAAATTAAATTTGGAGCTTCGAGGGGATTTACGGTAAAAATTGACTAATTTCGAACCCTATATAGCGAACCTTGCCAAGAAACACCAGGCACACTCATCTCATTAAGAAGTAAAAAATCTGTAGCTACTTTACTTACTGTTTCTGATTTATTAAATATTTAGACTAATATATAGTTTTATTTTAATTACCTGAAAATTACCTTTATGGGGTCTATGGAGATTTCGAAAAATTACATAGGGGGTGATGATCAAAAAGTTTGGCGACCCCTGAACTAGATCAAGCTTCTTTCGAGACCATTAGGTAAGGAGTGTCATCACAAAAGAAATATAAATAAGACAAAATAATTATCGTACATATTCATAGAAATGATAAGTATTTAAGTTCTGCGGTGAAAAATGAGTTATGATTGACAAAAATGTCACTATTCACTGGATGTAATAACATAATATTTACAAAAGCAGCTTTCAATGGCCTTGTTAGCCGAGGCTACCGTATAAAGCGTTCAAATACTCACTTAATCGAAAATGAGATTTATTGGATTTGGTTTCAGCAAGATGGATCAACTGGTATGACATTCATGAAGGTTTTGGAAGACATTTTAAGAGACATTATGATACCAAACCAACTCTGGCTTGCAAAATTTCAGGACTTTTCCCATTTTTGTAGCTGAGGTATTAGGATCTTACCAATGTTTTCCCTCTGAAATATAATTCACGTTTGGATAATCACTTCACACTGGATAGATTAAGAAAGAATAAAGATATACAGATAACTTACAAGATGATCGAGTTAAACGGTATTCAAGTGAAAGATTCTGGTCTAATATATACCTAAAGAAGCGAAAAGGTGTTTCTGATCCATTCGATAAACAAATAAAACATCGTTTTATTTTTTCACCAACAGTCGACATTAATTCTTTTTGCATTGCGTACGAAAAATGTACAGATATTTATAATTTCTCTTCCATACCAGTTTTTTTTTTTTGTTGAAGGTATTTAAAACTTTCCTTTAGATTCAAAATCAAAAAAATTCCTGCTTTGACTATGAGTCATCGTTCACTTTTAACATATACAAGTAATACAGTCTTGTTCAAATAGAGAGCTATTATTACCGAAATGCAGAAAGAAGCAATTCTGCATTGACTGATTTGATCGGTAAGAAAGGCGGTGAACGACGACAGAATGTCGTATAGCTTATAAACACTTTATATGATTTGTTGAAAGCGTTAAGAATTTGAAAAGAACAAATAGTTGAAAATAAACTAGTATTCTTTCCTACAGTCAAATATCGGATCCCTGAAAAATAGCCTCAATTCGCTAACTGGGTAGTTAACCACGACCTCTGTGGAGAAATACTTTGAATTTCTTACAGATCGGGTTAGAGAGAATGACGTAGTTTTAGATTCCCACACAAATCGCAAAGCTTAATCTTAAATTTTATTCGTATGGATGATAATATCTAATAACAATAAGCTTGATAATTTACAAATACGCATGGGATCTATGATTTCCTTGAAAAAAAATTGCAGTTTTATGCTATGAAGGAAATCTGTTCTTGTTTTTCGTATATCCTGATATAACGTACTTTGAAGAGATAGAGAACAGCTTGCTATTCTCCCCCCCTAAAAAAAGCAGTTTTTTATTATTATACTAACACTTTCATCAAAATATAAGTCGGAATAATCATACATGTATGAGTATTAGAAATAAGCCAGTAGTACCCACCAAATAAAACACATTTCTGTTTATCTCCGTTATCTGAGTTACTTTTTAAATTAATTACTATGATAATATTACAGTTCAAATTATCTGTGCGTGAAATATTTCTCAGCCACATTATAACTTTTATACTGAACTTTACAGCATACGACATAGGTTTTGCTAAAGTATCTAGAAAAGTTACTTTTTACTTCCTTGTACGAAGTAAAAAGGAAGTATTGTAATCGCGAAAAATTTCGGGTACCATAGTTTAACAAAAATATCCATTTTGACAGCCATCGAATGCAATTTAACGATGTTTTTGCGTGAAATCTCTACGTAAGAACAGAATAAAGGACTCTATTTTCCCAAATGAATTATAAAACTGACTTAAAAGGGATTCTGAAGAGATTTTTTTCACGGTGTCTGTACGTAGGTACGTATCTATCTGTGTATCTCGCATAACTCAAAAACAAGTAGCCTCAGAACATTTAAATTTTGTACATAGGACTGCTATGTACAAAATGTGATGTGCACCTCCCTTTTTGGTTGCAATCAGTCGCACCAAAAGTATATGAATATATGTATATCCACTCTACTACTCGGCTCAGTGAGCTCAGTTTCTTTATTCTTATAGTTTTGTAAATTGTGCATTTTTTGCTTTAAAATGATGGAATTATGATGTTGTTATCTTCTAGTTAAGGTGTTTATGCTTTTAGTTAACCTACATGCAATAATTGTAGAATTATCAACAACTTAAAAGTAGTTTAAGTGCGGCTAAGTCTAATTTTTGTTTAACATAGCAGCCACGTTTGTTTACATTTGAAACTTAGCAGAATAGTGGATTTTTTTCCAGTCTAGAGAAACTAAGCTTGGCAACAACAAAGATAACGTCTTCGTTTAGTATTGCGAATTAAATCATGCTTAATCCATTCTGGAATTTATTCGAGGAAATAAGTGTTTATGCTTTATTCGTAATATTTAACATAGATAGCGTTTTTATGCATTTTTGCCTTTTCTCGAAGTGAGAATTGAATTAACTGAATGAGAAATACTGAATATTCTGTGAAAAACAGTTTTTTTCTTTCTTTGTTTAATTTCTTTTATACATCGTTTTAGATTTATTATATTATTTGAATAGAGCACGTGGCAATGATTAGATAATTCTTCAGATGATGTACATAATTTTGTGCATTTTGAGTTATAAAATGAATGAGATGTAATGCTTTTAAGTGAAGCTAGCGCCAGAGTGTCGCTATGGTAAACAAATATATGAATTTTAAAGAGTGCATTTACTCTATTGTGGTTTATGCGCTATCGACGAAGTAGATTTAATCCAATCCAATAAGTTTAGATGAAATGCAAAATGCGTATAATTTAATATTCCGATATTCTGTTTATGCGCTATCGACGAAGTAGATTTAATCCAATCCAATAAGTTTAGATGAAATGCAAAATGCGTATAATTTAATATTCCGTACTAGGAAGTCATGTGGTGTACACATCAGATTTTTTTTCGATAACCAATGGTTTAACTAATTTATGTTAGACAGGATTTATTAATGGCAACCATCCTAAGTTTCTTCACATTGTTAGGTCAATGTAGTCTGTTTGCGTTACTAAAATAAAGAAAAACGTAAAGTATGCGCATTATTTTGCAAAACCCAAAAGTAGATTTAATAGACTTTATTCATTAATTTGCCCAATCTCTTCCTTATTATTTCCCCCTCTGAAATTAAGTTGTTAACTTAATTTTTCGAATGTAATAAATTTACTAATAAGCATAGAAGCCGAACAGAATGCAATTTGAGAAATCAACACACATTCCATTGAAATAACAGCTGCATTTATAATTACATAATTTTAATTCATAATTTATAATACAAAAAAAATCTTTACGTTCAACCTTTACTTTGTTCATCTTTTTAAATCAATCAAAGTCAGTCTTCAGTTGAATTTATATTTAAATCAATACTGCAATTCTTATGCAGTAACAAAACTGATAAATTGATAAAGCGCAAATTTGCCAAGTGGCAATGTAATTTCATAAGCAGATTTTAAAGCAAATTTTTAAGCATTAGTTAAAAGTTAAAAAATTAATAAAGCACAAATTTTGTGAATAGTATTTTATGAAAGATTTATGCAAACAGTCCTTTATTATTTTCATATTTAATTTCGTAATACTTGTATTTAATGCAATTAATCTTCTTTACTGATTATAAAACCTTTTTTCGAGAAACTGAAAATGACTGAAAACTAAATGAAAGTGAAAGATTCGTAAAACGACTTTTCTTTGAAGAAGCGAAGAGTTAAGTAATCATAGTTGAAATTATCTCACTGGAAAGGGTTGTTTTTCAAATCCTTATCCACTAGAGAGTCTCACACTAAATTCTCAGAATTAATACTTGCTCTTCCAAATTTCAGAATAGAATTCTACTTAAAATAATGTCAGAAATATTGCCATTTGTGAAAATCTAAAATAATGACTTCACTTTTAGTAGATTTTTTTGATAGCAGAAAAACGTGCTAGTTACAATGCACGTAATATAAGTCTTAAAGAAAATAGTAAAAAATACGTCTAACATCACAAATATAAAATAAATTTCTAATTTTTGTCTTCAGATTCATATTAGAGTTCATATAAGAAAAAGGAAATGATGTTTGAAAAATCACTGCCAATCATTGCCAATCAGAATGCACTTGCAAAACGATTTATAACTAAGCTAAATTAACATCACGATTTACTGAATGCTTGTTTCGAATCAAATTTGAACTCAAGACTTTAAGACGAAAATTGAAGAATAACCCTGATTTTGAGAGATGTATATATAGCTAAATATAAAGCAGTTTTGTAAAAACATAAGTAGATTTCTCAGCTTGAAAAAACAAATTGCCCCTTGCATAAATACATTTAATCAATCAAAACTGTTAATCTTCTTTCAGGATTAATTTTTATCTAATTTACTGATTTGAAAATCATGATTTGCCTTGAAGATTAGTAGATAAATTATATTATACATTTTTATAACATGGAAGTTTCGTTTTAGCATAAGTATATAACACAGATTCAGAGAAATATTAAATTCTCATATATCAAAACAATTACACTCCCAAAAGCAGTTGTCTATCATAATGAGAACTCATAAATCTGCTTTACAATATCATTGAAAGAGAAGATATTTTCTGATTTCTAGTTATATTCCTTTTCGGGAATTGAATAGAAAAAAAAGAAAGAAACGTTCTTGATGTCTCAGGTTGATAAATTCATATAGTTGAGAACGTTAAATTACGTTAAAAATTTTTAATTTGCTCTAACCACCACCTCTAACCATTCACCACCGCAGACTATCATAATCATTTGGAATCATGGGTGTTATTCTTAAAGTTTTAAAGGAATACTAAATATTAATATATTGTGTTTAAGTACCTTAAATATGCATTAATAGAAATTTTATTCAAAATTAAAAAACAGTTAATCGTTTAATGATAATGTTATTTTGCTAGCAGATTAAAAAGTCATAACTTTAAAAAAAATGTTTCATTTTTCTGAGCATTTCCAGTTACGTCAATTACACTCCAGAAAAGAATTACGTGAACTTTAATTAAAGGATTTATAACCTTCATTTTCCGGCTTAAAATAGGCTAGTTAATTACGGTATCATTTATCGGATAAACTTTAACCAGATAGTTTTCTTTACAGAGAAAAATTCTGTATTTAAAGTAAAAAAAAATTCCTATTCAATTACTAAAATGCAATATTAATTCATTAACCAATTACCATTTAATTTTAAAACCTCTACCGAGGTAATTAAGTTTAAATGAAAATCATCTTTTTAGATGTAAACCTAAACAAATAAAGTAATAATACTATTATTGCCTTTTTTAAACTTCCAAAAAAAAAAAAACCCAATAATTAATCTTCAAGACTGCTTCCAAATTTAACCCAAACCAATTAGTTAAGTTTTCCGTTTTAAGTTGCAACAAAAATAAATTCTTTAAGCGGCCCATCGCCAGCTCGGAAGAAGATTAACACAGCCTCCAGAAGGGACAAACTGAACTAGGAAGAGTGCCTGTGACCACGAGTAGGCAGGCAGAGTAGGCATTATATGATGGGGGTGGGTTTCTGGAGGTCGCTGAACTGAAACTTGCTGTGAATCACTTTGGTTTCTTGCTTTATTTGGATAAGTCTCATTAGTTTGTTTGGAAAAACAGAGACGAGTCACAACGAGAAACGTCAACTAATGCATTTTTCTCTCATAAAGATTGAGGAAGGCATCAGCGGGGAGTTCACAGCATTGATGAAACGATGAGTTAAATTGGCATGCTGGGAAAAGTTCACGTCTTACTGTGAAGCTGGGGAAAGTAAATAATTATATTTAGTGGAATATTGTCGATATTTTCATTACCTGAAAGGCCGCTTAAGTTGAAACGAAAATTTTTGCATAAAATATCGAATAATAAAGTTTCTAATTTAACACAGTCTGATAATAATTCTATTCAAACCTACTCAAACCAATATTTAATTGAGAACATTAATGTTTCTACCGAAAAAGCATTAATGCTTCTACTAAGTCTACCATATATGAAATTGGCATTGTTGAAGCAGTGGGATAACTGAGACTCAGCACTTCTTCTCAACGTGGTACGACAAATATTTCATAGTTGAGTTTGCAATAGAAATGAACTATATACATCAGTAAAAGAAGGACTTTTTGAATACAAAATTTAAGATTCAAAATATGATTGCAGAGTGTTTAATTAAGTAACAGTAAAGGAAAAAAAGAAAAATACAGAACTAAATAATATACCATAAGAACAAAAAGTAAAATTAGAAGAATATCTATGTAATAAAAATAAATAATGAAACCTGAAAGGCCAAATATAAAATAAAACACGTCGAAATTAATAAAATAAAATTGGGAAAAAATATGAAAGTTTTCAGAATTTATATTACCTCCAAAGGGGCCTTTATTTTAAACGTTTTCTATGTTACCGTTATTTATTAAATATCATGTTCTTCGCACTTAAACCATAAAATTCAATTCAACAGTAATATCACAAAATAATCTAAAAAGAGCATATCTTTAGAATTTCCGATATACAGTCTCGCGCGCTGGGGATAAAAATATAACTGTGCCTTTATCAATGAAGGAGCAACAATTTATTCTCAGAAAAGTCTGAAAATTATTGTTATTTCCATCTCAGCCACTAAATATTTGAGGCTAATTTACTAACTTTATACTTCGAGTTCATTATAATATTTCCAACTAGTATGAAATTTAAATATTTCTGACCAAAGTAAAAAATTAAAAGTCAGTATTTTTTGTTATAAACTACTGGATGAATTTGTGCACTGAATAGATCTAAAGCATAATTTTCCATTAAAATATTTCTTTTGAAAAGTAATATCATAGCAAATTAATAGAGGAATTTCAAATTTACTTTGTTTCCAGGAGCAAATGGTCAGTATGTTCTAAAAGTAATTTTTACACAGTAGTTTGGATTTCGATATACAAGCCGTCAAACAATTACGGTGAATAATTTAAGAACACTAACACTTGTTCTTTCATTACTATTTTTTTTTAAATTGCTTTTTCTGTTTCTTTGATTGGATGAAATCTTGAAATTAAATCTTGAAGCTTTTGTACCACTGTGATTTTCTTGAGATTCCCCCCATATATATATATATTTGAATGTAACAATTACAATATATTATTATCTCATTCATATAAAGCCATTGAAAATTTTAAATTAAATTGTAAACAAATAAAATGGTTAATTATTGCTGCGAACTAATTTGCAATATCATTCAACTTCAGAAAGCATATGTAAATTAAGTGCAAGCATCTAAATACATCAAATATATAATAATCTTAAATATATATATATATATAATGTAAAATATAAAATAAGAAAATAAATCTCTAATAGATTATAAACTTAATCAGTAACAGATCTTTAAATTTCTTTTTAGATTTTTTATGTGCCCTGTCCTAGCATCTGTAACGCGTCAAAATGCATTTCATTAGATATGCAGAAAAAGTGAGAGACGTGGCACAGATTCGATCCTCGTCGACTCATCGTAATAAAGCAAACTTGGCAGTATTGGTGGCGTCTTAAAGGGAACAGAGATGGAACTAACAGTGCGCAGTTATCCAATATTGTGGCCTTTCAAGAGAAAGTTTTCAATTAACGAAATTTCCGAGTACACTTTCCGAATTAGTTAAAGTCATAGTTTCGGTTTAGGCCCCGAATGAGTTACGTCATCAGCATTTTCATATGTATGCATTGGATCTAGAAGAGAGGCAGTTGATGTAATTATAGTAGTTGCTAAGCTTAAAACGGCTAGATCCCGTCGTTGGAAAAAATTCACCAAAAATGGAAATGTCTGATGGAGTTTTTTCCATTCTGCTGCTCTGTTGGAACTTAATTGTACCTATAGTGTCTTGCCTCAATTCTGATCGTCTTTGTTTTTCTGACACAATATACCCCGAGCGCCTGTGACAAAGCCAGTTTGAAAGAAAATTTCCTTCACCGCAATCTGTCACTGCACCTACGAACATTTATGGTGCTGTAATTTGTCTGGCATCTATTTCTCCACAGATCAGATATACTACTTATACGTACATTCATTCTAGCAGGGTTGTTAACTAAGACTGGTAGATACAATAAGTACCACCTGTATAGAGAATGATTAAATTGGTTTGATTTCTCCTCAACCGTTTTAATTTAAAAAACCATTATTAGCAGCCCTGCGATTTTATTTTTAACTGCATATAACTAGAATTAAATGTTAGCTATAAAATATTATTTTTCATTATCATCATTATTGGTGCATTTTATTAAAATCAGCGAATTTAAAATGCTTTTTTCGTATTTTTAGCATGTCTTTAATTTAATTAAAGAAAATTTCTGGAACTTCCGCCGATACAAATACTTTCTTTACTTATAACTGTTATCACTACCATCGTTTATATAGCTCGTGTATGAAAGCGAATAAAAACCTTTGAAGAATCTTAGAAAGTTTAACCACTTTTCTTATACACCATGGAAACCTAAAAATTTCATCACAGAAATTCAATATCCAAAAATGCGCATTAGAGATATATTTATATAAAATTTCCTTACTCACTTGAATTTGGCACCTTGAGTTCATGGGGATAGGTATATGAATTACGCTGTTTATTTGCTAAATAATACGTGTACTCTTGAAATTTAATATCCAGGATGTTATAAAAGCACTTTAAAGTATGATTAAAACGCCAAAATTTCGATTTTAAGAGATCATCTGTAAACCTAGCTTAACATAAAGATCATCATAAATGAATCATACGATGTCTACTGGATGAATTTTGGGACGAAGTTCCATTCGAACTGCTGGTAAGCCAGAACTCAAATAGAACATTTTCGTGCTTCAAGAAAATAGGTTTTTCCTGGAAATGAAAGCTACAGAGGTAGTAGCGAACATTTCTTTTCTCTTCGTCTCTTTTAATATGTCGTTCTATTGTTCCGTCGAAATTGATTTCTCTCTGACGTAATTGATTTCTCTTTGACATTACACCCGGTCATTGATTGTAGTTTAAGTATTTGGCGGTTACTGAACTAAATTTTAAATACTGTAATGCAAGCTCAATTTGATCTCTTTTATAAATTAATAGCTCAAGGATACCGATCGTAAAATTTTTGAAGTTCTTTCATTAAAACCTCTTCGAAGAGTTTCTTTCTTTCATTTCGTGGATTTCGTTATCTGGCAAAATAGAAAGTATTGTCCCTTGAGAGAAATATTTCTCCATAGTCTCGTGCCCAACCCATTCAATGAAATAAATTCACGAATACGTCTTGAATAATTAAGTCTTTTCTTTACTAAATAAGCTTACAAGTCTTCATCAGGCTCTAATATATGATGAAATGTTAACCTAATTAAATTTTTAAATTTTTTAGCCACGACTAACGTACTCTTCTAAGTCTTTCAAAAATCGAGGATATAGAATATAAAATCCTTAAAGTGAGGTGTTCAAAAACGTTGAGACAAATAATTAAAAAGTTTAATTAGGTTAACATTTCATCATATATTAGCGACACGTGATGAAGACTTGTAAGCTTATTTAATAAAGAAAAGACTTAATTATTCAAGACGTATTCGTGAATTTATTTCATTGAATGGGTTGGGCACGAGACTATGGAGAAATATTTCCCTCAAGGGACAATACTTTCTACTTTGCCAGGACACGAAATCCACGAAATGAAAGAAAGGAACTCTTCGAAGAGGTTTTTGAAGAGATAGCAAGCAAGTTATTCTGCGTTGTATCCTGGAAAGGCTTGGCTAGCGAATAACTGAGATTTTCTTTGACACTGTCTATAGTATCTTTATTTATGTCTGTAGTATCTTTGTGAATAGCAATAATTACAATTTATTGATTAAAAGGTTCTTTCAAAGTAATTAATTTGCAGCAGAAGGGAGATAAGAAGTAAATCGTCAAATTTCCATCACATAAGACTCTGTTATTTCGAATTGAAATGTAGTTAAACAGGTAGTCCGCATAAATTTCAAAAGTAATCATTAAATCATTTATAAATAAGTTTTCGTGTACTGTCTGTCTGCTGAAAGAACACCTCACAACAGAATGTCTACAGCAATGGTTCTTAATCCTTTTTGCTCCTTACACATCCTCTATTAAAAAGATTTCAAAAAGTTATTATCACGTGCTAAGGGGGGAGGCAGAATTTTCGAAGATAAAACATTTTGCGCATTTTCCGTACAGTGATGCATTAATCTAGTGAAAATATAAAGGACTTTATCAATCGTACGTACCACGTCTGTTAGAAACTTACGCATGTACTCACTTCAAGGACATAAAAGATTTCTGAATAACGGTAACTTATTTCTCAAGAACGAGGAAATTTTTGCGATTCGACTGAAGGTTAAAGCTGCAATAAAAAATATGAAATTCAAATCACAGAAGCAGATTTTAATAGGCAGCTAGCTGGAAGTTATGTCTCTTCGTATGTCCTAAAATGGGTTTGAAATGTCTCCGAAAACATATTCAGATATTGAGATTACGCAAGTACGCAATTCAGATATTGATATTGATTAAGATATTACGCAATGGATACATACATATATGTCCTACATTTATGTAATTTGCTTACTTTGAGTTACACACTAACAAGGAAGGTCTTCCAACCTTGAACTCGTCAATGTTTCTGAAAAATATATACCAGGTGTCCACAAAATCCCTGAATAACTTTGCATTATTTTTTGGCCTCCCTGTAAGAGGTGCAAATTTTTGTGGTGTAATTGCACGTATATCAAAGTTTTTCCGACAAATTTGTTTTGGTTTACTATGCACAAAATGTGAAGATTTGGGGATCCAAAAATCCTCATGTCACAAGCCACTTGAAGCGGAACAGCCCGAAAGTGGGTGTTTGATGCGTAGCATTACGAGATTTTAGATTCATTTTTATTCTATGAACAAGCAATAATAGCCGGAGATTACCGCAGTGCATTGATTAATTATATATCTGACAGTTAGAGGACCATCAACAACAGGTCTTTTTCAGCAAGATGGAGCGCCACAACTTTGTCATTGTGTGTTCGTAGTTTTCTAGCTCTCTGAACAGCGCAGGATTTTAGATTCGTTCATGAAGACCGGTATTTGAACAACATTTATTAATTGTGTTTGTATAATTACTTAGTTCAGTCTTTAGTTTTAGAAACTTACATTCATGAAGATGATATTTACATTATTAAAGAAAGTAAGAAAGCAAAATATCTTAAATTATAAGCTAATATACGCCAAGCAGCAAAACTTCTGATGACCGGATAAAGCCGGTCATAACGCTCAGAGGGCTAGACAGAACATTCCCTAGCAGATGGATTTAGAGGAATGATCATCACGTTCGCTTGACATAACTCCTTTGGATTTCTTTCTGTGGGGCTATGTTAAAGACATTGTTTATTGTTCGAAAGTATCAAACATTGCAGACCTTGAAGACTAGAATCAGCAATGTTATTGCAACCATTGTTCATGTCGTCTTGCATCGAGCATGGAGAGAGCTGGAATATCGGCTTGATAGTTTGCGCGCTGCCAATGGTGCATATAACGAAGTTGTATGAGTTGAGTCATTTATAGTAAAAACCTTGTTTGTGAAAGAGCAACTAGTGACAGAGGTATAAACTGTTCCATTCTCAAACAACAAGCTTTAAATTTATCCAGAGACCCTACACATGAATCTGCTCGTCTAAAAATACGTAATGTTAAAAGTATCAGTTGCTAATATACTATAGGTAAAGGTTTTTTGATTTACGTGATTATAACAAATCTGGCAGTGGTCTATCTGCCTAATGGAAAGTATGCCTTCGTAGAGAACTTGCTACGGAATACGGCTCGTAAACAAGTTACGCATGGAGAGCACCATAAAATTGCCATGCATACAGCCCGCTCGCCGGGATTCGAACCCCGGACCAAATTACCAGTGTACAGCGATTTTTCTCGTTCGGCCACTGTAAGCCTATAGATAAAGAGTTAAAATACTGTAAAATGTAACCAGATCTGATGATTCATCTCTATTTCACAACATTCAAAATTTTCAAGATTTGGTCTTGAATTCGGAAGATCGCCAAAGTGATAGTGTTTTGCAACAAAACTATAAAACAGTGAATGAAGAGATAATAAGCAGAAGATACATACTTTGGCTGCTCATAGACGATAATTTAAAGTGGAAAGTTAAACAGGACTGATGAAATTTAATCCTTGAAAAAGTGTAATAATAAAAAAAAAAGATTCTGGAAATCATTTTGCTTTGAAGATGCCTCATAGTTCTGTTACTTTAAAGTGATAAAGATATTAAACACTTTATTAATGCGGTGCTTCAGATTTAATGTATAGTATAGATTAGGTGTAGTATGTAGTAATCAAAACAGTAATCTATTTTACATCAGTTGCAATTAGCCAAATAAATCGAATGATAAGTTTCAGAGAAGCAAGATTACGAAGGGCCGAGCGTTGAAATCTTTGACTCCAGATAGTTCGAAGTAGGTTTAAATCACGGTGAATGAATTGCTTGAAGGAATACCTATTTGGTTTCCTCTTTTTTAACATAAGTACTAGTCATTTACCTTGAAAAATCTTTTTAAAATAAATTTTTTATATCATCTTTTGAGGCTCTTTCTCCCAATAATTAAATGCTGTGAATTTTTCATCTGCTTAAATTTATTTTCAGGACATTGGAAGTAAACCTTTTTTTTTGTGTTTCCCTGTCTTATATACTTTAAAAACAAGCAATCTTTCTTATTAATTATTCTAACCTAAAATTCAAATACTCGAATTACGAATCAAAATAATTTGCGAAAGCAGGAAAAAAATATTTGAACTCCTAACTTTTACCATTAACATCTATACGTTTCGTGGAAACATTACGTTATTTTGTTCCTTTTCTGACATCAAAAACACTATATCAGCTTTCCTTCTGTCTTAAATAACATCAATATATCTACATGTTGTACAACACAATAGAATTTTATTCCGTTTTACAGCTAGCAGAATAAGCTATCAATGACAAGCGAGGAAACAAATTGCTTCGTTTCAAATATTATCTTAATTTAGTGGATTAAATGAAAGATATCTTCTCTGAGAACAATAAGATTAAATCTATCTAGACATAAAACATTAAACGTCGCGATCGTAAAGGTTAATAATGCATATCAAAAGCGCGACCTATCATTCAGATATTTAAGAAATATATTTCAATTACATCACAACAAGATTTAACGCAAAATATGCAAGATTTCATAATATTAATTTAAGCTTTACAGGCTCAGTTGTGTAGCGTTGTTTACTTCTGCTTAAGAAACGTACTTACTACTGCTCTTACTTTAAGAAATTATGTACTTCAATTTGAATAGCTCTAAATAGTTTAAGTTAAATTGCGAGTCAAATCAATTTCATATTAATTACAAATCAATTTTAATATATATATTACATATGTAAAAGCCTATATTGCTTATATATCACTGGAGCTCATTTCTAAAACCTACTTTGATACTTCGTGAATAATCTTTAAAACTACTGCAGTAAAATCAGTTAAGTAAATGTAAATAAATAAACTAATATAAAATCAATTATCTTAAACAGGTTTGTGTTCAGTTTATTTTTTAAGACCTTAAAAGTTATATAATACACAACAGGGATAGCGGTTAGCGATGTTGACTGCCGTACCGAAGGGCCCGGGTTCGGATCCCGAAGAAGGCAAAATTATAAATGTATAGTGTCTGTATGTCATGGGGGCACTCTAAATATACGGCGAGCCGAAAGCCCTCTCGACAGGTTGATGGCAACGGACGTGGAGTGGGAGACCCTTGTACCTCCCCCCCCCCGGGATGCTCGCCACCAAAATTGGAGGCGCAACACTCAGCAAAGTCATACTGTCACCTGTATGGTGCTTAAGGCTGTTGCCAACGACAGCCGCAATCTTGCGCGCCTTGCTACGATGGATTTCGTGGGCTTGTGCTGATGTTACTGTCAGACAAGTGAGATAAATCACAACAACAACATGTATGTAATGGTTCTAGAACTTCGAGTCTCTTGACATCGAGTCCCGGCGAGAGCATTGCTCATTTTTCATATCTGCTGCTTCAAAATAACCTAATTTCTCAAACTTTCTCTTGGCGCCCGAACTAAAAAAAAAGGTGATGGATGATGATTCTTCGCCACCAGGAAATGGAGACTGGGTCCCCTAATCCTCAGTCGCACTTTAAAAATAGGACTATATAAGGTATTTCTCCCGTCTTGTTAGCATGGCTTCGTACTGTAATGGTCAGCACACTCAGCGTGTATTCGAGGTTCGAGTCCCAGCGACAACATTGCTCATTTTTCATATCTCCTCAAAAAACCCTAATGTCTCTACATCCTTACCTGCGGAAATCCCCACGTCTTAGCCTATAAAAAATTTAAATTAAACTTGATGCAGGTAAAATAACTTTAAATTCTGGGATCAAATTCTCAATGTCAACAGCAACACAAGACGATCTCTATGGTGATCATCGAAGGTTACTTGAACGGATAATGTTCGACTGCTGATTTAAATATGGACCTTTGGGACTGTACTGAGTTTATGGTTATATTGCTAAACTTCCAACACAGAACAGCTTTCCAAACTTTCTTTGCAGTTTTCGTTAGTTATCTATATTCGTTCATTTGTTTTATTAGTTCTTTCTTTAATTACATATTACTGGAGCGAGCGACTGATCACAAGATAGGCCAATAAGTACACGTTTCAGAATTCGGAAGAGTGTAAATCATTTAATATTTTCCCATAATCCAGTTTCTTACGTTATAAACCAAGGAACGCAGGCATCAAGAGACTTTTAAAAATTGCTGTGCTCATTTAAAAATATGCTGTGCTCCGATTAAGCCTCAGCATGGTTTAATCGGACTTTGACCGGCAAAATGTTGAAGAAATAAAACAGGCAATGCTCACTCTGATTCCTCACTTAAAAGCTCAGAAAAGTGTTTTAATATTTTAGTTATTGCTATTTTTTAGATTTATTTCAGATTTGATTGAATGCTCTCACATTTGCGTAATTTAGCTTCTTGGCATGGTCTGAGTTGTAACTCATAAGTGTTTGTTTATTCTGAAAGAAGCAGGTACATATCTTCCATTATTTATGAGAAGTACATAGTTTCTGAAACTTCTGCACCTCTTCTTTTTCAGAATTCTCTTAATCGACATTAATAAAATGAAAGTTTACGCGGCAAACTACGGAAGTTCAAAAACTATCAACATCATCAACAATGTCTATTTTTTGAACAGAAAAATAATTATTATTCTGACTCAGTGGAGATAAAATACTTGCGTTCTGTGTTATAAGAAATGTAAAGTCATTATAAACCGTTCAATCATTTGATTCGAAAAAAAAAGATAAAGATAATTTTTTACTAGAAACGAAACGTTTGTAAAATTAAAAGTATTTTATAGAAGGAATATGGAGGTAATTTAGAATACCTGTTAAGAGGAGTCAAGATCTGACTAAGCAAATGCTTAATGCTAGTAAATTTTAAATATGCGCCTCAGTATGAAACAAATTTACATCAGTTCAAAATCCTTGAAAATATAAAAATTTTAGCCCAAAGGGGCGTTAAGACCCAAAGGGCTATTAGTATCAAAATGGCATTTTGCGTCGTTTCACTTTTCAAACTGTTGCCACCAAATAATATCGCTATGCATTATATTTAAAGAAAGTAAATAATGAAGAATCTGCATGAATGCATGAATGTTTCTCGCACTGTGGAAAAAAAGTACTAGAGCCATCAAATTTCGAATAGCATAGTTCTCCAACTGAAATGGGCACTTGGAAGCCTGAATTTTGAATTTCGAATTTGTTTGATTATCTATTTTAAATTTTGTAAATCTTTAACGAATTTTTGATTAATAAATTCAACGATTTCAAAGCGACCAATGGGAAGACTGTGCGTAAAAAACATTTTTATCGCGAGATTACACATCGGAAATTCTAAAGATATGCTGTTTTGCTGCTTTTAAATATTTTGTGATATTGCTGTTGAATTGAATTTTATGTGGTTTCAGTGAGAAGAACATGATATTTAATAAATAAAGGTAGCACACAAAAAGTTAAAAAACGCCCTTTTCGGCGTAATATAAAATCTGAAAGCTTTCAGTTTTTTTAAATTTATTTATCCATTTAATCTTCTACACACCATTTGAAGACAAATGAAGAATTTTCTACAAATATTTCCTTCTCCTACCCTAAACCTCTTTGATTTGTAGTAAATAAATAATTAAAATACTGAAGCATATTTGATCTGACTATCAATCAGCATTACATGGTATTTGAAACATTCAAATACTCGAATTCAAGTGCTTTAATAATAACAGAATTTCAACCTATTGTTTAACGAAGATAAAAAAATATAACAGCATGGTAGATATTCTTTATTTATACATAAACAGGTTTAGTTATGCTATGTATAAGGTTCATTTAATCTGAAATATTTAACCATTCAGTAACCTCTTTGTATTGTTCCAGCTGATTACACTTTAGTTCACATGGTTAAATTAAAAAAGTAATAAATTGATGAAATGGGATATGCTTATTTATTACATGTATACAATGGTTGAAACAAGTTAGATGAAACGAAAGGATGTTTTATTGGATTGGCAAAGTGTTACTAACATAAATTCGCATTTTAAGAAATACGTACTTAGTTATTCACAAATGACTGTATCTAGAATTTGTTAGTTAATACCTCTTTATTTTCAATGAATTTAGTGATACTATACATTTAAAAAATTTAAGACATTTAAGGTTTTGCTTAAGAAGCTAGTAAAACTATTTCGGTTTATTTCAGTTACTTTATCAATATACTTCCCTCATATTTAACTTTTGATTATAGTATTTTTATGTAAGCAGGAAAAAAGCTGCGTGTCTCGGAACTTATGTTGCATGGAGCATTTTTCATCAGAGATGACATAAAACCTGTGTCTACGTTAGCTACCATATTCATTATTTTGATGATATTCCTTCTGTGCTGTTTTCTACTTCTGAGGAAGTTAGTGTGTTTTGGAGTCAGTTGAAATAGATGACAAATGTGGAGATCTTTCCTTGGGCATTTGAATAGAGCATGCTGACCGTCAACGGAGATGCAGGTATCTTTTGGTGAAATGCATCTGGAATAAAATAGATAGGGAACAGTCCATGGCCTTGAAAGAATTGAGGTTATTTGTGGCGCATTTATTAGCCTATAGCATCACAATGTTGCTATATGTTGAAGGTCGTCCTGTCCTTTCATATGGCATCCTGTTCCTTTTGCCATGCTAAAACTGCCTTTTGTTTCAGATGTGTAGTGAGATAATTTTTGGCTATGATATATGAAGTATGTAGCTATTTACTGTTGCTATGTCTTGTGTGGCTTCTTTTTTATGAATATATGCTTTTTTTAATAATATATATTCGTTTCCTTCGTATTCTTTGATCCATGAAAATAATATGTCTTAATAGTTTTGACTGCTTAGTTTTTGTTGAATTCTGTTTACTATCAGACAGCTGCCCTGTATGTTTTAAATACCATGTAATGCTGAATTAAATATGCAGCTAAATATCAGATTAAATATGCAGTTTGTTGATGTTGGTTTTGTGCATTCCAGTATCCCCTGTATTGCTGTTTACTGTGTTTGAAATGCACTGTTTTTATGCGCCAGATAGTCCTTCCATGTTTTAATAATTTTTTTGGCTCTTTTGAGAACATAATATATAGCCTGTACTGTCTTCGATTTTACAACCATCTGTGAAAGTCCTAAATGCTAGGAAGAGAGAGTTATCAACTCCTTGGTAGTAATGTGGTGTGGGTGTTCGTTTTGAACTGGGCGACAGTAGACATATGAAATCCTGGTTTTATAATTATCTAAGTTTAGAGGTACTTAATTTTTGTTATGAACTCCTAAGTCATTCATTCTTTTTATTTTCTCCCCATTTATTGTAAATATTGGCTGCAAAATGATCTGTTTTCGGGGCTTAAGGAATAGAAATCCTTTCAGTTTTTCCTTCGGAAATGATATAACTGCTTTAAGAGGTTACTAAGATATTCATAGTTTCTCGATTATCGACTTGCAGAAAGTTATGAGTGCAGCCATTAACATTAAATGCAGTATCATTCGCAGATGCAATTGCTGTTGTATGTAAGTCTTATATGTGATGTAAAGGAAATAAATGCTAAATTTTGTAGGTTTGCACTTATGTATAAGCCTTGAAGCATCCTCTTTATTGTTGTCTTGCTTAGGAGATGTTACTGTTCTGGAAGTTAACTTCATTTTTAAAATAATCTTTTATTAAACAGATTACAGTAAATTGTTTGAGCATTTGACTTTCTTAAGTGTATCTAGAACTCATTACTACAATGGGATTGAAAGCGTGTTATAAGAGGAGGACTTTGAACATTACGTAATTAAGCAGATCTCCCTTTTTATTCAACTTCAATAACTTTTATGCCGTTTTTTGTTGCTGGCTTACTAGTGGATGAATAGTTGAAGAGTTTCATCACTTAATTTTACAAGAAAAAAAAAGCCGTTTCCTATTTTATTTCACAGAAATAACAATGCTTTGTTTTCTTAATTGCATAAATATTTATTGTTGAAATCATACAGACATAAACAAATAAAACAAAAAAGTCATCTGCATTCAAATTTTTCTCTTTGAGCTGTGCTCTTATTTAGTCTAGATGTCCGAAGTTCCACTCTATAAAATAATAATCATTTTATTATTTTTGAATCGCTTTTACTGTCCTTTGCCTGCAATTCAACTGACCCATGAGCTATGTGAGAAATTTTATGTTTTTATGCAAAACAACTGAGTACTCTTTTTTAAGGGGTATTTTATGCACGTTTCATCCCAGATATTCATGAATGACTGTCAACACTGTAACTTTTTCAGATTGTGTATTGTTATTAAGTATATTTAAAATAAATCTGTGTAATTTTACATACTAAAGAAGCGTAATGTGTTTGCTATAAGAAACTGCGAATCATCTCAATTGGCAGTGCAGCATCATTTTGCAAAACTTTAGAGATTCTACCAAATGGTCAGTAATAAACTAAATGGAGACTAGTCATTTCACAAAGCAGATATTTCCCATTTTAAACTATCATACGAAAAAAAACTGCGTTACAAATAAAAAATTGAACTCATAAGAAGGTCATGCTATTTCAGCAAACTTTTATGTAAAAAATGCTGTAAGTTCTTCCGGTTCAATATAGACCTTTGTTCTTTGCGACCAATAAGAGACAAACACGAATGGTACTTGTATGGATCCTTCATTATTCCCCTATTTGAATAATGGCATATTTTGACTCTTTCTTCCTTTTTCCCCCAGACAAAGCGATCAGTTACGTTCATCCTCAATCCAAGAAAATACCACCTTCATCTAATACCTTTCTCAAATCCCACCGGCGACCTAGTTTCTCAAGAAAACCGGAATGAACGAGGCCGCAAAAGGGAAGCCGAAAACCAGCTTTCCAGCATTTCGCTGACCCTTCCGGCATCGAAATTCTATTGGAAGATCATCCACGCACCCTGCTGTATTAAGTAATAAAAAATCAACAACGAGGCCTCTGATTTGAATGTTAAAAGCTTGCCTGATGCAAGTGGACGTTCCGTTGAGAAGAAAGTTATTTTGTGACCATAAGCAAAAGTGGTTTTTAGCTTAATCGATTGCGAAAGAAACTTGTTGTGACATACATTTTGCTCGAAGTTGCCTAAACTAGTAACAGCTGAGCCTAAAGGCATGCGATTCGTAAGAGACTTTCTTCATGAATTAGACATAACTGGTAAAAGAGATAGGCGAAAAAATTTCGGTCAACTATTATTCATTAATACTGTCGTGATGAACATATGGCACGAAAAATCGTTACGTTCGTATGTCACTGAGAAGTAAACCAAGGCATACATAAGCTGCTACTAACAGACAGAACAATAGCTGAAATTCATTAAATAATAACTTGAATGTTCAAGCATCTAATTGGGCAAATTAAATTACTTTGAATTCCAGTGCGGCTCAGTCCTAATTCAGTAAGTAAAGAAAGTAAAATGTTATTGTTGACTTTTGAAGGAAAATTACAGATAGGAAGCTTTAATATACATTGTTATGTAATCGGCTAAAATATGTGGAACAGTTTATCTAAAACATCAAAAACAAAATTCATTTTAAAGCCTTATTTCGCTTATCAGATGGAATCCTCTCTTCTAGTATTGGGAAAACAATTTTGCAATTTATGCAAAAGCGAGGAATTTCACAATATTTGACACAAACCAGTTACAGTTTTCCTTTTATTAAAAATTGATTTTAGATATATACTTGTGTAGGAAATTTTCTCCTTTAACACGTGCTAGCGTGGGGTAACTGGAAGCACTTCCCTCTAGCAGTCGGAAGGTCAGGATTTCGAATCTCAGGGACAGCACTGCTAACTTTTCATGGCACCTGCTGCGATATATACCTAAGGACTATTAAACTTAATTACCGTGTTTCGTAAAATAAGCTGAAGTATCCAGAAGAAGAAAATAATAATCACGAAAACGACCAACTTTTGTTATATAGCTGAGCCCTAAATTTGCTCTGACATGTCTTGAATTAAGTTTCGAATAGTCGTAGAACAATGACCTAAATTAGTAAATTCGCACTCGGATACTTACAAAGGCATGTAACGTTTTATTTTAAACTAGCAAAACGTACAAGTATTTTAATAAGTGGAATACTTACTTTG
>KK120284.1:312911-352177 GCA_000611955.2 Stegodyphus mimosarum
GGGAAAGAGGGGGTGGGAGAACCTCAGACTCCGTCCCCCCGTAGTGTTCTCCTTCAAAACTGGGGGCGTAACTGAGCGAAGTCGTGCTATCACTTGTATGGTGCTCAATGCTCTTACTAACGACAGGCGAAATTTTGCTTTCCTTGCCACGATGAATTTCGTGGGCTTCTTCTGATGTCACTGTCAGGGAAGTGATGTAAGTCACGACACAACAACACAGCATAAGAGTAAAGTGGCCCGCAGAATATTCTAATTTATAAAAGTGGTCCTCACAAAGGTTGAGAAACTCCGGTTTATACGGCATACGACATATAAGTGTGTTCTTTTTAAAAGACTAAACTGTAAACATTTCTAATGTCCAAAACGTCTTTCTAAATTCAAAAGAGTCTTTGCTAAACTATCCCAGTCCTAAAGTAATTTGCATTTAGTTTTTTTTAGCGTTCAATTTTTAAGGTAATAAATAATACGATAAAAAGTAGATTCCTTTCTAAATGATAATTTTGTAAGTTCTTTTATTTTAGAAAAAGGAAATGTTTTCTTGGCATCTGTTAATAAAAAACTGTAACTATAAATAGTTACAATTTTTACTCAATAAAAACAATTTGAAATAAGTTCTTATTCATCTGAATGGCAAATACCAATGAAAATATTATTTTAAAATTCTGACTAATGAACTTCAAGTTCATTATTCTGTCTTGAAGTTAGACTTCAAGTTCATTATTCTTCAAGTTGTTCCAATTTGAGCTGTTCCAATTCTTTTTATTATGAGATGCAAAATAAGAGACATGACACCTTTTTAACACTTGAACATTTTATTGCGAAAATAATTGCAATTTTTACTTGAAGTCACAGAGGTACAGGAGTTATCCGATGTCATTAACCATATTGAAAGAAGTTACTGGCTATCATGGTGACAAGAATTACAGTGTAACCTATTTAGATGCTGAGAAGAGTGTCAAGCCTCGTCTGACGGCCATCCTCGTGAGTAACGGCCATCACACTGAACATTATTTGTAATCCTAGCTGTGTTACAACCTGTGCTGAATGACTGTAAGAACTTCTGACAGTACTGAAACAGCACTTGACGATGAAAAATATGACTAATCTGGCAATAAAGCTTTCCTTAAAAAAATCCTATGTTTTTCTGTGCATTTCTGTGAAACTCAGGTCCATACTTTTCGAATAATTGAATTTTTACTTTCTCTGTCACTTCTGGATCACACTATACAATACTACTGGAATAAAATAATACTCGTCACAAATTATAATTACGCAATGTAGGTAAAATTATTTTTTAAATAATTTTCTTTGTTAAGCTTACTTTCTTAAAGAGAAACTATATAGGGTTAAAATAAAATATCTCAGGCCAGCTCAGCTAACTACAGCTTTTAATCATTATTCGTAGTGGGAAGATATTGCTAAATGAAAGCATTAAATATTTCAGTTGTATTAAAAATAGAAGCACCTAAATTAACCTTACAAAAATACTGCTAAATTATTATATTCATTCCACAAGTTTTTATAAAAATATGTATTGTTTTAACATAGCAATTAATATTAAATCGGGATAAGGGTAACACCCTAAGAGCTATCGTATTAAGTATTACTTTTGCAATACTCTTTTTTTTAAAAAAGAATATGTATTGTTACTATAAAGAAAAGAAAATCAAATTTTAGTGTTAAGTGTATTGTATTTAAAAGGAACATTTATGCAGAGAGTTTTAATAGTCTATTTATTCCCTTACTGAATCCAAGCAATAGATTCGCCAAGTCAAATAGTAGCCACTATACATGGCGACCTGACTGCAGCAGTTATTAAGGTATACGGATTGGCGATAATTTCTATGTAAAAGAAGAAAAACGTTACGTTCTTTTTCAGCTGCGGTATTCCTGGTATAGTGAAAGGTGTAGTTTTGGGTGCTGGAGGAGGAAACGTAAAATTTCAATTTTTTCGAAACTAAGCACTTTAAAGTCATAAAACAAATATATTTAAAACACACTGATTGGCGAACATTTGCATATCTGGAAACTTCCCTACTTTTCGTCTTAATGATTTTCTTGTCCGTACCAAAATTTTTAATATAGTCAAACTAATCACTCATTCCTTTGAAAGCAAGTTATTCCTACAAGAAATTCTTTTTTTTTTTCCTTTTGGCGCAGCTGAATACATTTAACTCATCCGCAGATTAAAAAGAAATATCGAGAAATACGATTAACTATAACGGTAGAAAAAGGTTACGTCACGACTTGTTCAGAAGTTTTGGAAACCATACAAGAGAAAGAGGGCCATTCGGAGTTTGACTCCCTGGAGCTATAAAGAGGCTGCGACCCTGGTGATCTTTAGCGAGACCTTTCAGAGGGGTTACGTGCATGATGTTCCTGATTTGCAGGGCGTCTGTCTGTCCCTTCTCTTTCCGCATTCCGAAGTTTCGGTTTCAGGAGGAGCAATCCGACCATTCCAGTATGAAAGTAAATTGTTATTTTTCATTTTTTTTCCCTTTCATTTATCGTTTTCTTTTATTTCATTTTCTTTTTCCTTTTCAAAATGCCAACAATGATTGAATGGGGTTGAAACGGGATGGAGATAAGAGATCGAGGTTCTTAGGCTTAAAAAATGTGGAATTTATCTATTAACAGCTTTTTTTCTTTTCTAATCTTTTCTTTCAATAAAATTGTCTGATATGATTGGGAAATTTTACCCCAACAGCAATATATTGGAGCCGGGAATTTACATTTTAGCTTCCCACATTGAGTTAAAAATAGCTTTTGGCCAATTTTATTTCGAAAATACTATTCGCCGTAAGGAAGCAATTTAATTTTAATACTATTGCAGTTTCTAAAGGCATACCATTCGTCTGATTTTGGACATTTATGAGGAATTATCGATTGTGCGTGATCTCATAGTGTAAGCCATCAATAAGTCTATCTAGCAGTTAAGACCTGTAGTTCAAATACTTATGAGGACACAGGTGATTTTTCTTGTTTTCTGCTTCAAAAGGAACTAACGCTTTCCACATATTATGTTTAAAATTTTCATTTTTTATAGAAACTGGTAAGTGATAGGAAACCCCCTGTCATTGCTTATTTTTTGCACTTGTTTTAACACATGAATATTTTCAGAAAATAAAATAGCAAACTTTTCCCCATGGATTCTAATTTTAATATTATGAAATAGAAAAAATTCAATATTATTGAACTAATCTTATTATTTATTTGCATATTTATTAGTTTTTTCTGATTATGTTTGCAGTAAAAAGCAGAAGTCTAAAATGTAAACATTTTATTCGGAAAATCTACGCACTGTTTATTATATTAATATCGGGTTTTAACGAAAGTTTCCCACCACCGCAGATATCGTCTGCGCCAACAGTTCACGTTGGAATATTTAATCATATTTCGTCCTTTGAAGAATTCTGGCCTTTGAATGAAAAAGATTGCTTCAGAACACTGTATTGTGAAATATGTAAAAGAAATATCGTAATCCTTATGCACAAGGTGTCTGAAATGGAACTATCTCATTATCAGATTAGAACCATCATTTAGTTCCAGTTCTTTTACAAAAAGTCAGCAAATCATGTGTACAGCGTTAGTGTTGTATCAAATGACACTGTGCAGGTTTGGTACCGAAAGTTCAAAAACAAGGACGATGGCATTCGAGAAGCAGAGCACTCTGGTCGGCCTACTGATGTTGATGAGGCTCGCCTGCGAGAACATGTAGCAGAAGATCAGTATGCAACCAGTCGAGAGCTTATTAAGGAGTTAGATGTTAGTGCCATGCCCACTAGTCGCACTATGCATCGCATAAACTTGACGTACAGGTTCAATCGCTGCATGCTGCATGAGATTACTCAAGCAGAAGAGCAGACATGTTCGGGCTTGCACTATACTGCTCGAATATTAATGCAAGGACAAAATTCTGGGCCGGAATGTCACTTGGGATGAAAAGTGGATTTACTTCAACAACAAAGGCCTGAAAGTTGGTTGGTCTGCGCCCGGTGAGCCCGTCGGCAGCGTCACAAAGCGCAATTTGAACAAAAAGATGATGCTTTGTATCTGGTGGAACTGCCGCGGTATTATCGAAAAAGAGTATCCGGGAAACAGTAAAACCGTCGACAGTAAAGTGTACAGCGAGATGCTTGTCCGTGTTGACGCTGCTGTCAAGTAAAAACGCCGAATTGAGTTCGGGTGCAAAAAGGTAATTTTCCATCAAAATAATGCAAGACCACATGTGCCTGTATTGACCAGCTGGACTCGAATGGGACCTTTCGACACACCTACCATATAGCCCCTACATCGCTCCTTCGGACTTGTACATTTTTTCACAGCTACATCTTGCTAGTGCTATCTTCCATTTTGCACAGGACGTCGGAAATGAGGTTGATTTGTTTTTGGACTCGCGGCCACCAAGTTTCTGGGCCGAAGGCTTTGCAAAACTACCGAAATGTTGGCAGAAAATCATAGATTTCAGTGGTATTTACTAACCCCACTAAAGATACTGGTTTCATGTTTGGTTTCTTTCTATTATTAAGAATGTTTTTTCGCGGAAAACTTTCCTTACAGCCAAATAATAAGTAAGTTTTTTATTATTCGAATTTCATATCTTCTTTTAGCTACCTGTCCTTTTTTCTACAAAAAACTCTTAATCTAGGTAAATAAGAGAATAATTCAGACGAATTCGAAGACAAACGCAAATATTGTTTCTCAGTTTCTTACTAACAATATCTTGGTATCTTCTAACTTCTGAACGCGATATTATCGCATTACTTGAATTCTCCCATCGCGCATTTCTGTGTTAGATTAACACATTCGGAGAAAAAAAATAACGAAGGGTTTCAGATTTTAAATTACGTCCCAAAGGGGCGCTTTTTTAACATTTTGTGTATTACCTTTATTTATTAAATATCATGTTCTTCGAACATAATCCATAAAATTCAATCCAGCAGCAATATTGCAAAACAATTTTAAATTGAACATATCTTTAGAATTTTCGGCATACAGTCTCACGCGCTGGAGATAAAAACGTTTTAACGATGCCATTGCTCGTTTTGAAATTCTTGAGTTTGTTAATCAAAAATTCGTTAAAGTTTTACAAAATATGAAATCCATAATAAACCAAATGACAAATTTCAAATTTGCGCTTCCAGATGCCCATATTCAGAGTAGCATTACGTCATTCAAAATTTGATGTCTCTAGGTGCCGTTGCTTTATCACAATGCGAGAAACATACATATCTTTATGCAGATTCTTATTTGTTTAATTTCTTCAAATATAATACAGGGCGATAACATTTGGTGGCAACAATTTGAAAAGTGAAACGGACATTCAGAGTGATTCTACGCAAAATCTTAGAACGAAAACAATAGTCCGTCAGGTACAAAGCCCCTTTGGACTAATAATAATAATGATAACAAAGCTTTCTCTGTATATAATTCTTTTCGTAATTCAATTTATTGATAGAATTCATAAAATGGATAGGCCTTAAGTACGAGTTGGCATTGAAAATAATAAGGTATATGAACGCCATTTCTGAATGCTACTCAAACTTAGCTTTGAAACACACTATAAATTAACTAGCTCTTATCTTATGTAACCGAAGCACAGTATAATAAATTAAGTTTTAAAATAAATAAACTTTTACAAATACACTTATATGCGAACAGGTTTTTACGCAGTTGAAAACTAATAAATCTAAAAAAAGAACCAAACTGATCGATGATCATCTACCTATGGAAAAATTTCTAGTATCTTCCACTTCTCGAAATTACTGGAAGTCCAGGTTATGAGGGCCGGATACGACTGCAGGGATACATACAGGGATCACACAGGGATCAATAACATCTGTTCAATCACAGTATGAATTACAATTACACAGGGACCGGACCAAAATGCCGCCAATTTTAGTAATTTTTTGTGATAAAAATTAGTCGCCAAAATCGTCACCAGCTTGGCGATATATCGCCCATTTATCAAGATAACTGTTTAGTTTACTCAATGTTAAATAGACGTGCCCCCCTGTTTCTAGCATTTCATACTAAATTATACAAAAAATACTATAATTTTACATATAATTGCATTAAAATTCTGTACATATGTACAAAATTCGTAACTATATTATTTACAATATTATACAGTCATATTTTTGAGAATAATCAACATGATATGTTAAGGCTAAGATCACATCAGTACATTTTTATAAACAATTTATAATATTTTTTCATAATTTTACTTCGCGTCGTTGCCATAGTTCAGTACAGCGTATTTTGGAATATGTTTTCTGAGCATCGCATGAAAAAGAGTCAGGTCTAAACAAAAGAAAGTAGTATTGAATGGGAAAATTAAAGCTTTAAAAAAGTTAACGGAAAAGAAACTCCATTAAGTGATTTTCTAACAAAAAAAATATTATTTTTTTTTAAACATTTATCAGCTCTTCATTTAATAGCCATCACAAAATATTTCTCTCTTGTTGCACATTTTTTGCACCTTGTCTGTTATTATGCATCTATCTTTATTTTTAGATAAAATAATTGTATTATTGCATACATAAAAAGATAAAAATTCTGTACTGATTTCAATGTGCAATATCTATGTCTTTTATTATTTGATACTTTTAACAAAATGTGGTTTCCTTCTCTATAGATTTATTTTAAAAAGCCAGTCTTCGGTAATTTCGGATAATCGGACGACTTGTGTTAATGTGCGTTAATGTAATACAACTCGGCGCGTATTCGAAAGATCCAGGTTCGAGTCCTGGCGAGGGCATTGCACACTTTTCACATCAACTGCTTCAAAAAACCTTATGTATCTACAGTACAAAGTTAGACTGCGTTTCGTCTGTCCCACCATGTCGTGTAATTTGGAATTATCACACTAAACCAATAAATCAGAAAGATACGTTAGTAACTTTCTGTTTAATTATTTTATTTTAAATGGAATATAAATAGAGTTTGCTTTCATCATTGCGTGACACTTTCCCAGTTCATTATTTCAATGTCCTGCTTTGGCAACAAGCATTAAATTATGCTGTATCTTACGAAAGCGTTGCTTATAGTTTTCGGAAATAGCATACAATTTGCAGTGTCATTCATCATCTACATATGAAATGCTATGGGTGTTAATGTTTTCTAAAACGAAAACATTTCAAGCTAAAATATATTTCTTTATTTTATGAATCTGAATTCTTATTTATTTTTCTTTATTTTAGTAATTCCTGTGATTTCCATATCAATAACGAGTATATTACACTAGCTGTGATTATACATCTACAAACTAGCTGTATGTCTAAGAAATGAAATATTCATTTAATGTTTAATTTTGACAGAAAAGTCTTGTTTTTCGTTAATAATATTCTTTTCTGAATATCCATATTCATCACAGTATTAGTTTTTTTCCGAGTATTTGAAGTTCTGTTTCACTAACAATAAATATAGTGGAAGACTTGCTCGAACATTTAGTAAAGATAAACCTGTTGTTAATTTACGTTTGTCTTCCTGTATATGTTCATAGTCTAAGAATAGTGATTACACTGAGCTACCTTGAAAGCCTATTAAATAATCAAGGAAGTTCCATAGATCCCCTGCTGCTTTCTGGGATGGGCGAATTATCATCAGATTATGCTTGGTTGTACACAGCTAGCGCTTCCGCCATTGCTGCGGCATTAATTAATTCTCAAAATTTTTTCTGTTTCAGTATGACTATTATTTGATATATGATGTCATTGGATTTTGGTCACTGTGTCATTCTTGAACTAGGTATATTAACAACGATCCAGAAAATTCTTTTTTTTTTTAGTCCAAAGGGGCTTTGTCCTTGAAGGACTATTGTTTTCGTTTTGCGATTTTGCGTTGGAGACATTAAAAGTCTGAATCACTTTTCAAACTGTTGCCACCAAATATTTCAGCTCTGTATTATATTTAAAGAAATTAAATAATGAAGAATCGGCATATGTGTTTCTCGCATTGTGATAAAAAGACGGTACCCAGAGCCATCCGATTTTGAACTACGTATGTTTCCATCCGAATACGGGCATCTGGAAGCCCAAATTTGGAATTTGTTTTATTATCTATTTCATATTTTGTAAAACTTTAACGAATTTTTGATAAACAAACTCAACGATTTAAAGGCGATCAACGGCAGCACTCTACGGGGGGGGGGAACCTTTTTGTCTCCAGAGAACGGAACTGCCTACCGGATATTCTAAAGATATGCCCATTTTAAAATTATTTTACGATACTGGTGTCGAACTGAATTTTATGGTTTAAGTGCGAAGAATATGATATTTAACAAATAAAGGTAACACACAAAACGTTTAAAAAGTGCGCCTTTGGACGTAATTTAAAATCTAAAACATTCCAGATTTTTTTTTCCCGATAATTTGATTATCTTGAACTGGAAAGTCACTTCTTTGAAATATATTACCTAATTGATAACAAGAGTTTGCTCTGATATGAAACTGTTTCATGTGTTCAACATTTGCCGAGTATACCATGCATGATTTATATCTAACGAAATTATGTGCAATAAATATTTTACATTAATTACGTGTAATTTTATAATTAGATCATTGATACCTCGAATGTGTGTTGTTTTCCGAAAAGCGGATTCTGTGCGTTATACATAAAAATCAGATAAACCTTCTCGCCCTTCGGTAAGAGTAATTACATTAAGATCTTTCATTTCTCTTACAACTCACAAACTGAGTTACTCATCAACATCAAATGAAACATTTAGAGAGATTTCTTCTGCACTTTTAACAGCATTTTCAAAGAAGCGTTATTTTATACCGTTAATACAACAAATAAAGTAAGTTTCTAACGCCATATATAATGCCGCCTGCAAAAATTATTTTTTAATCATTTATTATAAATTATTTATTAGCCCGAAGAGGCACTAGCCCAGATGGGCTATTTGTATCAAAACGGCATTTTGCGTCGAATCATTTAAGAGCGTTGAATCACTTTTCAAATTGTTCAAACCAGATATTATCGTCCTGCATTATATTTAAAGAAATTAAATAATGAAGATTCTGCATGAATGTATGCATGTTTCTCGCATTGTGAAAAAACAATGATACCTAGAGTCATCTAATTTTGAACAACGTAGTCCTCCACCCGAATATGGGCATCTCAAACCCCGAATTTTGATTTTCTAATTTATTTTATTAGATATTTCATAAATATATATGTGTGTATATTTATATATTTCACATTCATAATTTAATTTCATATATTTCATTTCATTCATAATTTCGTATATATATATAAACAATATAATGAAATTAAAAATAAATATAACTCCTATTAAATTATGTAATTTAGCCAAAAAGTTAAGAATTTCAATGTGGAGTCAAAAGTTAAATCTGATTAACTTATTCTAACTATCATAATTTAAAATTTATTAAATTTAATTCTGTTTTCATCTTTATTAGAGTTGGTGCATAAATCGCATTGTTAACTTTTGACTTCACATTGAAATTCTTAACTTCTCGATAAATTGCACAATTTTACAGCAGTTACATTTATTTTTAATTTCATTACTCTGTTTATAAACTAAATTTTTGCAGCCAAGGCGTAGGATTCTAAAAATCCTTCTTTCCATTTTTCGATTATGCTATTATATATATACAGGAAAACTCTGTTATTGCTGTTGTTGCTAATCCCCTTGGGGCAGGAAAGCCTACACCAAGTCCAAGAGACCTTGCCGCACAAGTAAATCACTGACGTTATCCTGCTCAGCAGTCAGCTGTCTCAAGGAGACGCCTATACAATCAAATAGATGAATGGGAGAGGCAGGGAGGGAACAGGCGCACATGATTGCGCTTGATTGGAAACGGCCGGAAAACTCTAAAAGTGAGCTTTACTCTAGCTGGCAATACTGCAGACAAACATCATGATCATTATTATGAATATTAAGAATATAAATTTAGTCTTTGTTAAAGTCAGTTGTAGCATACAATCTGTATTATAAAACATTTACTGCAATGTTAATAATGCAATATGTATTGTAGTAATACAATATATCCTTTGTAATAGAAAGAGGAATGTAAAGGAAGTATAGATCCACATGCTTCTGGCAATTGCAGCCGAAATTTAGTATAACCATAAGGATTAAAAACATGAACTCTGCTACCCAAAATTCTTAGCTCTGTGTATAACACGCGATATCTTTTGTTAAACATATTGTTGAGAATTTTGTATAGATTAAATAATTTTAGTTTATATGTAAACATTTGCATATATGTCAATAAGTTTAATAAATTAAAACTATATAAACCGGATAGAGCACCTGTTCCCAGTTTTTAGTTTAGACTTGATTTCAGTATATCGAGAAATCTCTGTGCGAGCTTCGCTCTTTAGATGCGCTTTGCATTGCTTTGCGTTTAACGTTCTTAGTAGTTTGAAGGGGTTTGCTATACTGGAGAAGAGCTGTACGAGTACTTTTGTGGAAAGTTCAAGAACTGAAAAGTATTTCTTTTGGTAAAAATAAATTTTTATCAAACTATCATCTATTCTGTGAGCATTCAATCCATTACGAATCCCTACTCGAGCAACAATATGTAAGAAACAAAACAAAAACTTATGTTATTAATCATATACCAGTACAGAAATCACTGTAAAAAATTCTACGTATTATATATACATGATTTTATTATAAATGCCGCTGTGCTACTAGAATTTCGCTCCGGGTGTGATCTGACAAATAATAGATTTTTCCATGCGCGAAGTAATAAGCTGATAGCTCACAACGTAACTGCTGCTTATTCCTTGGTTTACTGCATTCAAATGTAAATTGAGAGTAATTTGCAAAAAACTATCATTTGAATTCCATCTCACTGTTGCCTGAAAGCACTCGTGGAATCCGAGGATAGCGTACTCCTATTTTGCTATCACAAAATTCCTGAAGGATTCTTAAACTAGAATCTTTGAACACAGAATAAAAATTTACATGCATGAACCGCCAATTTTATTATACAGTAATATGTATATTACATAGATGAAACTTAATCGTCTTGGCAGTATATGTTAAAACTATCCTTGTTAAAACTTTATAGTGAAAGTAAGTATATCAAAAGCTCATTACAGTTCCTTAAATTTAGATCACACCTTAACATCAATATTTCGTTAATAAACAAAGCGAACTCAATAAGGGATCAACAGAATATTAAAAGACATAATTTCCTTATTGTTTACTGCCCATATTGATAAAACTACGTAGATTTTAGTTCCAGCTTCAAGTTTATTACATAAATTACTATCGAATTAAAACAAATTAGAAAAGACCTAAATATTTCATTAAGGGAAACATTCTTAAGAGAACGAATTTAAGCTTGGAACTTCCTTTTGGAATCCTCTAAACATCTGTTTGAGATGTGGAGTATTACTAATCCTAAATTTACACGGTCATCGGTGATTTCTTTATGAAATTGGGGATTTGGGCAATGCTTAAAGAAGCCATTTCACACTTGGATGAACATTCAAAGTGTAATGACTTTCGAATTTGTATAACGTTTATAGAAGCATAGTTTTTGCTTTTCTTCTCCCCTTTTCATCTTTATTACTTTTATTTTTCTTTTTTTCCTTCTTCTTTAGTTCTCATATAAAAATACGCTTCGCGCCATTTTTGTCACATTAAAATGTCTTAATGGCTTTTCCCAAACACCACACGAAAGAATTTATTATCGTTTATTGCTGTCAGTTAGTCATTGGTACTTTTATCAGCATGATTTAAGTTCGACAAAGCTTCCTTTTAGCAATAAGGAAATGTATTATGGGGATTTTATTGGCCAGTATTTTGCACTCTAAGAGTAAACTAGTAAGATTTTAATACTTCACTTTTGTTTTCTTTATGGCTTTGAAGGAAAATCCATCATCTACTTTTTCCCTGCAGCAATCAAAGAAAAAAATATTTCATGAGACATACTAATAGATGAAGGATGCTACACGTCACATTTCCAGCGAAACGCTAGATGAGACATATATGTGAACAGATATCCCATAATAATAGAAAAAAAAATTGAAAGTTTTCAGATTTTAACGGTGGCCTAAAAGGGTCTGTTAAGGTTTTTTATGCTCTCGCTGAGCATTCTACCAATCTGTTTTTACACTCACACTCGCTAACGCACGTTTATTATTATTTATTTATTTATATACTCTTTTTTCCCTTTGTCTTTTTAACTTTTATTATTAAGCATCATCTTATTCACCCTTACGCTATATACAATTCAAGTGTTGGCATAAAAACATTTTTCTATTTTTTTCAGTCTTGTTGCAGTTCACCATATCGATGTTCAGTTTCCTTAGTAAGATGGCTTACAAAACTTTTTTTGTCTTTTTATTATTAACTGTGTGTTAACTTTTATTTACTAAATATCACGTTCTTCGCACATACACTACATAAAATTCAGTTCAACAGCAAAATCACAATAATAGATACACAGTCTCATGCGCTGGAGATAAAAATGTTCTATTCTATACAGTGTTGCTGCTGCTTGCTTTCAAATAATTCAGTTTTTTAATCAAAAATTCATTAAAATTTCACAAAATATGAAATGAATGATAAAAAAATTATATAAAGTCATTCTGTGAAAATACTGGATGTTTTTAATTAGTGAATCATGGATTATGAATCATTTATCCTGAATAAATGCATTTGTATTATTTAAATCAATCCGATTCAAAAGTAAGAAACGAATTTTCTTAAGAACTGAAGAATCTATAGCTTTTAAATAGTTTAGTTTGTTAACCCACGAACTGCATCTATTGCTTTCAAATAGCTTAGTTCGTTAATGCACAACGTGCAGATTAACAGACTTAAATGAAAACTGAAATGATGCATTTATAGTAATTCGGTGCAAAATTCAGTTTAAAAAACAACAGCCTTTTTGGGCTTTAAAAGAGTAGTTTTAAAGAAAGAAGGAAAGATTTATTTAAATTTTTGAAACTTTTTTTATTTCGTAAAGTCATAACTAAATTATTTTTTTTTCCATTATCCATGGCAAATACGAGTATATTATTCAGAGATAATTACGATCAGTTAAATAGAATTTAATGTAAATAATCTGATGGAACGCAGAAATTAACTATTGTAAATTTTATAACATACAATTATCAAATGGTCATTTTTAAAACGTAAAATGTTTATAACAGTAATAATGGCAATACTTCTTGAATTCAGCAACATTATTTTAAAATTAAACTTTAAATTTTTTAAATTATTAATTAACTTATATTGTTTTTATTCTTTTATATCAGGACGAAAATTATTACGTTGAGTATCCTTATCGGAAACATTAACAAACTAATTGGCTAATAATTTGAAAAAAGGATTTATTAAAAGTTTTCTGTATAGCAAACAAAGAGCTTTTACGAAGAAATACTTGTTTGGAAAGTATTTGTATGGAAACATAATTTCTCTACATTTACGCTTTCTGATATGCATATTTATTATGACTTCGTTATAATAATTTGTGCTGTAAAATAACTATGTATTTTGGGCAATGACGATTTTGCGAAACGAAGTACTAGTGTTTGAAATGTTTAATAAGCGAAAACAAATTTAACAATTGGATGTCATTTTTAAAATTGTTTAGCTATGAACATTTTTATAATGTTTAAAATAGTTGCATTATTATTATTATCTTTTAAATGTCTAAATAACTTTAATAAATCAACTAAATCATTAATTTATTCAAATTTATCAGAGGAATTATTATTAAAAATAATAAATAATGATATTTTGATGATAAAAAAATTCAAATAATTTATGGGACTATTTTTAACGGATATTTTATATCCACTAGAGATAAAATATTTATGGTAAGAGTTTTGTTACCTTCCCATAAATGTTTTATTTAAATTTAGTTCCATTGAAATAAAATTAAATTCAGTTGCTTATTATTTGATTGAATCCCTTAAAATTTAGCTCCATATTTTTAACCGAGTACTTTTAACATGCTATCTTTAATTTAGAAATGATGTCACGAGCCAAGAAAATTAGTAATTTACATTTAATGTGCTTCCAGTTTCATGTGATTTTTGCAACTTATTATAATCATATCGAACAATTTCAAATACAAGTCGTTTAAATTTCATAATAAAACATTCATATTGCAGTATTAAAAAATCGACTTAAAATTGAGAGAGAAGAGAAACTCGCCAAAGTGAAACTTAAATTGTGCAACAAGACCATTTTTTCCCCCTAATTTTAACATTCAAAATTAATTATGCTAAAAAAAAGACTGGCGACACAATTTTTTTTTCTATCTTTCATATTCCCAATGCACAAAAAGAAAAAAATGCCTTTGGAGAATACGCAGAATTGCGAATTCAAAATATGCGTATCTAATACTAGTTCACTACAGGAAGATATGATCATAGTGCTGCCATCTATATGAAGTTACAGAAGTTTGGAGAAAATCAAGTATGTATGTTTAGTGCTGCCATCTGTACGCATTTAGGTTAGATAATATCTGCAAAAAATTTTCAATTATGTTTCACGGTTTTAATATGGTTCCGTACAATAAAATTTACTTTCTGAATTTCCCTTAAGAAACTGAGTACACTTGCATTAAGATTTATCCTCATAAAAAATAAGAAGAGATAGAAACTCATTGCACAGTCATTTTTGAAATCAATTCCTATTTTATTTTATATACATATTTTTAATTAGACTAAACTTAAAATTTTATTTAAATACAAGTTCTAAAATACTTATATATTGCAAATAAATCAAAACATCATAAATAATTAGGATACATATGTCAGGTATAAATGAAACATAGGAAAGATCGTTAGCAATCCTGTATTAGAACTTGACTTCTAACTAGAGAGAGCAAATTTTTAGCTTCCTCATATCCCAATTTTTTAAATATAAATAATTTAATATTGAATAAATTATTTTGACAAAAAATATTTTAAGTTGATGTAAATTTGCACCCTTAAAATTTATTACAGTTGAAGCGAAATAAATAGCAGGTCAGCCGCCTGAAACACTGGACATAATGTTAACTCAAATATTTTAATTAAGTTGTTATTCTAGTGTTAACGCTATATTATGGACCTCCGATAATGCTTTCGTCCAAGGCGCAAAATATCTTTTCGAAATTGATAACTCCATGGATCGGAACTTGTATTATAACAAGAAATCAGAGGATTTTGACAGCACAGAATATTGAACGCAGTCTTCATATTGATTGTCCATAGGATTAATCGCAGTAACTAACTTCGCAGATCCTAATTTAATGAATAGCTTAATGTTTCTTTCCGTAAAATGCTCAAACTGTTAGTTTAAAAGAACAAAGTTTTTTAATATGTGTTAAAGTACTTTTAACAAAACGTAGTAAAGTCAGTGAGGAGTTTTAACTTTTATTTATAAAAAGATTTAAGATTTTGGTTGACTGATGCCTAAATAGAAATGTAGAAATAGATAAAAAATAATAAAGGGTCTATCCGTTACGAAATATCATGCGCTTCTGATATTCAGAATCTTGAATGTAGCTTAAAAGAAGATATGTTTAATTTTCTGTCATCTCATACACACAAATAAAAATGCCCCTTTTAAGAATTGCTTTTGAGTCACTACATAATATTTCGTATGTTATTGATTTTAAAGGCTCTGTTCGTATCTGCACATTCGGAGATAATTACTCTGCCTGTTAAACCTTCAATCATTTTGTAATTTTAGGATAATTACTCAAAAAAAATTTATTATTATCTCTATTATACTTTATTAAGAGATTATTGCCAGCTGAAGATAAGGATCGATATTCCAATTATCGCTGGTAACTTCGGCAGAGAAAAGAGTTCCGAATGTTGCTTGAAACACAAAAATTCATTCATATTCTCGAAAGGCCATGCCAGATTATTGATGACTGGTAGAGCTCCGATCCACATCTGGCTACAGAGCGAGGAGAGAGATGGTTAAATTCATCTGGACATGGGATTTTCAGAATAAGAGTTTAAATTATTTGTCATGATAAAAAGTGCAAAACCCATGCAAGTAAGAAGGGAAAGCCAAAAGTAAGATTAGGAGGGAAATAGAATTTTAAAAAAGTGTAACTGAAATTAAAATTACGTAAGGCAACGAGAAAATACTCATACGTGTGAATCTAATGCATGTAAAACAGCAAGCACCAGGCCATCTGGTATTTACAAATGCATTATAACCGTAATCCTTATTTGGTGTAGATTCATTATTGATTTCAATTATACTTCTCATTAAATTTTTGACAAGCTTTGCTATAAATGTTTTTATTTGCTTAACTTCGAGTTCCTCGTGGATTGCATTGTTACCGAATAGCTCTGACCATTGGTAATTTGCTTGAGAGTGACTCTGTGCACAACCTGAAGTTTATCATCTGACATAACTCCATACAGGACAGGCACATGTAATTAATGGATACGACGTGATCTTATAAATGACTAACTTATTATCTATACATAAAACTAATTTTTAGGAAGTTAAGGGTGTAAGGATAGCTTTAATAGCCCTAAAGTTAGACATAATATAAGCTGTATGACATTTTCATTGTCAGTCTTTGATCTAGTAAAACAACTATATTTAACTTGCTTGGTCCACGGGATAATAATAATCAAACATTTTGATTCTTCTCCTTGCTATCACTTTATACATTCATAAAGGTATTTGTATTTTCCTGTAAGCATTAAATCGGATATAAAATTAATTTAAGTGAAGCCCTTGTTTATGAAGAAGGAACAAGGTTAAAAGCTTAGCCATTCCGTAAAGACGAAACTTGCTGTTTAATTTTATATAAAATTTGTAAAACTGTAACAATTGATTAGTAAAAATTCAAAACTGGTGATTTCTTCACATTCAATTAACAGTTTTACATGAGACAATATAACCTTAAAGTTGCTTTCTAATAAAATGAAATGCATCTCAGTTTTAGTTTTCAAAATATAAAAATTAATTTAATTAATAACTAACTAATTGAACTACAAAACTAAATGTAAGAAAAATTTGTTATCTTACTTTCCCTTTTTTAGGGGGTGGACAGTAGTGCGGAGAACGAAATTATTACATTATATTGTAAGACTGCACTTACTATGTATTACTCCATTCTTTTAATGCTAAATCTGGATTTGAGTGCGGTTTCATAGCCTTTAAACCCTTATAACTCCATATGCCTCAAAAATACTTTGTGAATGCATCTGAAAGCTGTAATTCATGCATTAAGATTAATATTACTTTGTTAAATAATGCAATAAGAGTAATAGTAAAAAAACTTAAATTTTCTCTTATGCTACAAATGTTTATCAACTTTATGGTTACTTAATGTTATCATTGATACCTTGAATACAAATTTTCATCGTATTTGTTGCGTCAGTTTTGTGTGATCATGATACGCATACACAAGCATCACGATAAAATTCTAACAGCAATGGATTATATATGATTATATATGATTAGTTAGGCTATCATAGCATAAATATTATGCTATTGTTATGAAGCTATGCTAAATATTTGTTCTCATTGTCATAATTTAGTAGATATTCAGTGTCGTAATCGGTAAACTGAATTAAAAGTAAATAAAAATAATTAACATTCAATTTTAGTTTAATAAAATAAAATGCATAAGCCAATTCAACTACAATAAGTGGCCCAAACTGCCTCCAAGTGAGCTATGATGATACATCAATAAAAAACATTAACTTTTTATAATAGAGTTCTTTAAAGTACTTTGAGTTAATTAAATAAACTTAAATAAATAAATAAAACAAATATTTTTGTTAAAATTTAGTTATTTAATTTAAGTCAAAATTAATGAAAGTTATGCGAGCAGTTTTTATAAAAATAATTTAAAGAAAGTGGTGATAAATCTGAACTTCGGAAAAACTTTGCTAACCAGATAAAAAAAATAGTAAAATCTAAACTTTTTAGTCATTCTTGGAATTTTCCTAATTTTATATTTATAGGAGACAAAAATATCTGAATTATGTTTATAAACGGGAAAATAAATGCTTTCTTAAAACTCGACTTTTGAAATTTCATATGATCACGGTTGATCATTGACTATGATAGGGTGATCGAGTACAACCACTGCCACATTTATGCAGTTTTAACCTACAGCATGGTAATGATATTGCCCGTTGGAGGTTAAATGCGAAACAAGTGCACAGCGCCACCGATAAATGGGAGAGAATAATAGCTGTCCGAGTTTGTAATGGCGATTGGCAAGCAAAAGGGAGTGCTATACTGCACACCGGTGTCTAAGTAGCAAAGAGCAACAGGAAATGAGGGAAATAATGATTTTGATGTACACAACAATAGCGGCATTGGTTTTACACAAATACCTGTGGTAAATATAAACACAAACATAGCTGAAAACCATTAAAATAGATGTAAACTTGGAGCTTGACATAATACAGTATTGATTTTTTTTTTAAACACAGTCTGGAAAATAAAATACACTGTACTTGAGGATAGTACACTATTCTTAAATAATTAGGTGCACTCTTGTAAATACTATGCAAGTTATATACAATCACAAATTATTGCCTAATAAGCAATATTATGATTGAGACATTTTTCTAAAATAACGTTATAAAAGTGATGAAGAAACGTAGTAACGGAAAAAAAAAGCAGCTAATTAAAGTAATGTGTTAAACTGTTATAATAATTATTCGCCATAGGTGATTAAATAATGCTTTGTGTTTATTATTCAAATTTACAATACTATCCTTCATAACATTTTATTTGTTAAAAAGTTTCATTATTACGCGATAGATGACAGCGCCATGTAATAAAGCTCCACAGATACATATAATTTCAAACATTGCTAATATCTCTAGTAAATTATATAAATAAATCTTAGGATTTATTTTAAGAAAATGTAGTGATAGAGACTCAACAATTTCATCAATCATTTAACTCGAAATCGCCGTTTTTATTTATTTGGTTGTTAAGCAGTTTCATTCTTCAGCAATAGATGGCAGCACCAAAGGTTTCTCTAAAGAGCTCAATTCCCTCAGTTTTTTTTAGTCATCTCGTTGAAGTAACATCAGCCTCAGATATAATGTGTAACGCAGCGGTTCTCAACCTTTTGATTAACGCGTACCATCTAAACAAAAATTGAAAAACCATAGTACCACCACTACATTTTACAATGATTATTTTTCAATTTCTCAATAGAAATATTTAAGAAAATGTATTTTGCCAATTTCACAACCTATTCGTTATTTGTATTAAATGCACATACATAAAAAATATTAGATTAAAAATTGGTTACCATGTTAATTATAAAAATTTAAGTTATAATACTTTAATTCTAAAATTTAGTGTGAAATTTAAGCCTGTTTAAAGAGCGATCAATTTCTTTATGTCCGGTCTTGTTTCACTTAGCGTTAACCGTAAATTAGGATCCACTTTTAATTTTGTTCTGTATTTATTTTTCAAATACAGAATGTAAGAAAATTCTTGTTCACACAAATAGGTTGTGCAAAGAGGCAATAAAAATTTGATAGCTTTATTTGAAATGCCTTTAAATTCTTTTTTTCGGTTCAACCAAAAGTTAACAAGTGTGTTATTTTTTAAATCTTCAGTTAGAGTTCGATCACAGGAAATTTCTATCAATTGTCCTTTTTCTTCAGGAGAGTTTTGAGTGTAATTGTTAAAAATACTTTGTTTCTTTGTGTACCACCTATTTTTCTCTAAAATACCACCAGAGAACCGCTGGCATAATGGATTCATAACCACAAAATCGATCTATGGGCTGGGCATGTCGTTCGCGTGATATGTGAAGCATTATTTATGGCGTTTAAGTTTTATTAGTATTTCCTCTACTCTGTATGACACAGTGTGATCCCTTCCCTCTTTATTTTTCAAATAAGATTATCTGCCTCATAAAATGCATAAAATTTAAAGTTGAATTTTTTAATTTTTTGTCATTTATTTATCAGAATGTTTTACAGAAGTAAATTCCATAAACTTAAAAACTGCTATATTTAAAAAATATTTATTCAAATACAAAATATGAAAATATTTATTATAATGAAGTAATTTTTAACTGATTTCATTACGCTAACATGATATTTAAATGTTAACTTTTTCGGCTTTCGGATCAATTGATTTCAACCATTAGATTATACACTGCTCTACATTGAAAATGCAACACCAAGAAGGAGTGGTCAAAAATTTATGCAAATTTTAGAGTAGACGCACGTCACTGAGTTACGCGCATGATGTGAAATGTGAAGCTCTCCGAAGCACGTGAAGAAAGATATAAGGGAAGGAACGTGCAGAATGGGCAATATTCGTGTCGTTATTTCTGCCAGACGAATTATCGAAGAAAGCTGGTTTTTGCCCCGGAGTATACGTGTAATGCCAGGCCGCCGTCAACGAAGACACTTCCAGCAGATAGACGATTTTACGAGGGGTATGGTGATCGGACTGAGAAGGGCGGGTTGGTCTTTACGTCAAATAGCAGCTGATACCCACATGGATGCGAGCACGGTGCATCGGCTATGGCGAATATGGTTGGAAAAAGGGAATGTGGGAAGAAGGGGGTGCAGCCAGAGTGAAATCAGCACGCGTGGATCGACGCATCCGCCGACAAGCTGCGGCGGTCCCGCAAGTCGCTTGTACCGCGATTCTGCAACATGTGCAAGATACCCTGGATGTTCCCGTATCGACGAGAACCATTTCCTGTCAATTGGTTGAACGTGGCCTGCACTCACGGCGTCCGTTAAGAAGACTGCCATTGACCCCACAGCATAAACGCCAACGTTTAGAAGGGTGCCGGACTGGAGCGACGTGGATGACAGAATGGCGAAACGTAGTGTTCTCATATGAGTCACGCTTCTGTTTATCCAGTGACAGTCCCCGCATACGTGTGTGGCGCCGACGTGGAGACAGATTTAATCCGGCAGTACTGTGGAACGCCCCACCGCGCGACAACGTCGCATAATGGTTTGGGGCGCTATTGCCTACGATTCCAGGTCACCTCTAGTTCGTATTCAGAGCACTATGACGGCCCAACGATACTTGGATAATGTACTGCGGCCGGTGGCAATCCCCTACCTTCAGGGACTGCCTAATGCAACAGGATAACGCCCGACCACACAGTGCTCACATCTGCCAACGTGCTCTGCAAGGTATATAGATGCTTCCCTGGCCACCGTACTCTCCTGACCTGTCACCAGTCGAACATGTGTGGGATGTGATTGGACGCCGTTTGCAGACTCTGCCCCTGCCTCGTTCAATAGACGAACTGTGGCAAATGGTTGAAAGGGAATGGAAAGCCATCCTTCAGGACACCAACTGCACTCTTATTGACTCTATGCCTAGATGTGTTTCTTCGTGCATCGCTGTCCACGGTGGTCCTACATCCTATTGAGCCGACGCCGTTCTCGCTCTGTATTCTGACTATCATTTTGAAATAACGATCACATATTGCTGCTTGCTGTCTCTGTCTTTTTTCCAAATTTCATCACTTTCTGACCACTCCTTCTTAGCGTTGCATTTTCAATGTCGAGCAGTGTATTTCCCTGCGAAACGTTTTATTACTGATTTTGTTAATCTGAGATAGTATTGCTTCCTCGTAAAACGGTGTTCTCCTTGATTTAAGAAAATAAATAGATTTCTTCAAACTTACATGTAGCTTACATTATTTATAACACTGTGTAATTACTTTTATACGAAATACATGTTCACCGTTAGTTTGATTTAAAATCTATGCTTCGAAAGCTGTGGTAAAAATTTTGAAAAGCTCATTGTTAAACAACTGACATACAGCACACAATGAAAAACGAAGAGAAAAGAAAGTGATTAATTTATTTATCATTACTTTTAAGAACAAAACAGACTTTTTTCGTCCGTACAGTACAAAAGTGAAAAAAAATATTTGTGCGGATATTACTCAGGTCAGTATTTTTTCTTCTTATACCTCCCTAAAGATCAGTGAATCAGAAATAACGCAAATATATATAAATACATACATCGCGTGGCTCAAATTCCCTTATTTTCTCGTTGTCATTTTATATTTCACTCTGGAAGAGATGGTAGTTTCTGTTAATGCTGATGTGTACTTAACAGTGGAGTCAATTTCGAATTCTTTTTCGTTGAGAACTAATATATTGCATTTATCAAAAGTCTGATGGGAAAATTTAAATTACGGTTCATTTAGAACCGAATTCTAATTTATCACTTCCTGCGAAATTTATGTTTCATCGAACGATGTCGAAAGTTCGTTCTAGTCGATAAACAGCTTCAATATGTAATCTAAATAAGAATTAACAGAAAGACAAAATTAAGAATAACGTGAAAGGAAATAGTAGAGATATTGAAAGACTGTATGGAGAAAGGAAAAGATATTTAAATATAAATATACAGTTAGAAATAAAATAAAATAACAAAATAAAGATATCAGAACTAAGTAGCCAATCAAGTTTCAAATTTTATATTGAGACACAAGATTCTGTCATCCATGGGGAAGCTAATGAAACTGAAAATGAACAAATGAATTGATAAACGAACACTAATTTACATAGATCAAAGCAAAAAAAAATATTTTTAATTGCTGCCTGTACTTAGAATTGAATAGAAGAAATATAATGTATTATCATATTGCTTAAAAACTGTAATTAAAATGTTTCCTTTATTTTTTTTTCTTTTATCCCTAGTTTTATTATTACACTTTTCTTTTCCCTTTTCAGTTATTTATACAGTATATTAATATTTTTCTTAGAAGTATTAGTTTTCTACACCATTACTAGTAAAAATAAGCTGTACAAATATTTTTAAATGTAAGGTTTATAAAAAGTGACATATTACTTTTATTTTTTTATATATAGTTAAAATTATTTTTTAGATTCTCAGCAGTGTAAATGTATTCTACATTTTAATTACTTATAGCAGTTTGTTTAAAAAGTGTTACATGGAACCCAGTGATAAACTAAATTCTCTATGTTTAAATATTTTAATGACTTTTGTAAGATGTTTTCTCCCACCTTTCACCATGCCTTTATGATGTAACTGGAAGGATACTCGACGCGTATTTGAGAGGTCCAGGGTTCGAGACTCGGCAAGGGCAGTGCACATTTTTAACGTCTCCTGTTTCAAAAAATTTAATGACTCTACAATTGGTGGCCGAACTAAAATTTGGTGAATGGTAATTCGTCACCACCAGGATTTGGCGATTGGATCCCCTTATCCCCAGTCACCCTTTCAAAGGGTGAGTACATACGGTATTTTCTCGCTCCTTTCCGCATACCTTTGTTGTGTAACTGAAAGCACATTCGGTACGTATTCGAGAAGTCTAGAGTTCGATTCCCGGCGAGGGCACTGCACATTTTTCACATCTCCTGCTTGAAAAATCCTAATGAATTGATACGTTAATCGTTTTTTGACTTTTACACATTTCATTTAATAGGCGTTTGAGGCAAATTTGTTTTAGAAAGCATGCAGGACATGTAGTTGCTAAGGCGGAGCGTAGATTACCTATCCTTAAACGCTTAGCAGATGTTAAATGGGGTTGTGGTAGAGAGACTCTCAACTCGACGTATAAAATGTACATTCGACCAATACTAAATTATTGCTGTGAGATATTGATCTCGGCTACGTGAGATGTGATACAACATCTGGAGGTATTCCAAAATCAGGTATTGCGCATTATAACCGGGGCTGTTAAAGGACTCCCATTCTGCTAATGCAGTTGGTATCGGCAAACCAACCAATGACAAACCTGATTCAGAAAAATGCTTCACCCTTTTCCAGAGACTTATTCTTCTACCAAGTAACCCTCATTGGAGGAATTATGATTATAATAAAAAACGAAATGTGAAGACACAAAATGGCTTTCTGCAGTGTGTCTATCGCCTAAAACAATACAATCATATAAGAACACTACCAGCACTACTGTTTTTGCTAAATCCTTTCGATTATAGCTTCCTTGATGTGCGTTTGGACCTGGAAATGAAAGTAGATAAGAGGGAAATGAGTCCGGAGCAAATAAGAACTATAGCTTTGGAAGCAATTGAGCAACGTTTTCCAGCTGAGGAATGGATACATGTATATACGGGTGGCTCTTTGACCGATAGGATCCAAGGGGCTAGAGCTGGAGTTTTTAGCAAGCTTTTCAGTTTCTACATACCTGTAGAGGCTTACTCCCCCCACTTTAATGAAGAACTGAAAGCCATTCATGTAGCTCTCCAACAATTATCACTGAGATAGAGTTCGTTCAGGAGAGCTGTTGTACTGTCGGATTCGACTTCAGACTGATTCGAACTTGTCGGATTCGAACTAAAAATCGTGCATTCTACATCAGAATTTGTTTATTAATTCGACACACGCATTGTCCAGATATCAAAATTAAACCTTCTAAATTTAGATTAAGAAATTTTATAAGGCTTTATGACTTCAAAAGATTTGCGAAATGTTTAATTTTTAGCGAGCAGTACGACGTTGATATGAAGCACCATTAATGTACAGGCAAAAATAACTTTGTACACAAAAAGAGAGCTGTCGCCTAACTCTCTCCATTATTAAATGAAAAGTCACTTGCATTATCTCTACATAATAAATAACACCTGGAAAAAAACTGTAAAAAAGAAAGAAGCAAAATTAGGACCTTAGCAATGTGTTATAATGGGGATGGGGGAGGTTTCCTTTTAAATTATAACAAATCTTGTTAAAAACAACAACAATGATGGGGTTAAGAGCATCGTATAAAAGAAACCATTTAGCGTTATTAAGTCCTAATTCTAAAAGATTTGAGGGATTTTTCGGAAATTCTTGTTCAATTTGAATAGATGTCTTGCATATTTTTGTTCGATGCATAATTCATCTTTCTTTAAGTGCTGACGTTTTCCAGAAAATATATTAACAATAAGAAATTATGCAAATGATGTAATCTAAAATCTTTAATAATTACAGGAAATTCCCTATATTTTTCACATTTATTACTGGCTGATTCTACTGTAGAATTAAGCAAAAGCAAACTCGTTAAATAATAACACCATCTGAGCTGCAAAATGTAAAATATATCTTTTAAATTATTCTAATTATTCTCTGATTTAGTCATTTTAAAAGAAATTTGTCAGCGATCAGAAACAAAGAAAACTACTTAAAGATTTATTTTTCTTTCGAAGAGGAGGGGAAAAAACGATGGCGTATCAAATGCAAGATATATAGTATTAGATACGTCTTTTATTAATTCAAATAATGCTACAAAATATTCATAAAATTACTAGTTTAATAAGATATATTATAAAGTATTTCTCCCGCCTTCTTAGTACCCCTTCGTGGTGTAGTGGTCAGCACTAAAAATTAGTGGCCCATATAACGGCAATCGTAAAAAGGATAAAGAATTTCAAGTACAATTTAATACCATTTCTGTGATTTTACCTTCGCTGACGCCTAGCATAGTACCCGAGCTCAGATGAATAACATAGTAATTATATTACGTTTCGGATATATTTGATTTAGCTATAGCAAAATGAAGTTTGCAGATTGATGAATGAGCAAATTTGTGGTTAATATAAAAGTGTTTTTAAACAATAAATAATAGTGAATACATAAAAGACTAACCTTTTAATACAAAACAATTTTATTTTATATTTCCACTTCCCAAGATTTTAGTATATAAAATTATATTTCCATGTTAGAAATATAACTAAATGGTTATTATTTCTATCTTCGTTCTAACCTTACAGCCTATATTGATTAACAAACTCAAAGATTTCAAGGCAAGCAATGGCAACTCTGTACGCAAAACGAAAAACATATTTTTTATTTTTTAAGGCGTAAAGATAACGTGTTCTTATCTGCATAATAGCAGTAAATACAAGATTTCAAAGCCTGTCACTTCTCGAGATGTAACTCTGAAACGGGCATCAAATTTGCGGATTACCCCATAAACTATTTAACGGTCAAAGTCACTATCCCGAGAACTCCGCTAGCAGCAAACGATAATTGTCAGGCGGAGAGATTACCCATCAAGAAAGGGTCAGAAGTTGAGAGAACTGCTTTTCTCAAAAAGATGAATTTCTCTCAACAAACCTGTTAGCGGCAGGAAAACTTGTTGCAAATCGTAGGTGGTAATGAACTTTTATTTACAGAACGTTTGTATGCCACCAGGTGTCTGCTTTTTGGAAAGGAGGAAAGCTCGGGAATTCCATCTTTTATAAATCACGAAAAACAAATTTAGTAAGGAAGTACAGCTTCCGAGAAGATATGACAAACAAGAATCTAAATAAAAGACTCATTTTTTTCTTCTTTAAATTTTCGTGATTTCGAACATGTTTGGTATGCGTGCCAGATGTGATTTAAAGAAGATCGTTTAGGGTTGATCAGTCAGTTTCGGATTTACAGAAACTGAGAATCTGCTTACATACAATGAATTAACATATGTAGTAAATTACGAGAAAAATAGTAAAACGCAGAAAATATAGTACAAAAAAAATGGAGATACATTTTACGGTTCAATCAAACATTGTACTGAAAAGTGTATGCTAGTATCAAAGATGTAAAAAGGCAAAAAATTTATATTCCGTCTTTAAAGGCTAATGTCTATTATGCAGTTGACCCTTGAAAACTATAAGTTTGAATTCTGCGGCTCTACGTAACTAGCAGATACTTTTTTAATAAATTTCAAAACATTTTGAGGGATATTTGATAGTTCAAAAAGTCTAAAAATAACTGAAACTTAAGGGGAAAAATAATATGCCAAAAATGTGCAGAATATGCGTAGACATTATTAGACTATGCGTAGATTGTGCGTAAACTTTATCACTTACCGACATAAAATGTAAACAAATGCATTACAAGAACTTTTTAACATCTCAAAGAGGTGCTATTATTTTCGGCTTGAATGAAAATACGTCTGACCTAATGTACGTTGTTGGAAATCGACGATGCGTAAGATATTTTCATTTATCTTCGATATCGCAAATTTGCGTTTCTCGCTGCAACATAAGTTGATCAATTAGAGCCATTTCACTTAGGTTCTTAACTGGTTCTTGAGGATTCTTAACGAAATTTTGCAACAAGTGTTAGTTTATATTTAAAAGAAAAACATGTTTCTTATGTCCTATAATTTAAGATATATATAAGAAGTCTATTGCAAAGTTTCTGTAGGAAAATTTCTGTATACGCTATTTTCCGCTTCCAGAAAAAAAATTAATAGTTATGAAATTTTGTAGTAACATATACACTGCAAGCCTTTATTTATATTTCATTTTTGGTGTCTAATGTAAACAACTATTACAATCTCAATAGTATTTTATACCATGTAAGATAGTTCGGAAGAGACATACTGTATTATACGATATACAATAATATGGAAAAAATATTTTACAATCACGGCATGTAGCAAACGAATGTTATAAACTTAGATGTCAATGAATAAAATATAGTATTTTAAATTAGTTTTACCTTCATTAGGATTCTTAAGCAAATATTTTGTACACTAACTTAATTTATTATAAGAATGTAGCGTCTAATGTATACAATATATAAAATATATGCTAAATGACTATTTTTGAGTCTCCCAGTGGTTGAATGATGAGACTCCTGAGCACTAGTAGCTTTGTCCGTGTGCTAATCTCGGTGAATGGGCAGGCCATGGATTTTCGTACTTTCCCACATGTGTGACAGAAATGCGAGCCACTTTCCTCTAGGAAATCCTTATGAAGCTGTTCCTTTACTTAGACAGATTGTCCTTGCTTATTTGAAGTATTCAAAAAAAGAAAAACTAAGGACTGTTTATACTTATAATAAGATTTCTGGTCGAGAATAAGATATAATGCTAAAATTTCTATATAATTCAAAAATATTACTTGCGAATTTTTCATACAACAGCCGTTGGTGTCTTCAAACCAGGTATTATTCAAGTTTTAATTTTTATACATGCAGAAAAATTAGATTTGTAAAACCGTCTTCATAACAAATAGTAAACTTGACATTAAATTTTTTAAGGTGAAATGATATCTAACAAAACCAATAACTTTTAACGCCTTTGAGCACCCTCGTTTTTTAAACCGCAATTGCTTAAATAGTAAATATGTGAATACGTGTGAGGGAAATTTAAATTTTAATTAATATAGTATAATACTTATGTATATATATTACATAAATATATAACAAGGAAAAGACGGAGCAGCGTCGGTGCATAATAGTTATACAAGATAAAGAAACTTCGCAGTCGAGGGGGCTTTAATTCCATTTTTATTTTCCAGCTGACGTTCGTTTCGCTGGAAAATAAAAATGGAATTGAAACCGCCTCGACTGCCAAGTTTCTTTATCTTTTCTAGTTATTATGCATCGACGCTGCTCCGTCTTTTCCTTGCATGTATTATTACACACACACACACATGTATATACATATTTATCTAATATTTAATTTTATGTAAGTATATAATAGTTAATAATAATTTATAATCTTATATAATACAATATATAGTTAATTTTATAACAGTATATATTTAATATTTTTTTAATAATTAAATTTTAATTAATTAAATTAATATTCAGCATATTAATAACTCGCACAATTTTCTTGTATACGAATTGCGCAAATGTAATTTTAAGTATCCAATAAATACCCAAAATTTGAATGGCAGAATAATATGTTTTTTCAAAAGGCATTTTCTCTTTTACTTTAATTTATATTCTTTAAAAAATAGGACCAAAACATGATGACGAAAATGAAACTTTACCTAAAGTATTTTAACAAAACAGCATATGCGTTTTAAAAGTTTATCCGTTACAAAAGTAGAAAACATACTTTCACAATAAAAAGAAACATTATTTTCTGTTTTTATGAGTTGTTGAAAATATGGCTTCAGAAATATAAAACTCTAGTGAAAGGAAAATGCTTTTAGCATATTAAGCGTAATGGCTGACTTTTATCATTTGTTCAAAGTACGCTCCATCTTATACTTCGCTTCAGTTTAAAAAGAATAATACTACAAAATCAAAAAGCTGCAAATTCATAGTAGAATCCATGAAAACTAGTAACATGTAACATTTTCTCTTCAGTGTAGTTGTCAGCATCTTCACATTATGAAATCGTTTGTTGATGTGAAATCAATCAGAATTCGTGACATCCATTATTTAAATTTATTACATTTAGTAAAAGGTTCTGGTTCTCTTTTACTTATTACATGCTCCGCCCTTAGGCAATACACGGAAAGGGAAGGATATCCAGTGGAGGTCTTTTTAAGGGAAACTGTCTCGTATTCACGTTACACATAGGGAAAACCCCGACAGCGTCCATGCAACCAGCCCGTTCGTCGGGGCTCGAAGTCCGAACCCAACTACCAGTGTTCAGCGCTTTTACCGCTCCGTAGCTAGTGAAGGTTTTGCTTCAAAGTTACTTTTCAGCAAACTAGCCTGATATCACAGACCAAAACTAACTAAATTTTATGCTACAGCAAAGAGCCAAACTAGGACTTCAAAAAATCATAAAACCATTCATCATTTTAAGAAATATAGGCTTGTAAAAATCTTTTCTTTCTTTAACCGACGGCGGGGCAGCCGATCCATTAGACAGTTAACATATCGGCCAGATGGCCGCCCTGACAGTATTAACTTTGCTGCAAAAGTTCTTGTATTGCAAGCTCCCCAGACGTATGTTTGGCGAAGGGGCAAGTACAAGAGTTTCAGTCCTTTTCGAAAATTTACTCAATACTTTGTTGTGTTTCTTGCAAGACGAAGATCTAACGAGCGCTGAGGGTAGCAAAAAAGAGTAATGAACGAGTCAATGCTTCAGATATGGAAGAAAAACGCAATGCGGGTAAGAACAGTTTTAGTGTACATATGTATGGAATTAAAGATGAATGGATACAACTTAAATATCGTTAATGAGCTTTCCCAACGTGAACAGTTAATAAGTTCTGCAGATAATTACAATACAGATAAAGGTATGAATGAGTTACATGGATATACTTGGTGCAATCAATTATGTAATACAGATTGTATGGAGTATATCCATGTAACTTAGTCATAAAATTCTAAATATACTGTAATATATAAATACGCATTATAATCCGTATTTTCATTTAATATAGTTACAGGTATTTATTTTTACCTTCGATTGCTGCAAATAGCCTTCATGACTTATTCAAATCTTTCCGCACCGATATCCTCTCCTTTCCTTTATGATCCGAAATGGGTCCGGGCCCACCAGCTGCCGAGCGGTAAAAGTCGCTGAATACTTGTAGTATAGTCCGAGGTTCGAATCCCGCGAACGGACTGGCTGCATGGGAGTTTTTGTGTTTTTCCTTATGAGGGACGTGCATACGAGTCAGTCTCCCTTAGAAAGTCCTCTATGAAGGCATCTCTCCCTATAAGCAGAAAGCCCTCGAGTGCTTTGCTACAATCAAATAAACCAAACCAAACAGAAATGTTTCCGGCTGCAACAATGATTAAGTGACAGTCTTAATTGCTGGCTCCGCCAGCGGTTAAGAGATCTGAATACTGGTAGTTAGATTCGGGTTCGAATCTAGGTAAACTAGCTGGCTGTATGAGTGTTGTTTGTTATTGTTTAATTTTTTGTGTAACTTGAATACGAGCCAGTTTCCCATACAAATTTTTCCACGAAAGCATCGCTTCTTTTAGGGCAGAGTGCCCTCTGTGCTTTGCTATATTCAAATAACCTAATCTAACCTAACTTGAAATGGCTTTACTTTGGATAAACGGGATTCAACCGTATCAGATTTATTAATCTAAGATGTGATATATGTCCGTACGATGCTTCAGTTAAATTATTACGTGATCAAGGTTCAAGTTAAAATTAGGGTACACTCGGTTAATATGGAAACACCGGTTTTTTGGTTTGTAGCTACGAAACAATAAGTATATGCGGAATACATCTGGTGCGACCTTTCTTCTCCTACTGTAACTGCTTCCTTTGTTTCGCTATATACATATATTCTTCGTTATAAATCCTTCTGTTTACTTCACAAAGATTGATTTTTTTATTTTTTTCTTAACGGTTCCCATCCCTCAAACTAGTACACTGATGTTCTTGCTGTCGAAGAATGGCTTATTAAAGTCAGACCTCGGAACAAGAGCCATGTTAGAGCATCTCAGTGACACAATGACTTTTCTAACAAGATCCGTTACAAATATGTCTCCCACTGGTAGCGAAAAAAACTAAAGCGCGGAGGAACTATAGAACTGTCTCTTCAACAAAAACAATAAGAAGGTAGTTGACTAATAATAGGTTCTCTTTTTATGCAAACAAAGAAACCAGCTGCTTGACTTAACTTTTTAGCTGACGGTTGCAGGGGTTACGGTGCCAAAGAGACAGAAACGGCAGTTATAAAAGAGAGAAAATTTATTCTTGATCAGAATATTTTTAATTTATGAGATTATTTTTGAGGTTAATGTGAAATCTGATAAACATGTTTAGATGACAAGGCAAATTCCTATTAAAGGTATTTGTTGGAAATGTGGCTATGAGTATGTTACATTGTTGTATGGTTTTAATTGGCCTCCTTAATGAAGGACAATATACTTAGGCATTAATTAGTTTAATTGGTTTAAGTACATTCGTCTCATAATAGGAGTTACTGTTGCTCTGAAGGGGTTTAAGCTTCTTATAATAACAAAAGAAATGAAAATTTGAATGAATTATCATTATTGTTCGTACAGTAGAAGCTTGGGGCGGGGAGTAGAACTCATTCTTCGGTAGTTTTGAGGTCCCCGCTTCACAAGGATTTTGCAAACGACTAGTAACTGCAAAAAGAGGTTTTCCACATGTGGTAATTGGCTATGGATTTTTTTATGCGTGTACTTTTATTATACCTCTTTTTGTTGCGTGCATTATTCGTATCTTTCTTTATTTAATATAACGGTATTCTAAATTTAGAATTCATTCAATTAAGTACGTAACTGTTGATAAAGAGTACTATTTCATCCGTTATACATTTTCCTCTCTAACTTCAAATGACTTGTAAAATAATCACTTTTACACGATCATTGTAGACTGACTACTCATAACAATTTTCGCGTGTAAGTTGAAACCAATATCAAATATTCACTGCAATATTCATAAGTATGCAGTACTATTTAAAAAATAAGAAAAATTCGGATTACGTAAATAGTGAATATTCGTGACAATGATTTACATTTAACATTTCAAAATATATAAATAAATTAAAATTAAAATAAGTAAAAATCCATTCAGTACGAAGTTATAATGCAAATCACAATAAATCATGGATAACATTGTCAAAATCATAATATCAAACAAAAGCTACAACACGTTAACACATAACTAAATAAAAATTATATGAAAAATTTTTAATTCGTACTTCATTTATAAAGCAGTCAGATTTTTGAAATGCAGTTATTGGATCAAGAGAATATAAATGAGATAATGGTTTCCATTTAAGTGAAACGTATTTTGATAGCCTGTATTTCTATATAATAATTAATAATATTTCTTCATTAAATAGCAAAAAAAAAGTTTTTTAAAATTGCTTTTCATTTCGAAACTGCTCATTGCTACTGACAGCTATAACGAAAGGGGACTTCATGAAACTTTAGCAAATAATTGTTTCAGATTTTCAGAGAGGAGCTAAAGCTTTAGAATTTAAGGATTTGGGGAACAAAACTACTCTACTGTGTAATTTTTGCGTTCATTCTGGGATAAAATTCCGTTAAAGTTTTTTAAATATGTAAAATTATTGTTAAAACTGAAATAAAAAAAATATCGATAAAATATGAAATTTGTGGACTTATCCAATAGTTATGGAAAAATTAATATTTACATCAGAAATATCTTGCATTGTATCTTATAAGTATTGCCAGAAAATCTCCTTAAATCCCTGAAAATAGTCGGGGAAATTTGCAGTGCGACAAATTATTACCCTATTCATAGCTAAATGTTCGAGTGATTTTATTAATTTATTTTTGTTTTAAATAATAATCGACATTATTCCTAAAGCTGTAATAAAGTAGTTCTAAAGTTCGAATAATTTTATTCTTTGCAAATCTGTTCTTAATTACTTTCGAAAACTTTTATGATCACTTTTTTCTAACGCAAATTCTTTAACGAGTAGAAATTTTTATGGACAACAAATATTTATTTAATTTAGACTGTACAAGACAAACAGTTCTGATGAAATGTAAATAAATACGTAAGATTCACAACAGATATCAAATATCTTTAGAAAAAAAGTAATTCAGAGTTTCCTTCTGAAACGAGATTACTTTTGGCTAATAGCACAAAAATGATAATTTTCAAGAAAAAATATGACTGCAGTAATCTCTGTAAGTAACGAAATCTGACTTTAAAAAATTAAAAACTGTACACTCAATCAAAAATTAAGAAATATTTCAGGAAGTATGAGAAACTTAATATGTCAAGATGCTGGTTAAAAGAGTGTTTATAAATATGTCCATAACACTTCAATGTGGTTATGAAATTCTCTACTAATTCTAAACATCCATAAATTTGCAAAGTTTCCTAATTACATTACATTACTATCATTTAAATATAATTTAATCTCTGCTCCTTCAAAACTATTTTTTAGTTCATAGGAAAATGGTCACCTTATCTTTTTTGGAAAGATGACATGGAACCAGAGACTGTAAACCTAGTATTATTTTACTAGCGTCATGCAAAAAACTTTAGAAAATACAAAAGGTTCTTCCAAATAATTTATTTTAATAATTTGGGAGGATTTCAGGTTCCGTTCTTAGTGAATGCCAAATCAGTGGAATTTAAGATTAATGTAATATAACAACAGAGTTTAAACAGTCCACGCATGAAAGGAAGAATATGTTGCATCAATTTTCCAAATTTTCAAATCTAGCAGTTAATAACTGACACGTTAGGAAAAAAAAGCTATTCAAATTATTCAATAACCGACTTCTAAAAATTATTTTTATTTATTTATTGAATTTTAATCTGCACTTATAATTTGTTTATATTGCTGCTTACAGGAACAAGATAAACTAAATAAAAAAAAAAAAAACCCCCCCTCAAAAAGAAAAAAAAAAAAAAAACCCCCCTCAAGTAGAGAAATTCCTATCCCCCCCCAAAAAAAACTTTCCATCAGCTTTATGTTGTTACTATTTATATGGAAATTCATCCATAAATTTCGCTTCAACGAAATTGATAATCTAAAAATAATAACACTCCATCAACAAAAAGTTTTCAATTAAATTTATTTTTGATGCATGTACTGTTTTTAAAATGTGCCTTTTTCATATTAAGCAAGTCTAATGTTTTTACGGATAAAAATTCCATCTAGTTTAACAACTAATGCATTCTAAACTCTGTTTCTTATTAAAATCTATTTTTGATATCATTACAATAAACAATCGTAAAAAATTGAGAATATCAAAGGGAATTCAAATCAGAGAATAAATTATGTGCATTATATGACTTCTTTGTCTTTCGTGTCCACCAAAGAACGAAAACGAGAATAAACATTCCAACGAAGCTGCTAAAAATATAACACGTTCTAGCCCTCCCCTCTTCTGCTTCACATATCATAAGTATTATTTTAACACGTACGCCCCAGCCTTGGGCAAATCGATGTTTCCAAATTAGGTTGGTTAAATTCGGTTTCGCCGCTTAACCTACTATTGGAAGGTAACAACGAGAATTCTGAAGCGAGAGGCGCGTCCAGCTTGAACAATCGGGTCTTTCTAGGTCAAGTTTTATTGCGCGAAGGACTTGGTCAGAATGTTTATTAAAGAAAGATTAGTCATAACAAACAGTTCAAGGACGAGAACTTGACATTAAAGATTAAACGAAGGCCGGAAATGTATGCTGTTACAGATTTCAATTACAAACACTGAAAGATATTAAAGATTTAGAATGTGTGATAACGGTTGACGCTTCAACAAATGTCATCATCTACGCCCAAATTGCTCTTGTTTACACGCTGGAAATTTCTGAAGATTTGTAAAAAATGTCGCAGCGAATCATACAAACTAAAAATCTGATGCAGACACCCCATGGCTTCCATGTACGGCCCATTAAATTACACAGATTTTTTACTGCACTTATTTAAACTTATTTCCTGCAATTATTCTAGCTTAATTAAGAGAAAACTCTAGACAAGTTGAAAATGATATAAAAAATTGCAAAGTTTGAAATTAAATATCCCGGTCTATTTTTAAGGGAAGTCAAACTTCTTGAAGTTTTTTTTCAATCCAAACGGGCTTTGTCCATGAAGGACTATTGTTTTTGTTTTGCGATTTTGCGTTGAACCACTATAAACGCCTGTATCCCTTTTCAAATTGTTGCAACCAAAAGTTATCACCCTGTATTATATTTAAAGAAATTAAATAATGAAGAAGCTGCATAATAATCTGCATGTATGCATATTTCTCCAAATGTGATAAAACAACGGTTACCTAGAGCCATCCAATTTTGAATAACGTACGTTTCCACCCGAATATGCGCATTTGGAACCCCGAATTTGGAATTCGGAATTTGTTTTATTATCTATTTCATATTTTATAAACTTAAATGAATTTTGATGAACAGACTCAACGATTTAAAAGCGAGCAATGGCAACACTCTACGGGGAAAAAAACCTTTTTATCTCCAGCGCGCGGACTGTGTATCGGAAATTCTAAGGATGTTGTAACGTTTCCGAGCTTTTATGGAAAAATAGCAAGACAGGATTGTCTTTTTAAAATTTATTTAAAACTCAACAACAAATTCATTCGTGATTAAATAATGGATGAATAGCGTAAACCGTTACATTGCTATATCTTACAGAAGGGAAAAAGCGAGTTTCCCACAGAGTTCTCTGACTACATGTCCATTCAGCTCCACTGCTTCGTCTCTTCTCACAAAAGAGCAGCGAACAGCCGTGAACAAGTCGGCATCATAAAAGCATTAGGGGATAAAGACCCATTAGCCTTCAGGACATTCTTCCTGGCCGAATCGCTTACACCCTGGCTCTAAAAATGAGTTTCTTTAAGTTAGTCCGAAACAGGAAGTCTCTAATAATATCCAGCTGGTTATTTTCCTAATGATTCATTTGCTGTTACAGTTTGTCACAGCTTCCTTCCCTCCCCGGGGGGGGGTCTTCTGGACCATAATTACCACCATTAGAGTTCACCATATTGTTAATAAAATAAATTATAGTAAACACACATTTTTACATCAAACAGGTGTAAGTACCATGGATTAAACATGAAATTATATTGAGGGCAGTGTACAAATAATATAACATACTTAGTGTACAAAAAATACTAATGACTAATTACATTCAGACAAAACAGAGCTTACCCCTTTTTAGACAAATATTACACAATATGCATTCTTTTACTTATATAGATTTACAGAAGAACCATACAAGACAGTAAAAAATATAAAATCAATATAATATCAAGTTTTTCGGCTTAGAGCATCAGCATTTTTATTGAGTTTCCCCGAACGATGAATAATTGTGAAATTGTATGGCTGAAGAGCCAGAGCCCAACGCATTAAGCGAGGATTATTACTGGCATTAGTTCGTAACCAAGTTAGAGGATTATGATCAGTTTGCACAATAAAGTCTTGCCCGTCTAGATAATAGTGAAGTTTCTTTATACCAAACACTATGCTGGCGCATTCCTTTTCAGTGGTGCAGTACTTTTTCTCTACCTCGGAGAATTTCTTGCTCAGAAATATAATGGGATGTTCTTCTCCGTTACTAGTGAGCTGTGTTAATACAACTCCCATACCATAATCAGATGCGTCGGTTTGTAGAATAAAGGGAAGAGTAAAATCGGGTGCATATAAAACTGGGTAACTTGTTAATTTCTCTTTTAATTCCGTGAAAGCCCTTTCGCTCTCAGCATTCCACAGAATATCACCCTTTACTGATTTTCCTTTTAAAAGATCCGTCAACGGAGCGGCGATTGCTGAGTACATCGGAATATAACGGCTATAGTAGCCCGCTAATCCCAGAAATGCTCTTATATCCGTTTTAGTCTTGGGTGTTGGGAAATCTCTTATAGCTTTGGTCTTAATTTCCGACGGTTTCCGGTACCCTTGGCCTACAACATGGCCCAAATAAAGGACATGTTTTTGAGCAAAACGACATTTTGAAGGTTTAATGGTCAATTTCGCTCTACTTATACGTTTCAGCACAATTTCCAGATGCTTGAGATGACATTCCCAGGTTTTTGAAAAAATAGCCACATCATCCAGGTAGGGAACTGCAAATTCTTCGCATCCATTTAATACCTCTTGCATCATCTTGGAAAAAAAATAAGGAGCGTTTTTTAAACCAAAACTTAACCGTAATGGCCTGTAAGTGCCGAAACTGGTTACAAATGCGGCATATCTTTGAGCATTAGGGCTTAAGGGTATTTGCCAATATCCCTTAGCTAAATCTATAACCGTGATATATTTTGCAGAAGCAACTTCTTCTACCCGTTCTTCTATATTGGGTAAGGGATAGAACTGGGTACGTGTGATTTCGTTTAATCGTCGGTAATCCACACAAGGTCGAGGGTCCTTATTTGGAGCTTCTACGAGAATCATAGGAGAAGTGTAGTCTGATTCCCCCACCTCAATAATTTTTAGGTCAAGCATTCGTTGAATTTCTCTTTTTAAAATTTCATTTTGTCGATGTGACATTCGATACGGCTTAGATCGTACCGGCTTATTACTGATAACTTCAATATCATGTTCTACGAGGTCTGTCATTCCCGGCTCGTTAGAAAAACTTTGCGAATATTTATTTAATAACCTCTGCAATTGATCTCTTTGAGTAGGTTCTAATAATTCTTCCAAATTGCTACTTTTAATAACCTCAGAATAATCGTAAACGTTTGGATTTGTATCAATATTAGGAAAATCTATTTCAGTCTCAATCTGGTCAGAACACTCTTCGCTACAAGACAGGTAATTAATTACCTCAGGTCTTTTATAATATGGCTTTAACATATTGATATGATAAATTTGGGATCTTTCTTTTTTCCCCGGTAAGGATACGATATAATTTGTTTCGGATACTTTATTTTCAACTTTGCCCGGTCCTGTCCATTGAACCGAAAGTTTATTTGCCTTAGAAGTGGCCAAAATTAAAACCAGATCACCTTCTTTAAATTCTCTTTTTATGGCATTTTTATCATACCATTTTTTTCTCCTGAGTTGTTGATCTTGCATTTTCTCAACTGCCAACTCTTGACACTTTTTTAAGCGATTTATGAGTCTAAAAACATACTCGGTTACTGGTTGTTCCTCCTCTGGTGAATCCGTCCAATGTTCGTATAACAACGTTTCTGGAGTACGCAAATTTTTTCCGTGGACAAGTTCCGCAGGTGTGAAACCCGTGCTTTCATGCGTCACAGTTCTTAAAGCAAGAAGAGCCGCCGGTAGCACCTGTTCCCAATCAGAATCAGCCTCCAAACATAAAACTCGTAATATTCTTTTTATAGTACGATGAAATCTCTCCACTGGATTAGACTGAGGGTGGTGTACCGAACTATGACTAACTTTGATACCGAAACGTTCAAAAAATTCTGTGGTCAGATTGCTCATAAATGAAGTTCCTTGATCGCACTGAATCTCTTTAGGGAATCCCATTCTGCTGAAAAGATTTAACAACGCATCCACTATTGTAACCGAAGTTATATCTTCGATTGGAAGAGCCTCTGGATATTTTGATGCTACACATATAGCAGTTAGTATATATTTGTTTCCTTTAGATGTGGTTGGCAAGGGTCCACAAGTATCTATGTTTATTTTTGAAAATACTTCCGATATCACAGGGACTAATTTCAGAGGCGCTTTTTTTCTATCGTTAGATTTCCCCACTCTTTGGCAAGGATCACAAGTTCGAATATAAGTTTCCATATCTTGATAACATTTGGGCCAAAAAAAATATCTAGCTAGATTATCTTTGGATTTAGTTACGCCCAAATGTCCGGACACTTGTTCATGACATAAACTCAATATCTTCTCCCGACAAGTTTCAGGAATGACCAATAATTTCCGTACATTTCCTAAACGATCTTCTTGACACTTATACAGCAGCCCCTTTTCTATCTTGTAAATATTTGTCGAAGAGTTATTTTGAGAGTCTCTTGTCGCTATGTCAAAAAGCGGCTTTAAATCTTCACTCTGTTGCTGTAATTGAAGGAATTTAGTCTTGCTTATTGAAAGTAGAGGAGGTAGGTCATTGAACTCCGAAACGGGCAGGAGCGACTTCCTGTCTTCCTGTTCTTCTTGTTCCGTCCCCTGGGAAGTATAATCGTTCGCGAGGGAGAGAAAACTCGGTAGGGGTACAATATTCGTATGCTCATCCCTTTCTTTTGCTGCTTGAAGGCCTTTCTCTTCGCTATT